>CAMQGK010000634.1:1672500-2000000 GCA_947000775.1 Pterois miles | reverse complement strand
TTAATATTAGAGGTAGAGATTTCTAATCGTGTAGCTGAGACAATTCAGCATCTGAAGTATGTCAACGAATTTGATCTAGCTTTAATACTTGAGGAGACGGATCCAGAAGAAACCGCCAGGGGGGAAACTATGGTGCTTGGTGGAGGTCTGCGCTCTCCGAGTGCTTTTCTAGTTACTGTGTAAAACACTTTAGTCAACCGCAGATTGTTTTAAAACTGTGCTGTTTAAATAAACTGACTTTGGTTGATGTGGTTGGTGTTTTGCAGAGGAAGCGCTCTGCAGTGAGCGGGTTGAAACAGGAAGCACAAGAGGTCCTCGGAGAAGGAGAACGTCTACTGGATGAAGCAAACCAGCTTTCTGACAACATCAACAGGGAGATAGAGGTACTGAAGTCAGCCTAGTGGAAACCTGTAGAAACCCTGTAACTCTCTAAAATCTCAGACTACTGTTGAATACTCTGCCTGAGGTCAACTATGTGTCCTCTGGCATCAGGAAAGAGGAGGTTGTGGGAGTAGGTTTTGACTTTGGCCCTGTCCAGACCTGGTATGGTCTGGGGGCGGCAGTAGCTCAGTCCGTAGGGACTTGGTTTAGGAATCGGAGGGTTACCGGTTCAAGTCCCAACAACCAAGACCAACTGGTTGCTGGAGAGATGCCAGCTTACCTCTTGGGCACTGCCGAGGTGCCCCTGAGCAAGGCACCAAACCCCCAACTGCTTGGGGCGCTTGTCAGCAGCAGCCCCCTCACTCTGACATCTCTCCATTAATGCAGGTATGTGGACTGTGTGAAATTAACAACAGAGTGTAAAAAACTGAATTTCCCTACGGGGATTAATAAAGGTTCATCTTATCTTATCTTATCTTATTAAGATGCATCCTCAGTGATCTGCTCACAAGTGGACAGCTATAAGTACGTCTGTTCACACCTGGCATTAGAGTGCGTCTCCACATGCGTCTTGAGTGATTACTAGTGATCTGATCTCACTTCCCGCTCTGTATGCAAATAAACACGTAGTAACCACGTCATTAATACGAGCGGGTATCAGCTCCGTGCAAAGCTTTGCAACAAAAACACTGACACATCTTCAACAGTGTGATAATAATACACTTCCTGTTCCCAGTCTGTAGATACGTAGCCTTTAGATAAGGTGAATTTAAATAAAATACAGATGTACCGACATAATTCAGTAGCGTAAAGAGGCGGTTTTCATGCTGCGATGCAGATGAGCGCTTGCCTGTCTATTCACCTGAGGAGCGCAGTGATCCTGCGGTTCCCAGCAGGATGTCAGCTGAGTAGGCGGTATACACTGCTAAACGAATGTGGTCACATGTGGCCCAGACCACCTCTGAATGTGGTCTGAAAGATCCCATCTCAATGCATCCTGAATGCATCTCGAGTACGTTCACACCTGTACTTAAAGAAAGCTGTCCACTTGTGATCCGATCACTGAGGACGCATGTTATCACCAGGTCTGACCTGTTCAGATAATTTGAATGCATGAAATAGGTATTCACTGCCTAAAATAATTAGCCGGGATTGGCATAGCAATATGGCAGCAGTAAATACAAACAGATCTGAATGAGCCAGTCATTAAGCAAAGTGAGCAGAGCCTCTGTTTACTGTCTGTAGGACTTGGAGGAGATGGGAAGAGAGCTCGGTCCTCTTCATGACCAGCTGGACGATAAAGTCAGTCACCTCACCGAAGGTTTAAGTGGCGGCAGCCTGGCCAATCACGTGCACGATGCAGAGGAGCACGCCAAGCAGCTGAACGAATCTGCTGCCATTTTGGATGGGTAAATAAACACGTTACCACACTACTTACTATGACGGCCTGTTAGGGCCATTACAGGGAGGGTTGTGGGGGACTTAATATTACAAGAAAAAAAAATCAGATTTTCTGATATTAAACAGATTTCTTTTTTTCAAATCAAAGTGGTAAATTTACAGGAAATAACTGCAATTTATAAGAATAAAACTTGAATTTTCTCTGTGATTATAAAGTCATAAATTTGGAAGGAAAAAAAATACTTGAGGTGCTATAAAAAGACATTGCATATCTCTATACTGATACACTTTCTCCTTCTTATATATACATTTATTGATAATCTATAAGGGACACAGATAATTTGTTTTATACTTCTTGTGATTGTAATCCAATTAATCTTATTTCCATATATCATTTGTCTCATAGCATAGTTGCCCGAGTCATATTTTAAGGTTTTCCGAAAAAAAAAGAAAAAATGATTGATTGCGATTGATTGATTAATGAGACAAGACAAGAATTCAACAACTAAAATAGTTATTATGTCCCTCAAAGCAAAACCATGGTTGTGTATTTGTGGTAGAGGCGTTAGTATAAATCAAGTCGATAACATAAACTCACCGTATGAGGTAATGATGGTAAACGGTGTGTCTCAGGAGTGTTCTGCATTTAGGTTTCCATGACTTGACAAAATGTTTGTATAACACATAAAGATGGAAATAACAAATTGACATGTGTTTCTGTCTTTTGTCCTCGATCTCTCCTCAGTATTTTGGCTGAAGCTAAAAATCTCTCCTTCAACGCCACAGCTGCCTTCAAGGCTTACAGCAACATTAAAGCCAACGTGGACGCAGCAGAGAAAGAGGCGAAGGCAGCCAAACAGAGAGCGAGTGAGGCACTGGCGCTGGTAAGTGGACATATATACCAACGCACACAAACACGTGCACACACCTATTGACTAAACTCAAAACATCAATTTTTACTTCTGTTCAGAACAGCAGTGTCCTTCAGGGTTTAACCTAAAAAAAAGCCTGGTACCTCTGATTCTGAGGGTTACAATGATTTGATGTTTCAAATGTTTCGGGATAATATATTATGTATTTGTAACATGGCTATAGAGAAATAAATAGCTTGTTTACATGAAACAGTCAATATATAAATGTACTGTACATGTAATACAATTACGGCTGTCAATTGATTGAAATGTCAGTAGTTAATTATGCTAAATCACAAATTACTCACACATTAAGGGAGTTTTATCAAATATTTAATAGTCTTGCGAACATGCAAATGTTTGTATATACAGTATTTTTTACTGGAAATCAATTAACTACCCAAAACAATGTCCAGAAACCCTCACAGGTACATTTAGCATTAAAATATGCTAGAAGTCAAGAAGGCAACAACAGCTGTCAGTGTGTCAGAGTGCTGACTTGACTAGGACTTGATCCAGACTGACTGGGACTATCATAAAGTGGGCATGTCTGTAAAGGGGAGACAGGTGGGGACCCAGAGAACCCATTTACATTCACACATCTGGAGGTCAGAGGTCAACGGACCCCTTTTAAAAATGGCCATGACAGTTTTCCCTCAGCTTTATTTAACCTCGTCGGTGACAAGCTAGTATGATGTGGTTGGCAGCAATGGATGCTTTAGGTTTTCTAGCTGCATGTGATGCCAGTATCTTCAGTTTTCAGCTTTAAAACTGAGCCCACTACAGCCTCCGGAAGATCGCTTGCATTAATGTGTTACAGAAATTAGTGTTCTTAAAACAAATTTGCATTAACGCAATAACTTTGGCAGCCCTTATTACATTATAAGTGTACATGTATAACATACAATGTATTTATGCTAAATGTAATCCACCACACCCAGCTATCCAGACTATGAAAGTGTGTGTGTGTGTGTGTGTGTGTGTGTGTGTGTGTGTGTGTGTGTGTGTGTGTGTGTGTGTGTGTGTGTGTGTGTGTGTGTGTGTGTGTGTGTGTGTGTGTCTGTTGTGTGTGTGTGTGTGTGTGTGTGTGTGTGCCGTCCTGCATGCAGTAACAGTAATGTAAGCTCAGGCTCTCCATTAGTCATGGCTGAGAGATCAAAGTGCTTCTCTGTCCCTCTTCTTCCTCCTTTTTTCCCCCCTCTCCCTCTTTTATTATCATGACCACACACAACTGAAAATCTCCCGTTTCCTTCCTCTTTCCTTCTTTTATTTCTTAATTTATTCATTTTCTGCTTCCCTCCTTGTTTTCCCTGCTCTTGTTCTTGTTTCAAATGTTTTTTTGCTCATTCTCCATTTGTTTGCTTTCATCTTCCTCGTCTTTTCTTTTCCCCCTTTATTCTGCAGTAGTTTATTTTTTGTTTTGTTTTTTTTTGTCCTGTGTGCCAATGATTTACCCTTTTCTTTTCAACTCATCCCCCTCGTTTGCATTTTTCACCTGTCTCTATTTTTTTTTATTCCCTTTGGCAAGAACGAGGTAAATAGCAGAAGGAGAAAGGGCTAAAAAAGGAGGCAAAGAAAGAAGGGGTTGAAGGTGGAGAATGAATGTGAACTTAAGTCTGCTGAAAGCATTCCTTACAATATCATTTAGCAATGCAAAGTAGTGTTGCTTTGATCAGAAAGGTAGTATGCAGATTACCGCACCTCTTTATGTGTGACGATGCATATGTTTTAATGCATGTGTGGGATCTAAATTATTCTGGAAGCATTTTTTAGTGAAGGCATCCTGAGTCACAGATGTTGAACTGTTGCTCTGTGTGTGTGTGTGTGTGTGTGTGTGTGTGTGTGTGTGTTCCTTGAATAGTTGTAATGCCTACAAAGAAATGTGCACTGCATGTCATGACAGAATGAAATGATGGACATTTGACTGAAGCCTTTATGTTTGAGGTAATAAAATACAAAGTTTTCCAAGAACGTCATAATAATTGTAATACTGATTAAGCATGATGCTTACTATCATTTGTTTCTAAAACTTTTCAACCTAAATACTTTGGACCTGTTTTATAGTGATAAACAGAAACACATTTCAATTTGAGTCGTGGTAACACCACTTTGTTTTACCCCGATATTGAGGGTGCTTTGTAACCAGGTTTTAAGTCAGTTTTATTTGTATTGCCCAAAAATACAAATTTGCCTCAGGGGGCTTTACAATGTGTTCATGATACGACACTCGCTGTCTCCAAAAAAAGATAAAATGGAAGAGATCTCAGAAAGAGCAGCAGAGGAGGGATCCCCCTTCCTGCTATGAAGAAACTAAGAAGTCACTGGTCCATGTTTTTGTGAATGTATTCTATACCACCTTTAATGTTTGTGTACTTGCCTCGCTCTTCGCTTTGCAGACTGACAATACATTGTTAAAATGTGTGTGTAGGCTTTAGATCCAGACGTCCCAGTAAAGGAAGCAGCTCAAAGTGCCCTCCAGAAGAGCCACAGACTGCTAAACCAAGCTAAACAACTTCAAAATGATGTCCAAGGTAACCATGAGTGTAGTGTGTGTGTGTGTGTGTGTGTGTGTGTGTGTGTGTGTGTGTGTGTGTGTGTGTGTGTGTGTGTGTGTGTGTGTGTGTGTGTGTGTGTGTGTGTGTGTGTGTGTGTGTTATTGTATGTGACGGACAGCATAAGCAGTAAAAGGTCAGAGGTAGGCTACTGATTGTTGTTTACGGAGCTGTAGTCTATAAATGTAGACAGATTTAAGTGCTATCAATGTCACCCTGTGTGAATCCCTGTGACTTACTGTCAGTCACTCTTCCCATTACAGAGGTGAGGGATGTGTTTTCTTTAATAGGCAGCCTTGGCTTCAAATCAAACCATCATCATCATTGTTTTTCCTGTGTATGTGTGTGTAGAGAATGCCGATGGTGTGGCTGGGCTGAAGGGCAGAGTTAAAGCAGCGAGAGACAAAACCAAAGACCTGCTGAAAGCTGTCAACGGAACCATGGCAACGCTCAACGCTATCCCCAATGGTATGTCTGCACAAATACACAGTGTGCATGAGTGTGTGCGTGGGAGTGAGATAAAGAGAGAGCGGATCAATATCACTGCGCCAATAGAGGTCACTTGCTCTGGTAAACTCGACTTGACACATGTCAGTACTCTCAGACACACAGAAATGCACTGCAGTGATAGCAAGGCTGTTGAACCACAGTGATGCACATGGCTGCGTTTGGATCAGCACACAGAAAGCTGTTCAATGCAGCTACTACGACGTGTAAAACGAGATGACCCAGAGGTTAACACCGCTTATTTTATTCCAAGTCAAATCCCTGTGAGTAAGCAAACACAATACCCTAACAAGTCACGGTCAGATTGCAAGAGACTAAATGATTATCAGTCAAATTTTCACCCAACCTGGTCACAAAATCAGATATTTGGTTTACAATTTCAACCATAAACACCTTGATCCTGTAACACACCGATCTGCATCAAAAGGGACTCTCAGCAAATTCTGTGATATGGTGCAAGCAAAGAGTTGCTCCAGAGGCAGGGTTCAGTAGAAAATAAAGACGAGGTTTTGCTGAGAGTAAGTGACCCTCTATGTACTACAAGATCCCAATGTCAGCGGTGTTCCAGGAGTCAGCAGGATAGTCGTATTTATTGTGTTAGGGGTGCCCCGATAGCTCAGTTGTTAGAGCAGGCAACCCTGTATACCAAGGCTGAGTCCTAACAGCGGCAGCCCGGGTTCAAATCCAACCTTGTGGCCTCATCTCTCTCCCTCCCTTCTAGACTGTCCACTGTCCTGTCAACTTTATTTATTGTTAGGCCAGGTGTCATTTTATTTATTTATTTTTTTAATCGTTTTTCTAAGCCTAAAGCGATCCTTACATTCTCCAGTTGTAAAAATATGTAGCTAAGATTTCCTAAGCTAGGCTAGCTATGGATTTTAAATCCAAAAAAGAAAAGCTTCTGAGAAAAATAGAGAATTTATTAGCGTGTGGTCAAATTTATTTGCTTTCACCGTCAACACTGCGTACTGATATGCTTGATCTGTGGTGAGTAATGAGCAAACAATAAAAACGGTAATATTAAAAGACATTTCCATTTCATTTGCACTTAGTTCCTCACTGCTTTCTGACAATAAACATATTAATTAATGCTCATTTAGACCTTTTAATAATGGTAAATTTAATAGGTCGTGTTACTCTCATTATAAGGCTTAAATATGTTTGGCAGCTTCAGACAGATTTTTTTTTTTAAAAAATGGCCAAAAATGACTCTTTACATAGTAAACGTTGCTGACTCCTGTGTTGGGTAACTGATAGAAAATCGTAAAGTATAATGGTCTGATTAGTGTACTGTTTCTGTAGTTAATATACAAAAAAATGAATGTACTTTACCTTTTTGTAGTAAGAGGAAATGATACAAAATCTGTGTCAAGCAAAGGCAATCAAACTGTGACTTTGACAACTTTGTTGTTGTTCATGTGTTACTCTCTCTGCAACAGTCTGTTTTAAATATTTCCAATTCAGAGTAACTCTTACACTGTACACTGGGGTAATATTAGAGTTTATAGAAATGTTTTTTACACTAATTATGTAGTATGGACCTGTGAAACTCCAGCAAAAGTAAAAACAGCGTAAGTGTTAATTCACGTATTCTTGTAATACAAAATGAAACAACAGAACCAGCTCAGGTTAAAAGTCATGCTGATCAATTCCACCATACGCATTTATAAAAACAATAAGTTCCATCATATTCCATATATCATTTTAACTGGACAATATAAAAAAAACATCTATTGGTCCAAATCTAGTAATGCTATGCCACTGATCCATGTATGTAATTCGTCTTTTATGTTCGTTGACAGACACGGCAGCTAAGCTAGCAGCCACAAAGGTTGTAGCAGCAGATGCTAACGCCACGGCCATAGACGTCCTGGAGCGTCTCGGGGATCTCAACCTGCGACTCCGTGGCCTACAGGGAAACTACAGTGAGCTGGAGGACACGGTCAATGCAGCCAATCAGATGATCCAGGACCCGGAGAAAAACAGTAACGCTCTTCACTATTGGCTGGTTACATAGTAACACAGTGTAGTTTTAGTAGTAATTAGTAAAAGCAGCAGGAAAATGTGGCTTTTTGGATATCCAGTAAACATTTGTGGGATTGTTGAGCATTGATAAAGACTTCCTATGTGATTGGCTAATTATATATTTACCATAAGGGTAAAGTATAACAACTATTACTTTTTGTAGGACAACACTGGTTTCTTTCATGTTATTCCTCTATTTACTGAGACCTAGTCCGCAAGTACACAGGTATTGTTGTAAACAGCGTTTTTCCTCCTTCAGTCTCAAAAAAAAAAAAAAACACAAGCACAGTTTTAAAAATATGGTCCATCCAGGTGAAAACAAACACAGCTGAAGCGCTTTCAAGGCCAATGGGCAGGTTGTTGGGCCACACACACCAGCGGCAAGGTTTCTGTCGAGGGAGCGTTGCATTGGAAAATGTAGCAGTGACCTCCGCAGCGCATTCAACACGTCTGTTCCTCAATAGGGTGGATGAGTAACCGTATTCACAGAGTATGTAAACATGTAAAAAGTGCTGTTAGCAGGCTGTTTGGCCACGTCCATTATTCATGGATGTATTTACAGTGCTCTGAAAAGTATTTCTTCCTGATTTCTGTTTTATTTTTGCATATTTTTCACACTTAAATGTTTCAGATCATCAAACAAATTTTAATGTTAGACAAAGATAACCCAAGTAAATACAAAATGCAGTTTTTAAATGGTGAGTTCATTGATTAAGGGAAAAAAGCTGTCCCAAACCTACCTGGCCCTCTGTGAAAGAGTCATTTTAATTTAATTAACCACAATTTTTTGGAAAGCTGAGTCAGTTTCACTAGCCAGACCCAGGCCTGCAGTTAATCACAGTTAATTCATGATTTAACAAGGGGGTCAATTACTTTTTCACATAGGGCCAGGTAGGTTTGGATAGCTTTGCATTTGGATAGGAAGGCAAATACCTTTTTACGGCATTGTATGTCATTAGTGATGCCTCACATAACGAGAAACGGGGCACACTCTGACGTTACAAACCGAAAACTCAGTTTTCCCTGTATGTTATCACTGAAAACACAGTTTCTGAAAATCTTCACCCTGGATGGAGTTTTACAAAAGCTCTGTTTTGACCTAAAACGCTGTCTGGCTGTGGAGAATAGCCCAAAGCGCATAGACACTTATAAAAGCACCTGTGTCCGTGTGAACAAGGCCTTCGTTTTTTGTTTTACCTCTTAAACATTCTAGTTTAGAGTTTAGTTTTCTAAACTCTACTTTATCTGTGAAGCGATGTGAAGTTATTGTCTCAGAGCCACATAAATTGGTGAACTGAAACCTGATATTTTTTCTCTCTGTCTCTCTTTTTTCAATCCCCACAGCCATCAGTATGTATATTTCAATTACTTTAGTATAAGCATTTATTATTATGATTATTATTATAAAGTGGTGCACCAATGCCATGTTTTAATTACCAAATGATGATGAGAGTAATGTTACTTTCCTGCCCGCACAAATTGCTATTGATTTGTTTGCTTTCCTTGTGAAATAATATGTTGAAACATTTCAGTCACGACTAAAACGCTGTATCATCAACAGCATTGTGCGTATTAATGTGGGCCAAATCAATGTCACAATGATCGAATTTCAACAACAGTATTGGAGCACCACTCGTTAGTTTTATCGTTAATAGCTATACAGTGAACAGCAGTTGCTTCTAATAATGCCTCCGTTCAGTTCTGCTCTGCTTGAGCATGACAGCTCTGCACACTGCAAAGCATGGAGCTTTCTTTTTATTTCTATCTCCTTCTTAATTCCTGTCTGTATTGGTTTCAAGCCTTTACATGGTATAATAGTAAATAGTGTAAAAATGTCCTCTTTGAATGCTGAGCTACACTAATCGTTCGGCTCTCACTGGCCTCTACATCTTTCTCACCCTTCCGCCATCTTTCTCCTCCTCTGAGTAATATCGGTGATTTCCTCAGCTGCCATCATTTGTCATCCTTTCCTTGCTCTTCCCATGCTAGCTCTCCATGCTCTCTCAGCTGTAGCGCACTGATAAGTGTTAATGATAATGATTGCTGTACTGTTCTGTATCACTACTCTACGTTCTCTCTCTCCCCTCAGTCCACGCTGCAGGAGCTAAAGTGAAGGATTTAGAGGATGAAGCTGACAGGCTGCTGGAGAAGCTGCAGCCAATCAAAAAGCTGCAGGACAATTTGAGACGTAACATCTCACAAATCAAGGAACTGATCAACCAAGCCAGGAAACAAGCTAACTCAGTAAGTTGTCAACACACTGACATGTCCAACCGTCAGCCTTAAGGAGAGTTTAAATGTACGCCGACACATGACAAATGTATGGAGGACAGAACCTGCCAAAATAAAAAAAAATGAATAAATAAACAAATACAGTCACTCTATACATCAATAAATAAATATGCATGTCATTAAATGTACTAAAAATAATATTGAAAATGAATATAGGCACATTAATTAATACATTTATATTTAATTTGCTTCTTTATTTATTTCCCTTTATATTAATCCCCCTATCTAGCTACGTTTTTAACGTTATTCCTTATTAAATTGTATGTTTTCTTTGATTTTAGCAAGTTCAGTCCTCCGTAGTAGTGGTCATAAATATCTGTAAATTCACCTTGTATTACATTGTGCTGTACTTAAAAGTTAATCAATTTTTTGTGTATTATTTATGCTATACTTCCTGCAGATTCATTTTAATGTTGGGTATTTCTTTAAAATTGTCAATCCATTCTTTTCTTTCTAAACCTTATCTTCCATTACAGCACTTTAAGGCTTCTTTTTATGATCTGAGGTTTACACTTTGGAGTGTTTGATTTTTTTTCTTAAGTCAAATCTTTAGTCTCAAAATTCAAAAAGTCAGGTTTGGTAATATTGTCAGTGGTTGAAAGTTACAGCAAGGTTTAACCATTAAAAACAAGTCAACAGCAGAAAAAAACAGACCACATATTATTAATCACTTCATTAAATAAATCGATAAATAAAAAGTACAAGGCAAAAACTTTATAAGCTTAAATACTTTTTGTTTGATTTTCCTTCTTTTTCATCCTTTTGCCAGATCAAAGTGTCAGTGTCATCAGGCGGTGACTGTCTCCGTAGTTACCGCCCTGATATCAGGAAGGGGAGGTACAACACCATCATCCTCAACGTTAAAACCACCACACCTGATAACCTGCTTTTCTACCTGGGGTCAGCCAAATATGTAAGTGTACAATTTACCGAGCATATATCACAAAGTAGCACAAATGCCCTACAGCCAAAACAGAAGATTACGATTTAAAACCTGACAGGGCGCTTCTGTTGTAACCAGCACAGCGTTTGTAGTCTTCACGGTTGTGGCTTAGCGGATGAGGAAACGCACAAACCAATTGCACGCGAGTTAAGCCATACCATGTGATACTCCTCAGCCAATCAAATCTGTGTATTCCAGGCAGTAAACATTGTGACAATGTGGACAGATGAAGGAGTTCAATGCAAGTTACATATGAAAAGACGATAGAAAGACAGAAAGATAGTGAGACAGTTAGGAAAACAAAGGGAAATATACCGACGACTGTGCTGGAGAAAGTAGAGAAACAGACGACTGCACCAAAGTTGCACATATTTCAAATTTTATTTATTTTGTGAAACATTATACATATCTATAGTCAGACACATATGTTCAGTTCTCTTTTATGTGACAATAGATACTGTCAAATTGAATCATAGTGAATTCATTTGATTTGACAGTCAGGTATTGATTACATGCAGATTTTAATACGATTACAACGCTACTCACATAAATATCACTCTAAATAGTTCGACATAATGATCTTCTGGACCTTTGCTTCAAGAAATTTTCTATAACTAGACCTCTTTAAATTTTAGTTGATACCTCTGGTGTGTATTAACACTCATTAAGTCTGTTTGGGTAACTAATCTGTCTTTATGGCTCTGTGGAGAAAACAATGGTCAAACTTTGTCTGTATTTGGCTCTGGTGTTATTATTAACAAAACAAAACAATCCAGTTGACACTTTCACATTTTTTAAATGTTTCATATTAAAGCATTAATCATATTTAATACAGTGTTGAGGGGCTGTGTATTGTGTAGCATTTATCATACTTGAAAAAGCTTGTGTTACAGTACACACACACACACACACACACACACACACACACACACACACACACAAGAGATGTAGATATGCACATAGAGAAGCACACACTTGTGTTCCTCTCACTCAGCCACACACACTCACGCACAGCCTTCACACACTCCCCGAGTGATTTGTTTAATATGAGAATAATTAATACTTCTTGACACATACTCACTAACACCCCTATAAGGGTAGCGCATTGCTGTTTTAAGCTACCACTGATAATCCCTAAGTGTGCACATACTGTGTGTCTGGGTGTTCATGCATATGTGTGTGTGTGTTAAGGAGCAGCAGCAATTAACAACAAGTTTATGTTGCTATGTGCTTTAGCCTGATTTCCCCTGAGAAATCACTGCTCTGCTTCATGTGACTGGGAAGTCTTGAACGCGCATACATGTGTGTGTGTTAGTGTGTGTATCTCTAGTATTCTACTACTACTCTAATAGTGACAAATTCATTATGAATAGTAATGCTGTGTGTGTTTGTTTGTGTGTGTGCACGCACCTCTACCATTTCACTAATAGCATGCGATGCTAGCTGAATAATAACGCTGCCCTGTGATCTGTGCTAATGAATAATCGCCATTACCCTAGAGAGACTAGAAAGATAAGTGTGTAGCTAGGTGTGTGTATATGTGTGTGTCATTTGTGTCTTCAAATGTGACTCCCTAATAATCTCTAATTGTGCATAATACTATATGAATAATAATGCTGTGTGTGAGAGAGAGAGAGAGAGTGTGTACTTCACAGACAGCATCCAGATGAGAGCATATGCTCCAAATTCTCTTATTAATTTTTTTGGCTCATACATAAGTAATACGATCATTAATCAAAATACAACAGGATCCTGTGAAAATCCACTTACGGAGACAGATGGAGAAAACTTGAGCCTTTGTACCCTCAGAGTAGACCAGAGCTGGCTGTGAAGTTGCTCCAGCGTTCACTCTTTCTCTATTCCCTACATGATAAATACTCCATAGGGCTCGCTGTATTAAGTAATAAATTGAGATTTTGAATGCTTATTAATCATCATAATTTTGCCTGAGCGCCACCAGTGTTGCATAACTCCTGTGTTCGCTCATCTCAGGAGCAAAAGCAAAGCATTGCGTCACAATTTTCAACAACAAAAACACTACTTTTTATTGCACTATGTGTCTTAAGGTTAACGTCCCCCACTTCATTCTTTGCCTAGCTGGACACACACTGTATTCACACCTGAAGGCCTCAGGTGTATCTGATGACCTCCAGTGAGGCCTGATGATCAGTATGCAGGTCTTGCCTGGGTTAAAACCTAAACTCGACCTGTTTTATCTGCCGTCTGATTACAGTGTAGTCATTCACAATGGATGTTAATTAAAATTAGAAATGTATTATATCTGGATAAACCCCTCGAGATGGTCCCAAACAAACACTCACAAATCAAATGGAAAACAGAACAGTACAAGACACAATGTTATATAGCACAACAATGATAAACAAACAAGAAATAACCAAACAAACTAAATAACTGAGAGAAAAGATTACAAGCTTAGACAAGACACAATGATCAGTCTCTAAACAAAGAGAGGAACAGTGATGACAGGAAACAGGTATTTAAAAGCAACTTAAACCTAGTAAAGAGGCCCCACAATACGATATTATCATGATGAAATATTAATAATTAATTAAAAAGCTCTTTTTAAGGAGAAAAGCTGGTCCACCTTAAGAGAGAGCCGGTGCAGATACAGGAAGTTGGCTCTGGACTCTCAGCTGAGGAGTTGTAGCTTGTAGCCTCGTAGCATTTATTCACCGACAAACAAACTGTACACACACTGTCTGCTACAGCTACGTTCACACAACACCACCAACAAACACACATTCAGCCTAGAGCATAGATGGATACAACGGCTTCAGTTCCCTGTCGGAAAGACATGTCTGACGGCAAGGTAAAGCAGTGAAAGTATTGTGAATATAGCTTAAACTGATGTAATAGATGAACATAATCACAGACACTGATAGATAGTTACACGGTACGTCTGTATATACAATGGCCAGTTACATGTTTAAAGTAATCTGGTTTAAAATTAGTATACAGTGTATTTGTATTTGTATACAGAGTGTACAAAGTTAGAGTATACAGTACAGTACACCAAACTTAGATAACATAAATAGACCGTCTTTGTCATTGCATCTTTATTTCTCTCCGCTCCTCCTCTCTCCTGCCTTTCGCTCTTCATTTCCTTGTTGACATGATGACTTATCACAAGCAATAAAGTGCACAATGCCATATTTCAGAAAACATATGCAGTACATTCAGCATACGTCTTCTGTGTGTCTCAGGTTGATTTCCTTGCCTTAGAGATGCGTAAGGGGAAGGTGAATTTCCTCTGGGACGTGGGTTCAGGTGTGGGGAGGGTTGAATATCCTCATCACACCATCCATGATGGAAACTGGCACAGAATAGAGGCGTCTCGGTAAGAAGTTTACACACACACACACACACACACACACACACCCCCAACAAGATCACATGCTTTGTTTGTCTGACATACAGTATATAGAGTGGTGCTCATACAAACTGGCTCCCAGTGTTGGCTACAGCACAAAGAATAGTCTCAGCTGAGGTTTCACCTGGGCAGTGTTGAAGAGCATAATGATGATACGTTGCTCATGCGCTCACATTGTATTCAGACATGCAGTACATACATATGCATGACATGCACCCACATATTGAACTCACAGTGTAAGAGAGGAGATTCATTATTGAGCAGATACATGCACTTACATGCAAATGTACTGGTGAAGCACATACTGTATTTTCAGGTCCAACTTTATGATAAATATCAGCAACCTATTCAGAACATACAGACGCACAGTATTTCTTATTTTAGTCATATTTATTATGTTTTCAAGCAAAATTCAGTGAATCAGATTAGATTTTTAAAGAAAGGCTTTTGCATTCTGTCTTTGGACTTGAAACATTTATTGATATTATTATTTTTAAATTATTATTTTGTATTTTTTTTTTTTTTTTTCTGTTATTTTGAATATACATATATTTCATACCTGAGATGCAAAAAAACCCTTGAGACTCAGTACAATCTTGTTGACATGAGAATGAATATATATTTTACAAATGGGGAAAGAATAAAGTTGATTGGACATTAGAGTTGCAATAATTAATTGCTTAGTTGTCAACTGTTAAATTAATCGCCAACTATTTTGATAATCGATTAATAGGTTTGAATATTTATTGTTATTAAATTAATCATTACATTTTTAAATAAAAGTCAAAATTTTATGATTCCAGCTTCTGTAATGTGAATATTTTTCATTGTTTTTGCCACTTACAGGCTCAGATTGTTATCGTGTCTTATGACATTATGGAAAGGATCCTGCTAGAGCTGCAACGATTAATTGATTAGTCGTCAACTATTAAATTAACCACCAAATTTTGTTAATCAAGAAGTCAAAATTCTCTGATTTCAGCTCCTGAAATGTGAATATTTACACAGTAAACTGAATATCTTTGAGTTGTGGTCAAAACAAGACATTTGAGGACGTCATCTTGGGCTTTAGGAAACACTTATCAACATTTTTCACCATTTTCTGACATTTTATAGACAAAACCACTAATCAATAAATCAAGAAAGTAATTGACAGATTAATCAATAATGAAAATATTCACTAATTGCAGCCCTATTGGACATGTTGCATACCTTTTACTCTTCTTGCTGTGTCACGTATTGGCACTGATATTCATAATCAAATATTTCATGAAAAAGGAGTGCTATATTCACCTTCACTAATCTACCCAGCAACAACCCAACAGCCACAGGACATCATATCATTCATGCTGCATGTTGTTTCACTTGGGAAATCAGGAGTTTGCAGCCTTGGCAGCCTGTAGCACATCATTACATACATACAGTGTGATCTAGTAGATCCAGTTTTTCTCTGTGAAACATAAAGTGGAGCTGTATACACACCATCTAACACAAAACCCATTCGCACCAAGCAGACATCCCACTTGCGCCATGTATTACCATCCGAGAGATTTCCCACATGTGTTTTCCAACGGGATCACGCAGACTATAAGTCTTGAAAATGTCGCCCTACTCGACACAGAAACGCTGCTCCTGCTTTGAAAACAAACTCCAAGGTGGGAGATTAATTTTCACGTTACAGCTCAGAGGTTCCACTGCTACAAACTGGTTCCTCAACGTGTTTCTATCATTCATCTTTATCACCAAGAGTCCATAAAAACTGATTCCAAGTGGCTCCAACATCTTCAGTCATCGTGAATGTCTTCCAGGGAACAAAATAACATCAACCCCACTCTCTGTTTCTCCTTCTCTCTGTCTCCAGTAATGGGTTGAATGGCACCATATCAGTGTATCCTCTGGAAGGCTCTATGGCTGGTATGATGCCGACCCCGGCCAGTGCCAACTCGCCCACGGCCTACACCATCTTGGACGTGGACCAGAACGCCTACCTGTTTGTAGGAGGAATACTCGGCTCTGTCAAGGTATCTGTCTGTTTGTCTTGTGTGTAACAAAATCACAAAACCGGTCTGTCTTTTTTTCTCATGATATTCCTCCTTCTATCTTCTAGAAAGCAGACGCAGTACGAACATCAACGTTCACAGGCTGCATGGGGGAGACCTTCCTGGATGGAAAACCTATTGGACTGTGGAACTACAGAGAGAGACAGGGGGACTGTAAAGGATGTGTTGTCAGGTATATAAATTCACAACGTTTTCATATATTTTTTGTGCATCTTTTAATATTCAAGAGGCCACTTCATCATCTTTGCAATTTATTTTTGTGACATTTCAAACTCCTTTGACAGTAGGATGGGAAACAAAGCGATAGTAAAATTGGACTGTTTCTTATCTGTGTTATTTTTTAGCCCCCAGCGTTCAGACGGTGAGGGGACAGTTCAGCTGGATGGTGAGGGCTACGCCTCAGTGGGACGACCCACCAGGTGGAACCCCAACGTTTCCACCGTGACCTTTAAGTTCCGCACATTTTCCTCCGAGTCCCTGCTCATGTATCTGGCTACCGAAGATATGGTACGTATGCCGCAAAGTGAAAGGGTGAAACCCAAGTGATTACAACCCACGTAAATATCAGGACTGACAGCCAGGACAAACTTTACTTTGCTTGTACAATAGATATTTTACAGACACCATTTGTTCTTAGACTGAGGTAGAAGCAATATGAATAATTTTTTGATCACGTTTAATGCAACGCAGTGATGCTGTATGAGGTAATTATCCATAGTCAGTGTATTACTTCAGTAGATGACGGTCGGAGTTACCACACCTGTTGACGACGACGCAGAAAAACAGATTTTAACCTAAATAAGTGCGTATGCTATATTTAGAATAATTACACTGCTTTCCCTTGTTGTCAGACAGCCCTTTCCTTATCAGTAGGGCTGGCTGATATGACCACAATCTTCTGTATCAATGGTAATTTCATATCTCAATAACAACATATATCATGATATAACATGTCTTCTGGTACTTTAAGAAAAATAAGGCTACATGACATAACCTCCGTGTAAAAGCTATTTTTTTATACCCCTGTGTGAATTAAGTAGTACTACTAGTAGTACTACTGCTAGTAGTAGTAGTTGTAGTAGTAGTAGTAATAGTACTAGTAGAGTATTTTCTCATTTTAAGAACCTGAGTGCAAAATTAACATTTTAAGCGAAATTATAGAGGAAAAAACGAAATAAAGGCCTTGCCTATATCACAATCAAAGCGATATAGAAAAATATATAGGATAGATATTTTTAGATCATAGATAAATATCATCATATTGCCCAGCTCTAGTTGACAAACACAAGTATCCATAACTGTTCTAAATATAGTGTACACTTAAAGTGATATTGATTTTTTTTTTTTTAAGTGAGCCTCTCTTTTAGGTGGTTAAAAACATTTTGCTGTGGGCCTGTCCACAGCAGTACATTACTTTTCTTCTGTGTTTCTCTAAACTGGAGGTGATACTGTACACTGTGGATAAGTACCTCAAAACACCCAAACCATCCCCTTAACACACTGTGCACTGATTTGTCTAAATTTTGGTTGCAACTGCATAAAGTAAAATCTTCTCAGAGCAATGCCCATAATGTGCTCTTGTAATGTGAAATCAAGTTTTATTTAACCACAATTTAGAAACCTCTTCAGCTTGTTGGATAGTAACTCTTTTTAACCCCTGGGATAAACAAGCAAAACAACCTTTTGGCACAAAACACTATTGTTGTATTGGATTTCAAATGTCAGTACCTCACAAGAGTTTCCCCTCTGCTGTGTCTGTAGAAGGACTTTATGTCCCTGGAGCTGTCAGAGGGCAAAGTGAAGGTGAACTTTGACCTTGGGTCAGGAGTGGGCAGCGCCATATCGGCTAACCGCCACAATGATGGACGCTGGAAGTCCCTCACCATGTCCCGGAACAAGAAACAAGGTACATACAACAGTCTACATTAGCAAAACATTGTGTTAACCTACTAGGCCGTGCTACAGTTGACTGGTCGAGATCAGTGTAAATGAGATTCTAATTATTATTATTAATTAAAATAAACATTACATTATTTTAGTCTAGATTCAATAAAGTTATATATATTTATCTTTGTTTAAATAGTCTCAAATAATTGCCTCTTTTCTTCAAGAACAACCTACAGTGTTAATAAACATAACTTACACAATAGACATTGGCTCCACATCAGAGAAAACCATTGCGAGAGGCATTCAAAATGCTTCAGTTTAAACATATATTATCTCTGTCTGCCTGTTCTGTGGGTATTTATGTCTCTCCAACTGTTTCCAAAGCTACGGTGACCATAGTGGACATCGACAGCGGTGCTGAGGAGAAGATACTCGCTGTATCTCAGGGCTCGGCTACTGGTCTGAACCTTAGGGAACACCAGAAGATCTACTTTGGAGGGCTGCCGACCATCGGAAACTACAGGTACACATTCATGTGCACATTTAGACACTCACATATACTGAACATGCATTTATTATAAAGCAGTCCGTTATGTAATGTGTATTTGATATATTTAACTCAAGGTGAAGGCAGGATTGAAGATAATGAAGATGAATGAAGTCTGTCTAATGATATTTTAACAACTTTTTTCTCATGTAAAATGTGTTCTGACACTTACTTGCGGTAAAATAAAGCTGCTGAGGCTGTTTTTCAGGGTTGTTTTCAGTTTTTTACACACTGGTAACATTTTTGGTGCAATTACTTCACGTGTCAATATTTTGTTTAAACTGCTGTTTTTATCAAGTACTTTCACACAGAATGCAGATATTACATGGGGGAAAAGCAGCCTAACTTCTTTACTCGAAAGATTTTGCTTTTCTGAGCATCAACAAATCACGCTGTGCATAACACGCTGAGTTGGGCCTACACGGAGGGTCTGTGGTCTGAACCAAGGCGGCAAACTTTATTAGTCCTTTCAACCTTTATGAAGGTAATGCAGACCAGATCCACTCTTTCAGCTCTTACCTTTCACAATAAAAGCCCTTGACATATGATATTTGCAGGCAAGTATTTTGCATTTGTGTGTCGTTTATTCGTCACACCCCCAGTGTGTAAAGGCCTTTAGTTGTAAGCCAAGAACGTCAGATAGAAAAACACTGGATGCGTCATTAGTTGAAACTGTTTGTGATGTGTGCTAATGCTTTAATATCATGTTTTGTCTTAACAGCATGACAGCCAGGTAAATGAATAAATAAACACATCTCATAATCAGACCTATAGTAAATGTTGTTGTATATTTCCCTCTGCATGAGGCTAGCCATGCTGATGGCGCTGTACTGCCCACAGTGAATGTGTGTGTGTTGTATCTTGGCTGACCCCTGAGGGCTCCTGCTCCTCCACACGGCGGCTGGAAATCACTTCCTCTGTCCTTTATTAATCTGAATTTGACGTTTGTCTGTTCAGCAACATTTAGGTGGAATCCCTCACCTTTATGGCTCTGCCTTACAGGCTTCATCGCCATAATCATATTCAAATTGTGTTTCAGATGCAAATCAAAGTGTCTCTACCAATTATTTTTGTCGCACTACAAGCAACAGTTTTTGCTGAGCTGCAAAAATAATTCACTGAAAACAATTACAAAGGTGCATTACACTGATGATAACATGTTCAGTATGATCACAGCCCAAGATTATCTGAGAATGGATTTTTTGTTTTCCTTCCCATTGAACAATACTGCCACCTAGACAGTACCTGACATTACATCAATCAACATACAACCAAATATGCTAAAAAATGTAAAATATATTAAATCCTGCTTTATTAATATGGACAAACGGCATATTCATATTATTCATGTTGCTGCTTCTGGATACATGATGCAATTGCTTCACTGCTGTAGTAATTCACCTTTTTTTAATTATATTCCACTGCTGAGAGAAGGTGTGATTTCTTTAGCTGTATATTAAAACTATTATAATATCTTAACAGGTCAGAGGTCACTCTGAAGCGGTATGCTGGCTGTCTTCGGGAGATTGAAGTCTCTAGGACTCCGTATAATCTCCTCAGCAGTTCAGATTATACCGGGGTCACTAAAGGATGTAATGCAGAGGTAAGACTGTATATTTAAACTCTGAAGACACTTTAAACTTTTTTGAAGACACAGATTATATTACAGAGATGTGACTGTCTACTTACTTTTATTACTTACTGAAGATATGCTATAACATTCCTTAAATGTTTGTCACTAGTTCATGTTTTAGTGGCGTTAGTAGAGCTTGTAACAGCTAGGGTTGTCACAAGAACCAGTACTTCGGTACCAAGTCGATGCCAAAACTCAAAAAACGGGACGGTACTCTTTTTGTATAGTACCAAAGGTATTGGATGGGAATATAGAACTGTAGTGAACAACAACTCTGGGTTGAAATCAGCAGGACGAGAGTTAGTAACAGTAGCTGTTAGCAGACGGTGGGCAGCACAGTCCTGCTTGGATAAAGAGCAGAGCTACCAGCGTAAACGTAGGAGCCATTGAGTTACAGTATGAGGTGTTCACGGTCCGCTCAGCAAAACCACAGTTGGGTGAGGGTCAATTACAATGTTCTCATGATGTGTTCAGATGTAATCTCATAAAATGGCATCTCTGGCGAGAAACTTGAATAAATCCAATTGTTTGAAGGAGATGTTTTCACATTAGTGTTTCTGATGAAGAAGTGCGTGTTGAATTGAATGGGATTTCTTGTTTTTTGTTGTTGTTTTTTTTACCATGGTATCGAATTGGGTATCGAGAGTCATGGAAATTCACTAGAATTTGTATCGACTACTTGATTTCTGGTATGGTGACATCCCTAGTAACTGTCTATAGAGTACTATCTGTACAGTATTTGCAGAATACCTCTCTGTGTAATAGTGTTAAGATAGTTTACTCAGTGTTTCGTTCCGCTATTTAAGATATTTATCATCTGCAACCTGTTTCTCTTATACATTGCTTTATTCAGGAAATAAAAGTGTCCTTCTGTAAATTATAAAGTGGAAAGATAGAGAGACAGTGAAGGCCAGAAATGTAATGATCATTTTGAACTATCTAATGGCTTTTTCTCTTTCCATTTACATTACAGTCGTAACACACAAACACATCCTCAATCTCCTTTTATGTTTACGGCATTCATGTGCATAAAGTTATACAAACATACATGCACTGAATCTGCGCTGGAGATTTTAAAGCCACATAAGTCCTTCAAGTCCAATCACCGTGATTTCTATATACTGGTGCCATTCATTTGTACAAACATGCAGCCGTGGGGTGAATAAAGTCTGCATGGAGGATTAAAAAGGCCCGGGGTTGAGTGGATGTAGAGTGTAGGTCTTTCTGTTTCTCTTATCTCCTATTTTTCTTCCTTCACCAGCAACTCTACTACAAAGACGAGAGTTTCTATGTGTGTGTGTGTGTGTGTGTGTGTGTGACGGCACATTTGCTAGTTTTTGTAAATATCTCTCAATGTTGTTTCTTGGAGTAAAGTAAAAGCCTTGACTTCAAGGGCAACTTCTGCATTTTTCAACCTGAACCTATTTTCCCTTGTTTTTGTGTTTAACTGACTAAGGGGGATAACAATTTCTGAAATTGGTCCAGCACTGAGGGAGAGCATTGGAGACAGCAGCTGCTGATGAGCTGCAATATGGTGCTATCTGGGCAAGCTGGCAGTGTCATTTACGTCCACTAAAAGTGCTTGTTTTTGTCATGACAGGCTCTGATTGTTATTTTAAGTGTCCAATATTAAGGAAAGAGAAGTCTCGTTCTGAAACCTGATGAGGTGACGTGTCGCCAAAAGACAACGGTGTAACAGTAGAATACAAGGAAAAAAATCTACGGATTGTGCCTCTTTTATTATATTGGGCAAACTACATAACATGAAGGCTTATTGCTGAACCGTGTTTGTTTGTTTGCTGATATAATAAAAAAATACTTAATTCGTGAGTGCTGTAGATTTGGTTCCTCTTGTTCTCGCTGCTACCTGGAACCTGATACTTTTAAAGATTTGGAGATGTGCTCAGTGGAATACATCCGTGGTGGAAACGGGCGTTTGTTGTGTTACAGTACTGTTATGGAAAGAGTCTCGCTCAGTGCTCAAGGAGAAGTCTCATTCTGAAATCTGGTGAGGTGACATGTTGCTGAAAGACAACAGTGTACTGAAAGCTTAGCTTAGCGTTATCTAAATGATATTCAATGTCATGGCTGACGATAAATCGTATTATCATTGTCATTACGATAGAAACTTTGTGATGAACACATCGCAAAAGGCTGTTGTAAACGTGGTGAATAAGAGCAATTATTATATTTAGGGCTGGTTAACGAAACTTGTTATCAGTGGGCGGCGGGAGTAAAGCTGCATCCTCCATCTGCTGCTCTGTCGGAGCTTTCCACTCATAAACACACACACAGTGAAGTCAGTGAACAGCTGATCAGAGAGGCCGAGGTGGAGACAGCAAAGTGAACCAGGTGAAGTCAAGTTGATGGTTCAACATGGAGGAAAGTGATCTTTCAATATATATATATATATCTCTCTGTCTGCAGTCTGTCATCCACCGCTGTTATGTTTTTATGTTATTTTACACGAGTACAGCTCGCTAGCTTGGCGGCTAACGGCGAGTTTTAAACATGCGTAGGGTATGTAGTTGAGTTGTGAATGACTTTAGTTCCCTCTAGTCAGCAATGTTTCAGTGCTTGTGTCCAGGGAGTTTATAATGAAGGGTGGAACGGAAGGCCTGAAGCGGAGATGTGACTACGGAGCCTCTGTGTTATTAATTTATTATCTTCAGAAAGTATAGGAGCAACATAGCCCTCAGCTACACCAGCTGAAACCAAAGCTAACAAGAGGCTCTGCAGTCTGTTCAGGTTAGTTTGTCATGGATCTGACTGGTCATCAGCTGGCTGAGACAAAGCAGCTGTTCCTCCTCTCTACTAGCAGTACCTGTAGTGGTTCAGTGGAAGAAGGACTGATACTGTCAACTTCACTCAGTATTTTCATGCCAGGAATATGATTTATTTTATTGACATTTTAGATCGTTTCCAGTGAGATAGTTATGAGTTTATATGGTGACTTTAGAAACACTATTTAGCCAAGTTATATATATAATATATGTCTATGTATAGCTAATATGCACACTTTTTATTCAGTCAGTCATATTTATTCAGTCTTATCGTCACTGCACTATTGAGCAATGTTATCACACATGGCAGAGTTTCTCATATCATATCATATATATCATATCAGGCCTACTGAATGTTTAGATGATTTCCACAATGTGGATGATGTCTGCCTGTATTTATTTTAGCCAGAGTATACAGATACTCAGATTTCAGGCCCCGAAAGGAAAAATTTTTCTTCTTTTTTTTCCCCCTCCCTTTCCTCCTCCTTCTCCCCCCCTTCCCCCCTATGCAGAGGCTCTCCCTCTAAATCTCATTCACACACTATCTACACCTTTGGAGAATTTGGGTTCAGTATCTTGCTCAAGGACACTTCGACATGTGACCGGAGGAGTTGGTGTAAGTGTCAGACACTTAGAGTATAATAACAATCTGATCTGTGGCTAAAACAAGCACTTTCATACATTTTTACATTACTCACTTGGCCTCATAGTTTGTTTCAGGGCTGCTGGTTACAGTGGTATCCTTCAGGTTTTGAAACTTGTCCCTACTGGTCACAAATGTGAAAATAAGGTCCAGGTTGAAGAATACCAAAGTTTAAACCTCGGGGAGTTTTAGGCCAAATCAATCCATCTATTCACTGCTGTTTGCTGAAATACATGAAAATCTCTCCGTCTCACAGAACCTGTACACAGTCAGTTTCTCCAAGCCGGGATACGTGGAGCTGGGAGGTCTGTCGCTGGCGGTCGGCACAGAGATCAGTCTGTCGTTCAGCACGCTGGCAGACACCGGGACCATACTGCTGGCTGTAGGCGGAGCTTCACCAATCAGCCAGCAGGTTCGGTTTCATCTACTTTGTTCATTTAAGCTGTGACACTTCCCTTATGCAGCACTTTACAGGTCTGTAATTTCAAAATAATTCTAGGAAGATTCCTGGAAAGACTTTTGTGATTTGGATTATTTTCCTAAAAGATGAGCTAAATTTCAAACCAAATAAATTCAGTCATTATTTTATTATAGGGTATTTTACTCTTTAAGTTTATTGCAGGCTTGCCTGTAAACATATTAGTTTGTAACCCCCTGGGTCTTTGTACAGTCAACTGAAACTGATTAATTGGTATAAAGATAAGATAAGATAAGATATTCCTTTATTAGTCTCACAGTGGAGAAATTCACAAAACATAAAATAAACAGTTTGTATTTCAGCCTATGTATTTCCCATATAATTAGTACCAAATTATATATTAATTACCAGAAGCCATTTTCAAAATTATTAAAAAATTTTGCAAAAACCAAAATAAAGGATTTGGTGTTTGAAAAATTTCATTGTCCCACAATGTGATGTACAAAGGAAGTAAAGGTAAAGCAAAAATAATGAAAAGAAATCCTGCAGGAAGGTGAGGCAGCTCCAGGAATGTCTCAGAAAAGAAATCACTTAACGCTAATTTTTTTAAAAACAGTTTTATTTCTCTTTGTGAGGTTTAATTGACAGAAAGTCTCAGTTTGGTTGACAGCTTTTGGCACACATCGTGTTTCATTTCCTGTTTGTAAAAATTGTGAAGGAGCTGCAAAAATATGTATTTAAAAGTCGGTGATAGCTATCAAAGGAAGTTATGTAACCTTGCATTTATCGCTGCAAAAAAAGGTGGCGATGTCAAGTTATAGCCACTTGAGACTCGTATTACAAAATGAATGGATAGCTGGACATACATGACACAGTATGGACATCTTGTGTACTTTACTTTATCGATAACCCTTAAATAAATGTTTATGAAGACATCTATCATTAATAGTAAATGGTGCTTGGGTGTTGACTTATTTGGAGTGTCCCCACTGCTTGAAAATGTATAAATACTCAATTACTTTATTTATTTTTAATCTGTTGCTGCACCCCTAGCACTGTTTATTTTTTGTCTTGTTTGTCTTACCCTGTCTGTATGAGGGTCCAGATCCAGGAGAGGGTAGGAATACACTGCATGGTGTCTCTTGCACTGTCTAAAAAATATGAATTATGTACACCGATCAGCCATAACATTAGGTCAGTGTGAGCACCCTGGTAACCACATACTCAACAAACTATGATGCACTGTGTGTTCTGACACCTTTGCATCAGAACCAGCTACAGTAGCTCTTCTGTTGGATCGGACAACAAGGGTCAGTCTTCGCTCCTCATGTGTATCAATGAGCCTTGGTCGACCCAGTCCCCGGTTCACCGGTTCTCCTTCCTTGGACCATTTTTGGTAGGTCCTGACCGCTGCACACCGGCAACATCCCACGAGATCTGCAGCTCTGGGGACCCTCTGATCCAGTCGTCTAGCCGCCACAGTTTGGCCCTTGTCAAAGTCGCTTACATCCTTATGCTTGCCCATTTTTTCTGCTTCCAACATCAACTTCAAGGACAAAATGTTCAGTTGCTGCCTAATATATCCCACCCACTGCCAGGTGCCATTGTAATGAGATTATTAATGTTATTCACTTCACCTGTCAGTGGTCATAATGTTGTTAATGTTATGGCTGATCGGTGTATACACAGTTAAAAATACATGCTATGTCAACTCCTTACTGTGTACTGTTATTAAGTGGTATGAAACCAGTTTTAGTAAAACAAAACACAAAGACATGGAAATGACATGTTTTGTCATGATCCTTCAGTAGACAGTCGCCTCTATGCCAGAAGTCGAAAGCCGACTTCTGGCATAGAGGCGTCAGACTGTGTCAGTTTGGCTCCCATAATAACCCAAATTCAGTTGCTCCTTGATGGGTATTTTCTATGAAACTTCCCAAGAAAACACAGTTGCTTATCAATCCCTATGTAGCAAAGAATAAGGAAACTTTAGGGACCCGTAAAACACAGTATTAATCCATTTATTCTCTCGTTTATTCCCAACTGTCCACCACAGGCCCGAAGCAGCAGCCTCCTCAGCACCAAGAGGAGACGCAGACAGTCCGTAGAGGTGGGTTGAACACATGGACACACTCACCCAAACACCGAACCCCTTTCCCTAAATGAATGATGTTTTCATAAGTGCATATTAATGAGATTTACATTTTTTGGCAACTGGGCTAATTGGATTGTGTTTTATCCAAAACACACACACACACACACACACACACACACACACACACACACACACACACACACACACACACACACACACACACACACACACACAAATGTCCATTGACAGATAAATAGTCGCTATCTTAGCTTTTAGCTGACCACGCAAGCACACACTCATACGTGCACACAAGCACTCTTTCTTTAAGTGAATGAAGTTTCCATGAGTGCATATTAATGAGATTTCAGTTTGTTGGCAACTATGCTGATTAGATTGTCTTACGGCTAAAAACACTCTCACTCAGCGCACACACACACGCATATATTTACACACATGCTAACAGACGCTTGAAGTCCCTCTACTGATACAGCCCTCTTTCATCCTAATCACTGATTAAATAAACCGATCTATTTCTTTATTTCTGCTAGAAACAACATGTGGTGTGTGTGTGTGTGTGTGTGTGTGTGTGTGTGTGTGTGTGTGTGTGTGTGTGTGTGTGTGTGTGTGTGTAAGCATTCATATTTGCAGGATATACATCGTATGTGTGTCTGTGTGGTTTGTGTGTGTGTGTGTTTTAGCAATAATGTGGGTGTGTATCTCACTGGTATGAGGGCGCTGCTCACTTGAATGCAAAATTGAAAGTTTATGTATGTTTATGTGAGTGTGTACGTGAATGTGTGTGTGTGAGGGAGGACAGAGGGTTACCTCTAGCTTATCCATCATCACCGGTTGTTGGGCGCATAAATCTATTTTTACTAACTATGCTGGCAGGCAGGGCGTGTGTGTGTGT
Source organism: Pterois miles (assembly GCA_947000775.1). NCBI lineage: Eukaryota > Metazoa > Chordata > Actinopteri > Perciformes > Scorpaenidae > Pterois > Pterois miles. The sequence continues at coordinate 1,972,621 of CAMQGK010000634.1, read as the reverse complement.
GTGTGTGTGTGTGTGTGTGTGTGTGTGTGTGTGTGTGTGTGTGTGTGATGTGCGTGTGCGTGTGCGCGTGCGTGCGTGCGTGCGCACGCGTGCGTGCACCGAGAAAGGTTAAGCGAGGTTAAAAACACCATCAACTCAACTTGGCCCTGACTAATGGATGTTTTAGAGAGGGACAGAGAGACAGGGGAGAGAGAGAAAGGGACAGGAGACAAAGGATGGAGGGAGAGAGGAGGGAGATTTAGAGGTGAACGGAAGGAGAGAGGCAAAAGAGCAGAGCAGGAAAGAAGAGGAACGATACAAGGGGGGGGGTAACAGGAGGGGAGGAAAATGAAAAGATGGGGGGAGTTGATTGTAGACAGAAAGAGAGAATGGCCACAGAGGAGAGATGAAAAGAAAAGGTGGAGGAAGAAGCTTGGAGCAGAATAACGGGAGATGAAAGAGAGCAAAGTGAGACGAAGGGGAGAGACAGATGACACCGAAAGGAGAAAGGGAGGACAGAAGATTGACCATTCACAAAATAGAAGGTATTCACTACAAAAGTGTTTGTAGTCATAGAACGATGACCAGAGAAGTGGAGGGACGGCCATGTTGGATGTCAGAGCTGCTCACTCCTCTGACTGTGGCTTTTAGACTTTGCTGATCCAACAGCAGCACTGAGTGTGAAAAACAATCCTCATGCTCTCAGAAAAAGCAGTAGCTACAGTACATCTAGTAAAAGGAAATCAAGCAAAAAAACACAAAAGGTATTATTCATTGTTGTCCTGACTGTAGGATTCATTTGAGCACCAGTGCTTCCCCATCCTATGGTGAAATTTCATTTCTTTATCAACCTCTGTCATTTGAGCAGAACACACTTTTGCAGTATGCAAGATGACAGCTCTCCTTAAAGGTTCATCTGTCTGTTATGTTGGTTAATCGCAGCAGTCAGCTACTTGATATTGTCTACAAACCCTTTTACAGCCTACGTCATCAAAAATATGTGCCCGCATGTTGGCAATGGAAATGGCGTTGTGCCCCAGTCATCCAGACGAGTTAGTGAGCTTTAAACGTTAACGGTCACTAGCGTCAAAATGTCTGGTTGTTATGTGTTCGGTTGTTAGAATCGATATACCAACAACGAACTTAAGTCCTAAAGAAAAAGTGTTTCAGTTAAGGAGAGATTGTGTTAACTGGTGACTTTCAGCTAAATGCATCCGTAGTTACTCGTAGTAACTCGCGTACTCACATGATTGAAGGCGTTTGTTTGTGTTTTTAACAGCTGCCGTCACTTAAAGCAACCACAACACGGTCAGCTGACGGTCACCAGTTAACACGGTCACTCGTAAAACCGAAACACCGGCGACGTCTAAAGCTGTTAAACTTGCTGAGTACAACTGGACTGAGGACACAATCGAAAATGTTTGTACCGTAGCACCCGTGTTAACACTCAAATAAACACCGAGTCTGTCATGATAACTGACATTCACAGCGTTACATGCCAGATTTCTCAACCATGTGTTCATATATCTGCCCACTGAATATTGTCTTGCTGCTGTTTTCTACCATCACTGACCTGGAGACTCAGTTTGTTTAGGTTGTACTTGCAGTATTTGGTGGTTAATGCCCTCCGCCACTCCGCCACGCAACTGTGTGCACAGGGCTGCAACTAACTAATTATTGATTACCATATTTTTCGCACTATAAGGCGCACTTAAAATCCTTTAATTTTCTCAAAAATCGACAGTGAGCCTTATAATCCGGCGCGCCTTATGTATCAGTTCTGGTTGTGCCTACTGACCTCGAACCAATGTTATGTGGTACAGGGCGTCAAAAATCTGTCAAAATGTTTCTGACTTTGGTAAGCTACAAAGCTGCACCGCTGGGTGGCTTGTTGGATAATGCCGAGAGGGATTCGGAAGTGCTTGATGCCGAAATTGCCGACTGTTTAACTCAGACACTGATGATGAAGGATTTGATGGATTTGTGGACGAGGAATGAACTGAAAGTGAGTGTATTGATTTGTATTTCATGTGTTACAACTGAAAAATGTTGAGAGTTATTGAAGTTATCGAGTTATTAAATGAACTGAATAAAGTTTGACTTATCTCACCGTTTTGTTTCGCTTAATGCGCCTTATAGTGCGAAAATCTGCTTTTTATTTTCTCAATTAATTATTTGTTAAGTCTATAAAATCAGAAAATAGTCAGAAAATTGTGATGAATTTCTAAGACCACGAGCTGACAACCAGCAGCCCAAAATCCAAAGATATTTATTAGACAAATTTGAGAAGCTGGAGCCAATAAATGGAAAAAAGACAATCAATTATAACACAATTTTCTGTTGATTATTATTGTTATGACATTATAGTCTAGTAATGACAAAAACTGATATCAGTGTTGAAAAAAATCAAACTTAAAGAGCTACGACTTATGAGATTATGAACGGTCTCACACATGACTGCAAACTGAACAAATCCTCTGGCTCTGTCTGCCGTGCCAAATTGAAAAATGCAATCCCAAAACAGAAGTATACATAAAACATCAGCTCCAAGGTGTGTTGTTACCAAACACTTTTTACAATGAAGACATTAGATGGGTTCATACGTATTGAACAAACAAGAAAAAAAAACAAACATCGTCCTGTTTGTGTTCTGCTTTACTTCTACAACCTCACACCAAAACCAGCACACGCCAAACGCAAAGCTAAAACACGATCGCACATGTAGAAACTTCAAAAGATTTAACATCGTGAAGGCAGCAGACGTGTTTGTTTTGTGTGTGAATGTGATTTTCTTGTGTGATGGTGCGCGCTAGCTACACTCGCTGTTGTGTATTTGGTTTCATGATTGTGTCTACATGCCTGTATGTGTGTGTGAGTTCATCTGTGATCGTCTGCCTTTGTCTGTACGTATGGTGTGTGTGTGTGTGTGTGTGTGTGTGTGTGTGTGTGTGTGTGTGTGTGTGTGTGTGTGTGTGTGTGTGTGAGACGGTGCAGCGAGAGGCATGTTGTAGCTACATCTCAGTTCAATTTGTCCCCGACCTCAAATTGAAATTCCATTTTCAGGTGGTAAATTGTCTCCCACTTCGCCCTCTGGCACACAGTGAATTAAAATTCAAATTAGCCTGACCCTGCTCTCTACCACCTCTCTCTCCCCGCCTCTATCTGGCTCGCTGTTTTGCTCTCTGCCCTCTCATCTCTTCCCCCTATTATCCTCTCCTCTCTGTTCCTCTCATCTCTTGTTATCCTTTCCTCCCCGCTCTCCTCTCCTCTCCTACCTCTCTTATTTCCCCACAATTTCTCTCTGTATGCCCCCACATCCCTCCCTGCTCATCTCACCTTTCGCCTTCGACTTTTCTCTGCCCTTTAATCCGCAGTCTCTCCTCCCTCCTGTTTGTCTTTTCTCCTCCCTTCAGGTCTTATCTGTTTTTACCTCCTCGTCCCTCCTTTCTCCTCCTTTCCTCATCCCGACCAACATTTAAAGAACATGCTGGAGGTTTAATCCAAGTTGGCCACATAATAATTACAGTATGATGATATTACACAGGAAAAATCTTGATTATTTATATCCTTATTTCATGAACTGATGACTGAAGTTTCTTCTCAAAAGTACCTGGCTGCTGACGTTTTAAATGAGGATGTATTCAGTCACATTGATTTATTGTTTGTTAGTATTAAATTGGTCTTATTCAGCTTGACAAAGAAATCTAACAAGGTCCACTTAAAAACTTTTTTCCAGTTATTAATTGTACATTCAAGAGAGCTGAAAGCTCTTGAAAATATATTAATGTACATGGTGCTTTGTCCTTGATGTCCCTGAGCTTGATACTTATGAGAGGACTGAATGCATCTTTTTTTGAAGCACTGAGTATTTTATTTTAATTTCATCGACTTATTTTATCCATATTTTCTATTTTACGATAATTTTTTTTTTCTCATTAGCACTGTCATTAATATTAATTTCATACATTTTGTTATTTTATCTTTTTTCTTCTTATTATTATTAATATTTTATTATATTGTTATTTTTGATTATTATTTTTTTTTATAGATACAGTAGGTAATTTTTGCATTTGCATTGGGTGAGGGTTGGTTGCATTTGTGCTTTATTTGTATGTAAAATAAATTAAAGAAAATATAGTATTTTATTTCAATAATATATATTTTTTGTCAACTACTACAGTGATTTCTAGGAAGCAATCTCTATTCTGATTGTTGTTCTCAGTTTAATTCATGATTTTATTTTTTATCAGTTTTATGTTATTATTGCTGCCTCGTTGGCCAGGAGACTCCTGAAAAGAGCTTCTTATCTCAACAAGGTTTTCTTGGTTAAATGAAGGTTATAAATACACCCACGCTTGCGTTGAGGCTCTAGCATTGGTGCAGATGGGTGTATCAACTTCTGCTTGACATAATTACATAATATACAAAATACAGACATATGATATCTGTGCTACTCTAGCCTTTTCAGTCAGTTATGTTGGACGAATTGGCTTTTAACTTGCTATATATTGGATTGTGTGTATAGCGAAAGTCCTTCTCTTCTACATCAACCTGAACTTTACCATTTCCGTTTCATCTCCAGCTCTGGGTCCTGATAGTAGTTTGGATGTGCAGATTTCCACAGCTAATAAAGTTAATCTCTAACTCCTGCAGCCCTACCTGTCAGTCATGCTGAACAGAGGCTCTCTGGAGGTCTTGGTGTTTACCGGCAGCCACAGTCCGCGTCGTGTCATCAGGCGACCTGAACAAGGCTTACTGAATGATGGGAGGGAGCACTCGCTGCGCATAGAGAGGCTACCCGGCAGGTCGGTGTTCATGTGTCTGTTCCTATGCATCGCTGTTGAAGACTTTTACTCATATCATAATAATCAATGTAATGCTTTCTGAGTGTTTTGTCTCTGTTGGTGCTTTCCACCAGATCTTTTGCTGTCCAGGTGGACGAGGAGGCCAAGAGGGAGGCGGCGCTTCCCAACGATCAGCCAGTGAGCTTGCAGCGTATCTTCCTCGGTGGTATTCCTGCTGAAGTAGAGCAGACGTCTAACAGAGCCAACGTCCCATTCCAGGGATGTATATGGAACCTCATGATCAACGCTGTGTACGTAACATCTCCTCTCTATAAAGGTTCATCTTATCTTATCTTATCTTACATGCACTCAGACTCTGCATGTTTACTGAAACACTGAGCTGAAACTGGCTTTTTCTAGAACCTGAAATATGGAGCAGATTGGAGGAGTGCACTTGGTCTTAGTCACGTCAATTAAAATGCACAGTGTGTTCTGGGGTCGTGATCGTGATTTGGCTTTTTTGAAGGAACCAAGTAGAGAAGTTCAAGTTCTTTATTTATCAGATGTGCAGCAATTACAGAGAAACAGTCGTTGGCAGTGAAAGCCTTAAGTTTCAGGCTCCCATGCTCCAACAATGCTCATTAAACATGTTTAAAAAAAGAAAATCATGCAAGTAAAAACAAAATGAGACTCCAAACATAAAATAGTGCAAGTTACAATACGATATAAAATACAACATGAATGAATAAATCTATAATAAACTAAATATAATAAATAAAGTAATACAAATTAGACAGTAATTGCAAATACATGAACTGAATTAAAATAGTTCTAAATGTTTGTAACACTTATTAATATGTTGTAGCACCATATACTGAAATACTGTGATTAAGTGTAATATTGCAGTTCAGAGGTAATATTAACATTAATAATCACTTCCCCCTCTGTCGTCACATTGTTTTTGTAATTAGTATTTTATTGAATTTTTACTGAAACTGTCACATTTTGATCAACAAATAAAGTTACTATGCATAATAATATAAAATAAAATATATACAAAATCATAATAAAATACAACAACAACAATAACAAAAAAATAAACATAAATCAAATATATATTCCTACATTAATCTGCACCATGAACTAATCTAATTTACAAGCAACCAATTCATTTTTAGACACACAAAGAGTGTGTATTCATGCATACATGTTTACTATTTATTTATTTATTTATTGATTTATTTATTATTATTGACTTATTGATTGATGCATCACAAATTATAATTCAATAATATATGTTAGGCCACATTGGGCCATTCTGCATAATGAGTACTTTTAATTTTAACACTACAGTATATTTTGATGCAAATACTTTTGTGTTTTTACTTAATTAAGACTTTGAATGCAGACTTTTACTTGTAAGAGTGTATTTTTACACTGTAGTATTGCTATTTTTACTTCAGTAAAAGGTCTTAATACTTCTTCCACAACTGTATGTATGCTGTATTGTGCGATGGTGTGTGCTTCAAGCCTTGTCCACATTGGTGGACTCCAAGTAGTCTTCCCACATCTTCACAACTTCTATGGCTGAATCACAGTCAGATTAAATAGAGTCTAGTGACTGAACCGGGTCACACGAAGATCTGGTAGCAAAATGAACAGGACCACGTTGTTTCTCCATCAGAACCAGTCCCATACTGTCTGATCAGATCAACATTTATGCATTTATTTTATACATCCACATGTGGTATGTTTCTGACATGACAAGATAAATATGAGGCAAAAGAACAGCTTTTAATTTTGGATGATTCTGTTAAAACACTGACAGGCAGAACTGACCTATTTACTTTACTTCAGTAAACTTTAACTGTTCACCATAAATGTGCTCTATTACTACTCGCGCGTCGAACCGTTCCCTCATTGCCATAATGTTTACCCAATAATGTTTTCTGGCTGCTGAGTTAAAGTGTTGTTAATAAGAGGTCATGATGATGCTACTGATGATGATGATGATGATAAAGTCAGCCTCTCTTTCTGCCTGAACAGCAGTAATAGAGCTGTCCAACATCATAAACATACTCATAACTCAAATTACACCCCTCTCTTTATTTGTGTGTTTGTGTGTTTGTTTGTCGCTCACCTCACTTCGGCCCCATCACCCCGACTCTATAACCTCTAGATAACATACGTCTGTCTCTCTTTCAGTGAGTTCTCGTCGTTCTTCATGTGTACTTTCTCAGAGTTTACTTCAATTCGTATTGACTATATACTGTTTAGTTCATCCATCTTGAACAACTCTTGTTTTGGAGACAGTGTGATTCAATACAGTGCATGGAAACACAAACAGATGCAGATTTCCTCGAGATGGGACAAATTTTCACCCCTAAAAGCCATTAATGTAGATAGTCAGTTCAGCCTGAAGATTCAATGTGCCAGACTTTCGCTAAGTTAAATGCTTTGGCCGTGCGGATGGGCGGGGCCCTCAAATTTAACACTTAGAAGTTTCTTTAAATATTCATCAGTTACTTTTTCAAATATTTATCAGCCACTTTACGAAATCCACATGAACCACTCTTCACCAGCATAAATTACATCCACTGCACAGCACTTATTTTATTTTATAAGATAAGATAAGATGAACCTTTATTAATCCCCGGAGGGAAATTCAGGTGTCTTAGCAGCATCAACAACAGTACAGATAAATACAGTACAGTAAAAAGTAAAAGAGAAGGTGCAGTGAATGAAATAAGGGGCAATGAAGAAAATTGACAATAAAATAAATAACAGTAACGGTAATAAGTAAGTAAAGTGCAGCAGGTGGTGAGTATTGTATATGCACAGCATATGTACATGTATTTATATAATTATATGTAATTATATACATTTGGAATAAATATGGAGCAGATGATCAGAGTCACATGGGGGTCAGACCTTGGTTCTGGTTCAGACCTTGGTTCTGGTTCAGACCTTGGTTCTGGAGCCTGATGGCCACCAACAGAAAGGACTGACCCAGACGGTTTGTAGTGTGCCGAGAGGGGATCGGTCTCCTCATATAGAAAATATGTCACTTTTAAAGCTGGTTTGCCTGTTTCTCCTGTTTTTTCCTTCCTCTGAAACAGTGGTGAAGAGCACCAGGAGTAAATACCAGGAGTTGAGTTTTCATTAAAACCAAATTCTGGCCGGTGTGTTAACGTCATGTCAAATTAATCAGTGCACACAAGGCCAACTTGCCTCCTAAGTTACCATATGACCAGTTACTGACAAGCAACGTAGTGTTTAATAGGCTATTAAACAGAGACCGACACAGAGCTCACTCCATGTAAATGCACCTTCCAGCAAACTTCACAGAGAATAACGAGGGAAAAACAGCATCACCGATCTGTTTTAACTGGATATTATCTGGTCAGGTTCAGATCAGTGGGCAGTGAGTCCAATGCTGAAGTGCCTTAAACTTTCATTATTTCTAACAGCCAGCAGGGGGCGACTGACAAGTCTGATTGTATAGAAGTCTATGAGAAAATGAGCCTACCTCTCGCTTCACTTGATTTATTACCTCAGCAAACATTGTAAACACGAGTTTCTGGTCTCAATCACTGGTTTCAAGTCTTCTTCAACACAGCATGTTGTTCATTTAGTAAATCATGGTCCCATTTAGAGTCAAATAGACCATAAAGCAGGGGATGCTTTAGTGCGTAACTACCTTGTGGCTGACAGGTCGCTACCACGGCGTTGACCAGTCTGGGAATTGTCCATGTTTTCGTCTAACAACTTTAATCCTTTCACAGTGTGTTTTCAGTTCATGAACTTCTTTTGGCCTTTTTTTCACCTAAAAATGTCTTATTCCGCATTCAGTTTTTTCAATTTTGGTTGCAAAAAAGCAAGATGGCAATGGCCGAAATGCCGAACTCAAGGCTTCAAAACGGCATTCCACAAACGAATGGTTAACGGTGTGTACTTCCACTTCATATATACAATAGCTAAATGCTAAAAATACAAAACCACAGAATCTGTTAGCATGTTGTTAGGCTACGAACAACGTTATCTCCACTTCACTTGTTCAACTGACTTCAGCAGTTTAGATATCACACTCTGTCCTCCTTCTAACCACAGACAATTGATTCCTTCATGGACTCATGCTGCTGAATGAATACGGGAGGAACACAGCACTATTTTTGGCATTGAAGAAAGTTTTTCAGGGCCTGGCAGGGGTTCCCTTACAATTACAGCGGAAACACTGACACGTACTGAACACCTGTGCTGTATGTAAATTGAAATGGACTGCACACAATCAGCCAAATTCATGCTCATAAAGGAAGCTAAAAGTGTACTTACTGTAGCATTCAGTCTGAACACACTTTAACGGCTCCCTGTAATTTTAGCTCATTTTGATCTTCCTGTCTGTCAGCTAAACATCCAGTAATTTTAAATCTAATCGCCCATCCATATCTCAGTCTCTCAGATTTCTCCCTGCCTGTGTCCTTTGTGAATGCCGAAATCGGCCAGTGCCCCAGCCTCGCCCCTCCGCCGCCACTTCTGCCTCTTCTGCCGGAAGAAGAGGAGCCCGAGAAGGAGGAGGAGGAGTCGAAGCCACTCAGGCCTCCGCTGACCCCGACCACTACACCGACTCCAGCTCCTCCTGCTGTAAGTGGCTCAAATTAACGTGGAAACACACACACACACACACACACTTGAACACTCACGGGCGACTTTCATCATTAATATGTTTCAACAGAAGGTATTCAAATGTAATGAAAGTAAGAAAATAAGGGATATTCATATTACACCAGAGGGTGTTATTTACAGTACTGTAATGCCTAAAATGCTTTTGTTTAGGCAGCCTATTTTAAGCTGTTTACACATACATGGAGACACAGCACAGTAAAAAGATGCTTATATGCACTCTACCACTCATCCTACTCCACCCTATTCTTTTATTTTTACTCACACACACACACAAACACTCACACACCTATTTCTCTCTGATGAAATGCAGCCGTGGCCTCGCCCTGTTAGCTTAGTGCTTCATCACATAGCAGTTGTACAGCCCATTAACTCTTCTTTATAGTCCCTTTAGCCTTGAGCCACTAAACTCCACCTCTGGCAGCCTGTCATACAGTGCAGAGCCACGGCGTTACGCTACGCTAACTGTGCATGCCATTTATGCTTTATGAGCCCACAGGAGCCAAAACACTCTCCGCTAACATTTAGCTACTATGCTAAGAGGCTGGTAGGCAGTGAGTCATTCACAATTATACCCTAAGCAGTGGGATAGAATATATATTGAATCTATTATAAGCCTTACAGCAGTCATAGTTTATCAGTTACCCAGTTACCTGCTAAACTACACCTCTAAAAGGACATTGATCATGAAGCACAGAACCAAAGAGCTTTGCCAGCTTCACTATAACTCTGTGGTTTGGAGCTTTATGGGCTGTAAGTTCATCTGCTTTATGATATACAGGAGACTGCAGGCTATACGAAGTCGTAGCTCTACATTTTAACTGAGGTTGAAGTTTAGCTTTCACCGTATTTCAGTGAGTGATTACTGTGAAGATTCATTTTTTGCTTAATGTTTTTTTGATGTTGATCTTGTTGACCAGCTTTTCATTACGGCCTCAACAAATTACAGTACAAGCAAATGTGTCACCAGACCTCAGAGGGAAATTGGAGATTTTTTTAGAGGACGTGACCTACAGTATACTCCACCAACATCACTGTTTGTATATTAAAGTGCACTTTCTCAAGCAAAAGTCTGTTTGACTAGTCTGAATCAGAGTGAAATTTATCCTTTTGGTTTGGTTTTTCTAATTTTTCTGGTTTGGTTTCACAGTGCACAAATGAACGCGTGCACACGGATCCCTTCTCCTACACTTTATCTCGACGGACTTTATAAACATCACTATTTTTTGTGTTAAGCAAACATTGAACTTCTGCAGAAGCCCAGGTCAGTCCTATCTGACTCGTGTTACCCTGTCGTTGACCTACGTCCATGTCAACTAATGCCCACATGCGTTCACATCTGCCCAAACAAGCCGCTCCAGAGTTTTAATAATAGCAGACTAAATGTTGGCTTGTGAAAGCGCACTTAGAGAACCAATGCTTCTCTTTCACAGGCCTCCATTACAAGGTGTATTTAGTGTTTCTTTCCTTGATCTCTAGCTGAAACGTGACTCTGGGTTACTCCAAACTACTTGGTCATTACACAATTTGAAGTCCTTGTAATTCAATAAAAGATAAAATGATTTATTTATTCATGATTCGACATAAAGCAACAGTAAATCTAGAGCTAGACCTCAGCAGAGAAGTCACATTTGTGTTTTAATGCATCGTAAACACATGGTTGTGAAACAGCTTTTATAAAGCCAGTTTTTCTAATTGTTGAGCACAATTTTACACCGTTATACTGTCTTGTTGTTGCTGTTGCACCATGTGACAGCTCTTTATACACAGGTTGCAACATGGATTTTTCACCAGCAGCAAAAGGATATTGTCAGACTGAGGGAGTAATCACAAGCTGAATCACACGGCTGACAGTAAACAACAGTCTCAGCATGTGCTTGAATAAAGAGGCTTCTTTATATCCCACTTTTCTCTTACAACATACAGCATTCTGTATTTGTCATTCTTCAGATGGTTGTGAGCACCGATTTAGAGGCTGAGGCGGCTCGATAAGTGGCATCTTACAGGCTCCGGTGAACCTCTGAACAATGCGATCCAGATTTCTTTTCTTTTCTTTTTTTTTAAACATTTTTTACTAGCTGTTCTGATTGATGATATCATGACAACCGCCTCTAATTAGCCCTTTAAATCACAGCTCTCTAATTTCCCTCAGTCACACTGAAACTCAACGTGGAAACAGTCCTTGCTTATTCTTCTCCAGAGGAAACAAAATGTAACAAGGGAAGAGAGACACTTTTATTGAGTATTGTTCAATGTTCTTGTAGTAATTATGCTTCAATTTGGAGTAAAAAAAAAAAAAAAAGAGACAAATAGAGCTGGACAGTAAAGTTTTCTCCATTACTTCATTAACCTCTTTGACCTCTCATATTTATGACATCATTGCCTGCCTGTTGCTGATTGGACGGCTGTGTGTTCATCATAAACCAACCCTGTCTCTTTCCCATACAACTTAACTGCATTCTCAATTACATATCAAAGGAAACCTATTTTCACCCACTTTACAGTTTTAAACGTGTGGTGAAAACTACCTGCTTAGGTTTAGGCAACAAAATATCATGGTTTGGCTTAAAATTACTACGTTTGTTACGCTATTTAAAATAAGTGAACGCTGACTTCTAGTTTCACACGGGGCACTAACAGCGGTCTCACCACCCATTCTGCCCACGCGTAGTTTTTCGCTAGTTATACTCATAAAAATATCACATAACTTCCAATAACGTCATTATACCACTTTATTTTTATTAATGGTCGCTCAGTGTACTATGTTACCTGCTCTGCACGCCACTCATCATCGACTGTTGTAAACCGTAACAAAACATGTTTCCCTCCAAACGTAATTGAGGACGCAGTTTAGTTGTATGGGAATGTTATTTCGAGGAGACAGGGCCTCATAAACGGTTCTGGCTCTGTGGCTGCCACTAATCCTCCTTCCTTCCCGCTCCCTGACTGCTGACCCTGCAGGAGGCCACGCCCCCTGCTGCACCTGCTGCCACACCCACTGCTGCTGCAGCCCTGCCCACTGCTAAACAGGAGCCCAGCGCTGACATGGTACACACACACACACACACACACACATAATTGACACTGTTTAAAGGATGAAGCTGGTGAAAATCTATATTTTTATCAAATTAAAACTAATCAATCTTTATCTGTACTTCTTCCTGACCCACTCTGTGCCACTGAGCCCCATTGGTTCCTTCTGAAGATGTAAATCTTTAAAAATGGGTCACAAATATGTCAAAATATACACAATCAGCTGTGTACTGTAGGTTTTAGCAACGTTACTCAAACAAGATTCAGTGGTGTGTGTTGTTTTCAACTGTGGATTTGTTGCGCTAGTATTTACGTATTTCTGGCAGACGAAAGGTGGATGAAAGGATTGAGTTAAAGGAGCAGTGTGTAACATTTCGTGGAATCCATTAGCAGAAATGGAATGTAATATTCAGGACTATATTTTCATTAGTGTATAATCACCTTAAAGCCTGTGTTTTTATTAGCTTCGGATGAGCCCTTTGTATCTACAGAGGGAGCGGGTCCTCTTCATGGAGTCCGCCATGTTGCTCCGTCATGTTTCTACAGTAGCCCAGAAGGGACAAACCAAACTCTAGAGAGAGCCTTTCATATTTTTATGTTACCTGAAGGCTACCGCAGTTCCCCCGCAAGCTTTTTAAACTGCAGAAACGTGAGCTGCAGAGTGTAAAACCCTGCTGCCGCTGGCTGACTTCTGTTGCACCCAAAGTAGAGTTATTATGGTAATGATGACCTCTGAGTGAGGCCAACAACATTACCACAGTTTTGCACTCGGCGGCTCACGTTACCAGTCTTGTAAAGGGAGCAATAAGCAGAGGGTTTCTCAGTTGGTCGTGATCTGCAACCACACCACTAGATACCACCTAATCGTACACACTGCATGGGTTAAAAGAAGTGCAATGCACACACTGATGGTTTAATAATTTTTGATCAACACTGGAGCATTATGGTGCAAAGGCCAAGCTCTGTCAGGCTTTAGTTCCACATTCAGTACTTGTTGTTAGGATCAGTACATTTTTGGTCGTTTCATAGGTTTTGTTGACGATAAGAAAAATCTAGAATATCACCAGACTTTTCCTTTAACACCTACATAATGAACCATTGTAACCTCAGACTTTCTGACTTGCTTTCTCCATTTATCCTCATGTCATTTGGTTATCAATCAGGAATATTAAAATTTAAAAACACTGAAGTCTGATGATGGCATACGTGATTACAAACCTGATTATAACAACTTTTGTGTCATTTTAGATTTAATATCCTGGTAGTTAGAGTGTATTTCTTAGTTATTTTCTATTTAAACCTATTTTACTCAGAGGAAGTCTGTTGTGTAAAGCTGCCTTCATCTACCTGCTTCACATTGGTACTGAACACTGACCAGCTCGGCTTGAGCAGCTGGAGGTTAAGTGCTTTGCCCAAGAGCCCCTGACATTAATTATTGAGAGAAGGGAAATCGTTTGATACTCTTCTGGTGAAGTGTTGTAACAGCCCACCCAGTTGTTGACTCTCATTCTAGCCTCTCCATTTCTTTTCAGGTCATTAGTTTACATATTGATGTTCTTTGCCTTCTAAACTGTATCTACCAGAGTTTTGGTAAATATCTGCCAAACAAAACAAGGATTTGCATGCAGCTGTAAAGCATCTGCAGTATTAGTTATCTCCAGCTTTTCCTGTTCAAACACTATAAGCAATAGTGACCGGTAACATATTCTTGAAGGGATAGTTTGGGTGTTTTGAAGTGGGGTTGTATGAGGTACTAGTCCATAGTCAGTGTGTTACGTACAGTAGATGACAGGCAGCACGGCTCCAGTTTGGAGGAACAAACAGGAGTTACCACACAGAAGCAAATCAATGAACTGCGTTAGACGGGGCCGGCAGCAAAACACATTTTATCCACCTAAAACAAATTCCCATCTATATGTTATATTTAAAATATTTCAGGCAGTTCACCTTGCTGTGATACAGGCCTTTTCAGTGGGGAACTGAAGGTGTTGAATTCATCTATGCTCTCCCAAAGCAACCAGAATAAAGTAATTTTACCTCACAGAATACTGGAGTTGCTGGTCTGCCGCTGCCTCGATCGGTTAGTTTGTGTAATTGTGTGACTTTGGTTAGTTTTGATTCACCAAAGTCACATAATAACACAAACAAACCAACTGAGCGAGGCAGCGGTAGACCATTAACTCCAGTGATCTGTGAGGTAAAATTACTGCTTTTTTCAATGGAGTCTGGTTGCTTTGGGGAGAACGATACTATGGCTTGATTTCCCCGTCACAAACATAGACTGTACAGCTGTCTCATGATAATGTAAACCGGCAAAAATGTTCTGAATATAGACTATTGATTCTTTTAGGTGGCTAAAATATGTTTTGTTGATGGCCCCGTCCACAGCAGTACACAACTTTGCTCCTGTGTGGCAACTCTTTTCTGCATCTACAAACTGGGGGTGTGCTGACCGTCATCTCCTTTAGGTAATACACTGACTGCTATGGATAGGTACCTCGTACAAGCCCATACTATCTGTTTAAGCAGCATCGCACTGTGTTGTATTTAAATTTGTTGTGATTTGAGCAGTAAAACCTTTGCAGCTAAATCAAATAGTTACTACCAGAGGCCAAAAGAGAGCGAGAACTTCTGATCCCTCAAAACTAGGTGGCAACGACAAACACTGTTATACAAAATCCAGACTAATGACTTCTATTGGTGTGACCTCCAACCAGAGACAAGCCACTCTGAATGGGTCGTCTTCCTTTTGTTAGCTTAATGGAAAGACGCAGAGGGGATGAGAGAAAGGGAGGGAAGAAGAGGAGGATGAAAGAGGATAGAAGACAGAGGGGGAAATATGTGAGCGGAGAGAAAAGGTGCAGCCATGGAGGAAGAGGAGGAAAGACAGAGAGGGAATCCGAACAGAGCGGCGCTCGCCTTTTGTTGGCTTAATGGAAAGACGGAGGAGAGGAAGCGGGAGAAGAATGAAAGGAGAGGGAAGGAAAGAGCTTCTGAGCAAGTGACATCTCCCTTTTGTTAGATAGGGAGATAATGTGAAAGGGGAGAAAAGAAAGAGGGAGGTTGAGGAGGAGGAGCGGATATGAGGACAGAACGCGATAAGAGGTGAGTGCCAGCTGTAACAAAGCAAGGTCACGGTGTGGGGAATGTCTTCACTTGAAAGAGAACAAGAGGGGAGAGGAGATTAAGACAGGAAGAGACGCTCGGCCGTCTCAGACGCTCTTCCTCTCTAACTTTGTCCCACACTGACACAGGAGGCATGGCAACAGCTTTGTTACTCATTAGGAGATGGATTCGAGAGAGGGAAGGAGATGGGAAGAAAGACGGGGGTGGACAGGTGGAGACAAATGGTGGAGAGAGGTGAAGTGAGAGTGGAGACGATGGAGGAGAGGAGGACCAAAAAGGTGAAAGTGTGGGAATGTGTTTGACTGGAGGCAGGAGTGGGTGATAGAGAAGAAGTAGACAGGTAGAGGAGGTTAGGGATGCGACGATCAGACTTCTTCACTCCTGATACCGAAACCGATACCCGATATTGGGTACCGATCCGATATTGGGTACCGATCCGATATTGGGTACCGATCCGATACCGGGTACTGATCCGTTATCAGGTACCGATCCGATACCAGTGTTTAATTAGTAAATGTCTCGCTCTGTGGAAGTGACTGGGATCATTCTGTTGTGTGTAAGGCGACATCAGGCTCGACTTAAACATTAAAATAAATACATAGATTAATTTATTAATTTAAATGAATCAAGAATTACAAATTCAATCTAATGTAGAGACAACTTGGTCCAAATTTGAACTGGAATTAAAATTCCAGTATATAATGTAAATAGTATGTAACATAGAATTGAATTGAATAGATTGGCTCCATTGTCACAATACATGATCCAGCTGTTTGAGTCAGTATCGGCCCAACATGTGATTCGTATTCGGTATCGGTGCATCCCTAGAGGAGATAGGACAGTAAGAGAGGAAAGGAAGGGAGGAAATGATGAAGAGAGGAGCAAAGATGATGCGATGGAAGGGAAATTGATTTGAAAAACAACACAACAGGGGATGATGAGATTTGGCAGGGTGGAAAAAGTCAGAAGAACAAAAGAAGAGGAGGGTTGAAAGAAAATTAGGAGAGGGCTTAAAGAAAGGTGAGTAGAAATGGGAGGAGAGGATACAAAAGGAAAGGAGTCTGTAAGACCAGGAGAGGAGGAGTGGGGAGGCTGAGGGAGTAAGAGGAGGAGAGTGAAGAAAGGAAATGGGGAAAGATGGAAGGAGAGGGGGCACTATAGAGAATAATTAAAGAGGAGATTAAAGTAAATAGAAGAAGAAATCAGAGAAACGAGTGGAGATGAGCGTTCAGGCAGAGTAGTGATTAAAGCGATGGTAGGCAGAATGTTTTTGGCATCACTGAGCAAAAATCCCCAAATAACCTTTCAGCATATTTTAGTTTAAATGTTCTGAGAGAAAACTAGACTTCTACACCTCCCCATGGCTCGGTTTTCAGGCTTTTAAAAAATCTAAGCAGTAATGGGAGACTTTGGCCAATCACAGGTCATTTCAGAGAGAGAGAGAGAGAGAGAGAGAGCGAGAGAGAGAGAGAGAGCGAGAGAGCGTTGGCTGTCAACAGAAGCAGCTGTTAGTCACCAGCTAACTGTGATCAAATGGTCAAACTAGGCAGCGCTGATCAAATATGAATCAATATTCTGGTAAATATAATGTCTGTTTCTCTCCTCAGATGTTTTCACAGTCATCCTGTAGTTACCGTTTAGCTGTAAAATGAGAAAGTGTACTCCGGCTGGTGGGCGGTGCTTGTTATTTCCTCAGCAGATCTCAACATGGCTGCCGGGTCACGAACCTTCTCGTTTTACAGCTAAACAGTAACTACAAGATGTTAGGAGAGAAATAGTCATTACAGTAACAGAATATTGATTCATATTTGATCAGCGCTGCCTAGTTTGACTGTTTCGTCTGAGTTTGTGCGTGATTGACAGCTGGCTCTCATAGACGGCAGCTGGAAGGCTGACTCCAGATCAGCTGTGATTGGTTCTTTTCCTCCAGTCTGTGAAATCTTGCAGATGCCATTAAGAGCACCAGAGGACATATGGTTATTTTTCAGATCACCTGTCTTGTGCACTACTATTAGGATTAGGGATGCTACTTTTGAAAAAAAAATTAAACCGATAATCAGCCGTTGTTACCTGATTAATCATTAACTGACAATATTAGTGCATGTAGCGCTGCGTCAGCTGCAGTATATGAGCACAACAAACAGCTGAGTCCCAGTTCACCGCCAGGAGAGTTACCGTAGCAACCACAGTGCTGCGTGTGGTGTCGCCGACATGCAGCCAGTTTCCCAGTAAAAGTCTCCACCGCACATTTAGTTAGTTTAGCAGGTTGTGAGCTGTGTGTCTGACTGTGTGTGTGGCGGCGGTGAGTGTGGGTGTGTTGGTGGCGTTATAACTGTGAACGCAGGTGTAGCAGACAGTGTGTACAGTTCATTTGTCGGCAAATAAATGCTATAACAACTCCTCCGCTCAAGCCAGCTCAAGAGACCTGAGCCAACTTCCTGTATGGTGCAGCGACGGCTCAGACGCTCTTTAGGTGGAGCCGCTTTTCAATTATTAATATTTCTTTTAACTGTTAAACCAATAGCGTTAATTGGTTAAAATGCTTAATATCAGTTAGATGGTTAAATTATTAACATCCCTAGTCAGGATATAGTGTCTGTTTTACAAGAATAACCTTTTTTTTAAATGATATTTGCTTCGGTTTCACCCACTGCAGCTGTAATGCAAAGACAAGAAGAAGAGTAGTAGTGATGAGAGAAAAGGATAATATAAAAGATGACAGGAGGAGAAGAGAAGAATAAAGCAGAGTAATGAATAATAGTGAGCTTAAAAGGAAAGAAGAGAAAAACGTGAGATGAAAGAGGATACGAGAGGAAAAGAGTGTGGAGGAAAAGAAAGTAGCAGCAGATGGAAGGACAGGAGGAAGACGAGAAGACAAGGAGAAAAAGATATTTGAGAGAGGAGGAGTAAAGAAGAGGCAAGTGGAAGAAAGACAACTGCAGAAGGAAGAGAGTGAGAAGGAAACAGTGAAGAATCAGGTTACTGGTATTACAACAATGACACCTTCTGGTCAGAGGCTGAACTGATCCTTCTCTGACACTGTGTTTACCCTGCTGCCAACGACAGCCGCAAATCAAATGGAAATCAGGCTGCAGCGTGTGACGTCTGGTTCAGATTAAAAGCAAATATGTGCAGGATTCAGGATGCTCAAACTGTGGGAGGGTCCATTGATTTGAAAACTGTGTCAAGTCCACCTTGGCATTAACCGATGTGAGGTGATGAAGAAAAATAAACAGTGATGGGCCATCTGAAATATTCTATATAATCTGCATGGATTTAATCCTCTGTGGGCAGTTTCCTATAAGATAGTGTTTGATGAAGCAGAAGCAGAAACCTTATTAGTGTGATTGACACGTGTTCTGCTCAGGTGTTTTGGCGATTTGTGATGAAACCCCGTCAGTGTAACTGACATGTTGTGTCCAATCTGCAGGATTCGTGTGCATCAGCTGTGTTCCCGACAGCGCTGGAGAAGGCCCATCAGTTCGGACTGACCAGGAACAGCCACATGAGTTTTGCTTTTGATGACACCAAAGTCAGAGAGAGGTATTCGTTCAGAATGAATAATCATTTTAGTGAGGCTGCCCTCCAGCTTCTCCTGGAAGTGTTTCACAGATTTGATTGTATTTTAAGGTGATACACAGTACAAGTAATAAAGCTTATATTTACAGTATAATATAAACATCGCCCACATAATCTTAAATTCAGACTTGGATTGTGAGTGTCATTTCAGTAATAGTACATAGATATTATTAGCAAAATATACGTAGAAGTATCAACAGTAAAATATTCTTGAGTAATAGCCAGAGTCTTCTGTAAGGGATAATGCACAGCGAGTGGGTCGTTGTTGCCGGTGACGACCCGACGCTGAAGGGGTTTATACCACAATAATGACCCGCTAGCTGTACATTATAACGCATATCACACTGCTGCTTACTTAAGAAATCAATAATTTGACACAAAAATGGTCAGAAGCTATGAAGAAATAAGACACCGAAGGACCAAGATTGATCAGAATGGGGTATTCAACCAAGCTGTTTAATAAAGTATTATATATCATATTATAACTAGGGATGTCAATTGGTTAAAATATGTGATCACCATTAATTGCATGATTGTCCATAGTTAATCATGATTAATCGCAAATGAATCACATTTTTTATCTGTTCAAAAATGTACCTTAAAGGGAGCTTTGTCAAGTATTTAACGCTCTTATTAACATGGGAGTGAGCAAATATGCTGCTGTATGCAAATGTATGTATATATTTATTTTTGGAAATCAATTAACAACACAAAATAATGAGAGATATTGTCCAGAAACCCTCACAGGTTCTGACTTTAACATAAAACAATATGCTCAAATCATAACATGGCAAACTGCAGCCCAACAGGCAACAACAGCCGTGACAGGTTTTCCTCGCCAAAAGATCTCAAGTTGTATTAATGCGTTAAAACAAATTTGCACTGACGCATTATCGCGTTAACTTTTTCCAGCCCTAATTGTTATTAATGATGCGTTAGCATGAGTAGCATTTTACTGTTGGGATGTAAAATGTACTAATGTATACCTACAGTATATTCCTGCCACATGTAACCTACTCAACACAGTAAACTCTGACCCCTGTTTGTGTGCATCTTGTCAGGTTTTTGATCAGATCCCACACTGTGGAGCGCAGCTCTAAATAAATAAAGGAAAACAGAAGTGAGTGAGAGATAGTTTGGATGGGATCAGGTTTCTACCAACACGGGCGTAGAGCAGGTCAAAATCCAGAGAAACATCCTCTATTAATAACGATGTGTTGAATTAGTGAACACGTTCTCGACTTGACAACCCTGAAAACATTTCTGTTTCACCAAGTGACTGTCACGGAAAAACAACACAATGATGGAGAGATGAGGAAATAAATATAGATATACATCCATCAAGTCTTTAGACAAGGCAGTGGTTTGTGTACATTTTATGTTCTGATCTAATAGTTTTGTTAATAGATGAGAGGAAAAAGGTAACAGTCCAAGACTTTGGCTGTTTTGAGGACCAGACTTTCTTTTAAAAGTAAAAAAAAAAAGTCTAAAATCCAGTAACCTGAATTTAAGGTCCCAAAAAAAGTCTTAAAATCTCATGAAATGTCTCAAATCCAACTTTGGCAGGTCTTAAAAAATCATTAACATTACTTTCATTTCAAAAGAAATGCATTATCTTGCTTTTAAATGTTTGGGGTTTTTTGAGCATGCCGTAACAAAACCATGTGTAGGCAGCGTTTGAAGCTCCACCTCCACTAAAAGCTGAGGTTTTCTGGACTCAACACTCGGTAACGAAGCATCGTCATATAGCAGCGATGATGATATCAACGTTCCAGTTTTCTGGCATATCCTCAGTACTTTCTTGCCATGTAGTAGCAGGTCTTAAATAGCATTCATAGTGGTCTTGCATTGCATTCATAATGGTCTGTAAAGGTCTTAAAATGCCTTAAATCTGACTGAAACGTGCAGATACTGCGTAAGCGGTGTGGTAGCCGGCTGTGTAAACCTAAATATATATAGATCCTGTAGGTCTGACTCACTTCCACGCTGTTTACTGTAATATTCCAGGCTATACCTTATTGATTTTTTTGATTTGAGTTGTATATTTTACATTAGGTTGAGAAATGATACGTGTGCTTTAATAAGTTAATGAGTTATTTCTATTGAGAAAAGATTTTTTGGCATTTAAACTAACAACCAAAGTATTTTAATAGAGAATTATCTGCGTCCATTGATATATTGATGCCCAGTGTTTTGATGAAAATGTTTCACAAAAACATATTATACCTGTTTTAGAAATAATTTACTGCGCCTTCGGTAAATGTTGTATTATATGTACTGTATGTATAGTTTTATAATCAGAGTTGTGTGTGTGTCTCAGGCTGATATTGGAGTTTGAGTTGAGGACGAAGGAGGACTCTGGTCTCGTTCTCTACATGGCGAGGATCAACCACGCCGACTTTGTTTCCATACAGGTATCCACCTGCTGCTCTGTCACTCCACAGCATTTAATGCAGTCTAGTTATCTTCAAAAGCTGAATTCAGGACGGTTTAGGATCACTCACATGTGTAAAAACAGTCTTTGACTCGATCTCACCACCTCTCACTGAAATAAGCTTCAGCTCAGAAGAACAGCGGCCATTTATTTCAGAGCCGCTGTGAGTGAACATCTTAAACCAGGCGGGATGGTTTCATGTCTTCAGCCAGACTGAAGCTCTTCTGTAGACTGAAGCTCTTCTGTAGACTGAAGCTCTTCTGTAGACTGAAGCTCTTCTGTAGACTGAAGCTCTTCTGTAGACTGAAGCTCTTCTGTAGACTGAAGCTCTTCTGTAGACTGAAGCTCCCTTTCTGAGGCTCTCAACACCTCCTGTTGTTACGTCTTGTTCAGCTAGACACCAGTGTTTTCTACTTACTTTGCACTGCTTCCTCACTCCATCGTTTCCAACGTTAAGGTACTTTTCCACCGGAAGTCAATACTTTCTCTGGTGCATCTCGGTTCCAGACGCCGTTATCTTTCAGCCCAAGTCTAAGGTTGGACTGCTGGCCCTAACCTCTGGAAAGCTCTTCCTCAGGGAGGCACCAGTGCTCATCTGTTGCTTTGTTTCAATCAGAATTGAAAACACATCTTTTTAGTTTAGCCTTTCAGTGTACTTTGTAATTTATTTATGATGAATATACCCATTTATCTGTATTTATTTCAATTTTTTTTGTTGTTCTCTCCACTGTAACCTTGTTTAGACTCTTCTCTTATTTTGTAAAGTGTCCTTGTGTGTCTTGAAAGGCACTTTTGAATAAAAATTACTAGTATTATTAAAGAGATAGATGATTGTCAAATAATTATTTAACTTGATCATTCACATATTGATATTTAGTATGCAATAAATTATTTTCGATACCATAAAGCAGTAAACAAAAATCAAAAAATATGAATTCACACATTTGGAATCAGGGAGTTTTGATATTCTCCATCTTTTTCACATCTTTCACATCCTCTGGTTTCTCTCTGTGACGTCCGTACAGGCTGGGTTTGTTTGCCTGTTTCACCAAGGTCATCATATTCACGAACAAAGGTCATAGACGGTCACATTACCCAGCTTGTCATCCTCCATCATGACCCTCTGTCTCTCTGCTCCTGTAGATCAAGGACGGTCAGGTCTGTCTGGGTTATGATCTCGGCCATGGAAACATATCTGGCTGCGTCCCTTTCTCCATCAATGACGGGAACTGGCACAAGGTGGGACACTTTCATTCACGCTTGATGGCTCATCCATTCATTCATTTCTTCACTATAGAATAAAAGCTCATTCAGAGTTTGTCTTTATTATGTACTGTGTATGGGAGAAGACATGCAGGACAATAATAGTCTTGTATTATTATTGTACATGAGAGAATCGCATATTTGAAGACCAGGTGTTATACTGTATAACACCTGGTAACCGATAACCGACAAGATTTGTGCCTTGCATGCAGCGGTGCGCCAGCTGAAGTATATGAGCACAACAGACAACCGAGTAAACGGTTCAGCATCAGGAGAGCTGCTGTAGCAGCCACGGTGCTGCGTTCACTGTCCACTGGGAGCGTTAGCAATCACGGTGCTGCATTCACTGTCTCCACTGCATATGTAGTTTAGTTTATCAGGTTGTCAGCTGTGTGTCTGCCCAGATTAACGACATTCTGTTACCTGGCTTAACTTTGGCGATTGTCTGACAAATGATGTGTGTTTGTGCTACTTGCCGGTGGCTTCCTGCCCGCTGTAGCGTAACTTCAGCGACTTTCCGACCGACTAAGCGTGTGTGTGGTGGTGGTGAGTGTGGATTTATCGTGCCGTTATAGCTGTTAACGTAGCTGTAGCAGACAGTGTGTGTTCAGTTTATTTGACGGTGAATAAATGCTACGAGTCTACAAGCTACAACTCCTCAGCTGAGAGTCCAGAGACAACTTCCTGTATCTGCACCGCTCTCTCTTAAGGTGGACTGTTAAGGTGGACCAGTTTAACGTGACGAGTCGCTCCTCTGCATTTTTCTCTGCTTTTTTTCTTTTAACCGTTAAACTGATACCGTTAAAATGTTTAATGACGGTTATCAGTTCAACGGTTAATCATTAACGTCCCTTTTCTAAATGATTTCTGTTCAGTGTCTCTTTACCTCTCGTGTCTTTCTAACCCTCCTTCGTTCTGTCTTTTTCCTCTCAGATCCGTGTGAGTCGTAACAAGCAGAGAGGTCTGCTGATGGTTGACGGGCGATACAGTAAACAGATGATCAGTCCAAAGAAGGTACGACTCTTTTTTTCCATTCTAGCCACTTTTCTCATGAAATATTTTACATAACTGCAGACTAGTAAAAATGTTAAGATTTTGGTCTATTGTGCTTCCAATAGTGTGTCTTCTTTCAGACTAGTGGAAAGAAAACACCCAAAACACACATTTACGTGTTTATTCTAGTACACGTTGTCTGTTTGTGTCTGTAGATTTCTCCTAAATTCAAAAGTTAGCAGATATGGGGGCTTGAACTGAAATAAACAGGGGAGGTTTCATGTTAGTTAAATTCTTAACCCTGTTCTCCTCTAGTGTCTTAAGAAAATATAAAGACAAATGACCCATTAATAAAGCTCAGATCTTAGAGCCATGCACTTGTTGATCAAGTTTTTATTGTTGTATCTGTAACTTGTCTTCTTCTCACCAGGCCGACCTGCTAGACGTGGTGGGAATGCTGTACGTCGGAGGATTACCGCTAAACTACACCAGCAAGAGAATAGGACCGGTAAAAAAAAAAACACAGATACACACATACATGTGTACTAGTTTCCATGTCAAACCAATTTGCCATATTTCTACTGAGTAGTTAAGAATCATTTAAGAGCTGATTATTAATGCCCAAAGATTGTGGCTTATGTCTCTGAAAGTGGGCATCAGTTAACAAGATTTGCAGTTACACCTGGACACTGTAGGGATTATTATTGTCTAACTTTATTATTATATTATATAATTATATAACTGATGGGTATTTTTGAATGATTTTGACTTTCTGTCCCTAGATCCTCTACAGTATTAATGGATGTATCCGCAACTTTAAGATGGTTGGAGGAGCTGTGAGCACTAAAGCTGCTGCTGCAGGTAAAGAATCTGTTTGCGATTGTACATCAGACAGTAAGTCACACCTTACCAGTGGAGGAATGTAACTAAGTACATTTACTCGAGCACTGTACTGGAGTATTTACATTTTCTGCTGGGCGAAACGTCTTCAGAGACAAATCAAAGTCCAGTTGCCTTCGATTCAACAGAGTATTTCTACACTGTGTTGCTACTTTTACATAAGTAGACGCTCTGAGTACTTCTCCCATTACTGTTTCGGTTCGAGTTGTCATTCATTTGTTGTTTATCTTTATCTCTGTTGTTTAATTTCCTCTTCTCCTCTCAGGTCGCACTGAGGCCGTCGTTGAAGACTTTAAATTGAACATGGCCACGCCCACCTCCAGCCACATGGTAGGGCGATGCTTCGTTGCCACGGAGACGGGCACCTATTTTGAAGGCACTGGCTTCCTGAAAGCAGGTTTGCTGAGACACTGACAAGTCACTTTCATGTTCTAGATGTTGTTATCTACTGTGTAACATCCTAGCAGCTGTATAACAACCACCGGTCCGGTTTTACTTATGAAGAAAGCACAGTTAAATCATCCTTCTCTTGTTATAAAGGTGAGTAATAATGTTTCTCGGCCTCTCTCTAGTCGCCTCCTACAGAGTGGGTCTGGATGTGTCGATAGCGTTGGAGTTCAGGACCAGCAGAACCAACGGAGTGCTGTTAGCCGTCAGTAACCAAGCAAACGACGGACTGGGACTGGAGATCGTCGAGGGCAAGGTACGTAACAATGATTAAAGGAATAGTTCAACATTTTTGAGAATTATGCTTGTTCACTGGGAGTTAGATGGAAAGCTCAATACCACTCTCATGTCTGTCTGTTAAATAATGAAGCATGAAGACTGGAAACAGCTAGCTGGGCTCCAAGGATAACAAAATCATCCTATCAGGACCTCTAAATCTCACTCATACTTGTTCAATCCATACCAATTTGACATTTTACGAGGGGTTAGGTGTCGGACACTCTTCAGTAGTTGGCAGACAAGAACTAGACCGGCACCTCCTATAAAAAGGCGAACTACCATTTCTGCATTTCAGTTTTTCTACAAAGGGGTGCAGGATAATATGTTAATTAATGAGATTTCAAGATGCTGGTAAACAGAGTCAGGCTAGCTGCCCGACCACAATAGAACAGGCAAGTAAAACATGCATATACATATTCGTACTCCTACATGTGCACAGTGTGGATCTGGTCTGTGGTGCCTGTTTCAAGGTTGAAAGGAGTAATAAAGTTTGCGGTCTTTGTTCGGACTACGGATCCTCCGTGTTGTTTCATAAATAAAGATGTAGCTCAGCCTGTTCTGCACAACATGATGGGTTGATGCCTTTATACGTGGTTTGAAATCTCAGAAAATAAACCGTTTTTTCGCCATGTAATATTTGATTTCTGTGTGAAAGTATTCTTGATAAAACAACAGTTTGGAAAAAAATAATGTATGAATTAAGCACACTAAAAAAAAAAAAAACGCCCCTGGTGTGAAAGGCCTCAACTCTCCGCCTGACAACAAGTGTACTTTTTAAAATGTTAAATTATACCTTCAATCTACTTTAAAGTTTTGCGACAAACATTGCATTAGCATAGACATTATCTAGGTACAATGTGTGTGCTAAAAAACATTATCACAGGTCCTTCTGTATATTTGAAAAATGTAGTTTTAGCATTTCTTTCTTTTCCTTCCTGCTCCCTTAGCTGCTCTTCCACGTCGACAACGGCGCCGGGCGGATCACAGCGGAGCACGTGCCTGAGGGCGAGGGCTTCTGCGACGGCCAGTGGCACTCCGTCACCGCCAAGAAGCTCCGGCACAGGGTGGAGCTGGTGGTCGACGAGCAGCAGAGCCAAGCGGAGAGTCCCAACGCACGATCCAACACGTGTGACACCAACGACCCCGTCTACGTGGGAGGATATCCAGGTGACTGGAGTGTGTTATCTGCTGTCGTACACACACTCAGAACAGAGACACTGCTCTACTATGCAGGAGAGTAGCCTGTTGTGGCATAAAAGAGCAACTTTAAATACACACAGTGACGTGGTGAGATGTCACTAATATTCCACTATTATTCCAGATTTGATAGGGGTCATGTAAACAGTATCTTCCGATTAAGACATGCTGATATTATTCAGGGTTTAGGGGCCGTCTTTGGATGTATACAGCGCATTTGTAATGTGTGACTATCAGGGGTTTTACGGCAGTTTTCGACACACGGCCTCTTACCTGTTTACAGCCAGCTCTGTGCGTTGAACACAAACAGTTGCAGAGATGCCCAATAGAAAACCCCACTTTTCTGGTCAGAAGGTGCAAAACATGTACTGTAAACATTATGAAAGACTTGATCATCAACAGGTTTTTGGATATTCGCAGATATCGTAACGCCGACCTTCTGAAGAAGGTAGTTGAAACAGGAATATTCATTTTCACTGGCCATGAAAACAGCTTAGTAGGAGTATTGTCTTTTTTAGTAGGGCTGTCAACGTTCACGCAGATTTTTAGAGCTAGAGTAAAGATACCGGCATCATATGGAATCCACTGGTACCAAACATATTAGCTCGTCACGAAGGAGGTTAAATAACACTACGAATTTACACCAAATTTTGTCAAGAACAAACTGTCATGGCATTTTGAAAGAGGTGATAATGAGTTCTGTGGGTACCTACGAGTCTCCCCTTTACACACACTTTATGGTAAGTCGTAGTCAAATCAGCACACTGACCGCTTTGCCATTTTATGATTTGAGCTTATTTTTATGCTAAATGCAGTACCTGTGAGGGGTTCTGGATAATATTTCTCATTGTTTTGTGCTGTGAATTGATTTATAGCGTATGCATACATTTATATAAAGCAGAATATTTGCCAGCTCCCATGCTGATTATAGCATTAAATGCTTGACAAATCTCCCTTTAAGTTACATTTCAAACATATAAGTGACTAAATTTTAATTATTACTGTTTAAATGTTTTAATGAACTGACACAGTACTGCAAAAACTGGAATATTTTGTGCCAGTAAACTTAATCTCTGTTTTATTCGTCTCAGACGGAGTTCGACAGGCAGCTCTTTCTACCAGGACCTCCTTCAGAGGCTGTTTGAGGAACCTGAAGATCACCAAAGCCTCTAAGACCATGGATGTGCACTTCAACAAGGCTCTGGAGATTAAAGGAGTCCAGCCTCTCAGCTGCCCTGCTGTAGCTGCCTAACCGGTACCACACAGCCTCTGTTTTGTTGTTTACCTAATAGCGGACTTCTCCATCTTGGTCTCTGAACCTGCACTGGGAACAAAGGGCCTCATGCAACAACATTTTTCTATTTTTGTCTCAACTTTCTCTTAATTTTTTTGTGCCACGTCACATTCAGCAAATGCTCCTAACTTCAGATAACTTTGTAAATGGCCCACGTAAACATGTGCGTACATAAGAATAGTAATTTAGCATAATTAACACCCCAATGATACCACATAAGGATATAGGAGTAAGTACCTGGTCACACTCCCCATTAACCTTTATTATACACAGAGACAAATTAATCTCTAATTAGCATGTAATTTAGGCCGTTTTGCCGTTTGAGATGTTCATATTTCTATATTGTAGTGTTATACAATAGCATCCACCCATTATCTGTAACTGCTTATCCTATTCAGGGTTGCGGGGGGGCTGGAACCGATCCCCACCGGCACTAGGGGAAGGCGGGGTACAACCCTCGCCACGTCGCCAGACTATCAGCTGACACATAGCATCAGTGGCCAATTTAATTCAGACAGTACAATTGAAATTGCAGTCAAACATGATCATGTTGAACATAATAGTGTAGTGTAATTTCTGTAGGATTCATACGTGCCTCAGAGTAATGAAATATAGACTAATTGTACATGACTCCTACCATTTGTAAATTGTGTTTGTACCTGAGAAATTTAAAAATAGGAGAAAACCGGTGAATGCAACAAGTTCTCCTAAATCAGCCGTACAAGCTACTTAAGAACTAATCTGTTCGTACGAGTGGTTCTTGCATGAGGCCCATTGTTTATACATCAGTATGTAAAATACACATACGTCTTTTTTTGTCCAGCAGACCAAAACAGCATGTAATACAGTGGAAACTACTTATAGTGAAATCAGAAGCATGGAACAGAGTTATTCCTAGACGGGTGCATACACTGTATAATTCACTTTCAGTTATTGAGTAGTCCGCTGACAGTGTTGGGTCTTTTCATACCTGTAAACATATGGAAAATACGTTAAAACTATGGTAATTCTAGCGATCATGTAATGTCTGCAGTTCTGTAGTATATTTCTATATAGTTCTGGTGTTTTGAAGTCGGGTTGTACGACAGCGTATTACCTCTCTAGGAGGAGGCCCCGGGGAAGACCCAGGACTATGTGGAGGTATTATATCTCCACACCGGCCTGGGAACGCCCCGAGATCCCCCAGGCCTGGGGACGCCCCGGGATCCCCCAGGCCTGGGAACGCCCCGAGATCCCCCAGGCCTGGGAACGCCCCGGGATCCCCCAGGCCTGGGAACGCCCCGGGATCCCCCAGTCAGAGCTGGTTAATGTGGCCCAGGAAAGGGAAGTTTGGGGTCCCTGCTGGAGCTGTCTACCTCCAGTAAATGATGGACTACATGCCCCCAGCTTGGAGAAAGGACTACTGAGCAAATACTAATGTTCTGCTGTTTACACTGAACAACTGAACGTGCCAGACAGGCAGTAACGTTACTACAAGACGGCACCTGTGATGGTTAAAATAAGGGAAACTAGATTTTTTTAAGACATGACGATAGTTGCATGAACTACTCAACAAATCTAAAATCATGACCCATCCTTCCCATTCTAAATATAACATAGGCCTGCAATTAAATGGATATCTTTTTTTTTTTTTAATGTAGGTAAAATGAGTTTTGCTTCCGGCTCCACAGCAGTACATCACTTAGCTTCCCTTCAGTAACTCCTGTCTGCTTCTCCAAACTGTACCTCGTACAACCCCACTTCTAAACAAAACTCTGCTGAACCGGGTCTGTGCTCAGACCTCACCTGCCAATGGCGAGCGAGGAGCCCCGCAAAGGAGCGCCGCATTCATCACAACAGAAGTATGACGAAAGGTAGACAAATTGCCAGCAAAGTGGTCCATTTCATTACTTAATAATGTCAGTAAAATGGTAATCTGCATGAGAAAAATAAGTGATCAATTTGACCCAGAGAGACGCGATCACAATAAGCGGTGTCCTCTGTACCGTATCTTTGTCTCTAGGACTCACCACTAGAAGGCAAAAACAGTTTTCCTTTAATTCATTTAGCAAAAGTGCAGCGTTACAGTCCAGATTGGCCATTCCTCAGGTACAGAAGTGTGTGTCATCGGAGAAATAGTCCGACTCCATCAGATATGTAGTATCCTGTGAGGGGCCGGACACATGCTGTATCTAAAAACACCAGCCCCGCCCCTTTCAGCCTGCTTGGGAGGTTGCGCTCCTGCTGTTACTAAGCAACCGAAAACCTGCACGATGCAGTGAAAACAACTATGAAGTTGCGGTAATTTAGCAGTAAAAGCCTCTCAGGCTAAACTAAACAGAGTCTAAACAAAGAAAGGATTAACTAGCACCGTAAATCCCTCACAGTAACAATACTGCTCACCTTTCAAGATGTTGTGACGTTCTTGGACAAACGGTGACGTAAAGTAGACCGTGGGACCGACCATAAAGCTCTGGGGAGCCCTGCGCTAAAATGATTAACGTCTCCATTTATTTACCGTAGACTGATATTTACAGAAGAAACTGTGATTGATTGTTCCTCGTCTCGGAGCCAAGCCATTGCGCCCTGAAAAATTACCGCTTTGGAACGACGGTACAATTAACAACGCAAAAAATGCAACATGCGTAAAGCAACATCTTCAAAGTCACTCCTGTTCACTGGATAAACAATCAAAATATCCTCATCATGAGGCACATAACTAGGAAAAAGATTAATTTGATCGTAGATTAGAAAGCATATTTCACATGATTTGGTGTTAATATCTATAATTCTTGGCTTGACAGAAGTCTATATATCTGATTGAGGCTGTAGCCACATATACAGGCGGGACACACCTGTATCCAGCTCCAGTCCACAACATGCAGACTTACCTGGTGCAAGGAGACTCTCAAAAACATTAAAATAAAGACCCTGACTTTATGTACCGTGTTAATATTGGTCAATAAATCTATCGTGGCTACAATTTAAGGTCTCAAAGTGTTCCATAGTTTGTCCACTAAGTTTACGCAAAAAAAAATACTAGTATTAAGACCTGTGCCGTAGTTACAGGTGCTCACAGTATTCAAGCCAATTATATTTTAGGATATATGAAATTCTAACAGCACTACATCAGCTCAGTCCCTCTTGCAGAGATAGAACAGGGTATGTTCAATCCATTTATATTACTTTACCCATGTTTCAGAAACTTAAGTTTATACTGGTGTGATTTTTCTACATTTGTCCTTCACAAACCTTGTTCCCTGCAAATTTGTTAAAGTCTAATTTCTCCATGTTTTTTCATAAAGGAATAGTTAAAGAAATCAACATTTTATAGTCATAACTTGAACTCAGTACAGTAACAGATGTGAGTGAACTTTAGAGGTTTAAAAATTACAATTACGAAAAAATATTTACACATCCGGTGGCTCTAAAGCCACAAGAGCTTCAGCCCAAATGTCCATTATAAGTAGCATTATCGATTAACTCAATGGCATGAATATGAGAAGCAAAATTATTGTCTGGGGGAAGCTGGTGCTTCAATAGACATAGTGGTGAAATTTTACTTTTTTTTTTTTTTCAGTATTCCTTTAACATTCCACACACACACACACACACACACACACACACACACACACACACACACACACGTGTCCATTGATTTGATTACTGTAATAACAAATTATCACCCAAGCTGGAGCTTGTTGTTAAACCGAAGGTACAAGGTTTCTGTCGGACACTAATGGCGGCCTCTGTTCTGCATGGTGTTGCTGAAAAGACTTTATGAAATATAATCTTCATAGCATCAAACAGATTGTCTTGTCCTTCTTTAAAACTGCAGATGATTATACAGATTATATAGAAATGCATAAGTGGAATTTGATATATTTAATGTGAAAAGTAATATTAAGACTGATTATTGATAGATTAAGCCTGAAAACCCCTGTTGTTGCTGTTTAGCTAAATGTCCACTAGGTGGTGGTACTGCACTTCACAGTAACTATGACAGACCGACTGTAGTAATGCAGTGATTGGATTCGGGCTGGTCACTGCTGCTAAATAACACACAGTGACTCAGGATGATGGTTTTCATATTAATTTGCGTTTTACTGAGGTTAATTTGATATCTTATATACATGCCATCCTAACTTAATTCAGTGTTTAGTATATTCTAAGATAGTACATTTTATAGTTTCTAGACACTATGACCTTTGATCACTTTGTGTACATACTATATGACCTTTTAATATTTTTTCAACATACTATACTATGACATAGTACTATATATATATATATATATATATATATACACACACACACACACACACACACACACACACACTATAGTGTCTCTTTTTATGGCTTTTTTCTTACAAACTACTAGTATTGTACTTACCACGTTTGTCAACATACTCCATTTTTTTCACACACTACTATGTATCACTTTTTTGATATACTATGAATTTTTTCACTTTTTTTCAACATACTATACTATGACTTTTTTCCGGCATACTATGACTTTTTTTTTCGCTTTTTATCAATATACTATACTGACTTTTTGTTTTTTTCGACATACTATACGATGACTTTTTTCCACACACACTATACTGAGACTTTTTTCCACATACTGTACTGATTTTTTTTGACATACTATACTATGACTTTTTTTCCGACATGCTATACTATGACTTTTTTCGTTATACTATACTATGACTTTTTTTGGCACACTATACTAGGATTTTTTTCCACATGCTATACAATGACTTTTTTCGACATACTATACTATGACTTTTTTTTTCAGCGTACTATACTATGACTGTTTTTTCGCTTTTTATCAACACACTATACTATGAGTTCTTTCGACATACTATGTCATGACTTTTTTTCGACATACATTTTTTTGCTTTTTTTTTCGATATACTATACTATAACTTTTTTTTTCGCTGTTTTCGACATACTCTACCATGGCTTTTTTTTGTTTTTTTCCACATGCTATACTATGACTTTTTTCGACATATTATACTTACTTTTTTCAACATGCTATTCTATTACTTTTTTCGACATACTATACGATGGCTTTTTTTTTTTGGCTTTTTTTCGCCATACTATACTATGACTTTTTTCGACATACTATACTGACTTTTTTCGACATACTGTACTATGGCCTTTTTTCGGCATACTTCACTATGACTTTTTTTCACTTTTTATCAACACACTATACTATGATGTTCTTCGACATACTATACTGTGAATTTTTTTTCCAACATACTATACTATGACTTTTTTTTTCGACCCACTATGCTATGACTTTTTTCACTTTTTATCAATATACTATACTGACTTTTTGGTTTTTCCGACATACTATACTATGACTTTTTTTCCACATACACTATACTGAGACTTTTTTCGACATACTGTACTGATTTTTTTGACATACTATACTATAACTTTTTTTTCGGCATACTATACTATGACTTTTTTTCGACATACTATACTAAGACTTTTTTTTCCCCACATACTATACTAGGACTTTTTTCGACATACTATACTATGGCTTTTTTTGACATACTATACTATGACTTATTTCGCTTTTTTTCCACATACTATACTATGACTTTTTTTTCGACACACTATACTATGCGTTTTTTTCAACATACAATACTATGTCTTTTTTCGACATACTATATTCTATGACTTTTTTTGACATACTATACGATGACTTTTTTCGACACACTACACGAAGAATTTTTTTTCACATACTATACTATGGCATTTTTTTGACATACTATACTATGACTTATTTCGCTTTTTTTTTCCACATACTATGACTTTTTTTCGACATACTATGCTATGATGTTTTTTTTTGTTTTTTCGACATGCTATACTATGAATTTTTGTAGGCATATTGTACGATGACTTTTTTCGACATGTACTATGACTTTTTTTGACATACTATATCATGACTTTTTCGGCATACTATACTGACTTTTTTCCACTTGTTTCGACATACTATACTATGACTTTCTTTGACATACTATACTTTGGCTTTTTTTCGACATACCATACTATGACTTATTTAGCTTTTTTTCGACATATTATACTATGACTTATTTTTCGACATACTATACTACGAATTTTTTTCGACGTACTATACTATGATGTTTTTTCGTTTTTTTGACATGCTATATCATCACTTTTTTTCAGCTTACTATGCTGACTTTTTTCCTCTTTTTTCAACTTACGTAAAGTAAGTTTTTTCTTTTTTTCGACATGCTATACAATGACTTATTTCGCATTTGGTCAACATACTATCCTATGACTTTTTTTCGTTTGAGTCTTATTGTATGTCGAAATTTTTCAATGAAAATGTCAAATTTTTTTGATGTTGAAAAAAATCATGAAAACGGTTGTATTATAGCATGTAAAATGAATCTATGGTGGAAAAAAGTCATTTCGTGAAATGTTGGAAAATTTTACACACAAAAAAGTAATACTATAGTATGTCGAAAATTTTACGAAAACCACCTCAAATTTTTGTATGTTGAAAAAAATCATGAAAACGGTCGTAATATAGCACGTAAAATGATTCACACACATTACATTACACACAAAAAAGTAATACTATAGTATGTCGAAATTTTTCGATGACTATGTCAATTTTTTTTTGATGTTGAAAATGTTGGAAAGTTTTACACAAAACGTGATAGTATAGTATGTTGAAAATTTTATGATAAAACGTCAAATTTTTGTATGTTGAAAAAAATCATGAAAACAGTCATATTATATAGCATGTAAAATGATTCTATGGTGCAATTTTTTTGATGTTGAAAAAAATCATGAAAACGGTCGTATTATAGCATGTAAAATAATTCTATGGCGGAAAAACTCATTTCGTGAAATGTTGGAAAATTTTACACAAAACGTGATAGTATAGTATGTTGAAAATTTTATGATAAAACGTCAAATTTTTGTATGTTGAAAAAATCATGAAAACAGTCATATTATATAGCATGTAAAATGGATCTCTGGTGTAAAAAGTCATTTCATAAAATGTTGGAAAATTTTACAAAACAAACGTCATACTATAGTGTGTCGAAATTTTTTGATGAAAATGTCAAATTTTTTTGATGTTGAAAAAAATCATGAAAACGGTCGTATTATAGCATGAAAAATAATGCTATGGTGTAAATAAGTCATTTCGTGAAATGTTGGAAAATTTTCCAAAAAAAGTCATAGTATAGTATGTCGAAATTTTTTGATGAAAAGGTCAAATTTTTTTGATGTTGAAAAAAATCATGAAAACGGTCGTATTATAGCATGTAAAATGATTCTATGGTGGAAAAAGTCATTTCGTGAAATGTTGGAAAATTTTACAAAAAAACGTCATAGTATAGTATGTCGAAATTTTTCGATGAAAATGTCAAATTTTTTTGATGTTGAAAAAAATCATGAAAACCGTCGTATTATAGCATGTAAAATGATTCTATGGTGGAAAAAAGTCATTTTGTGAAATGTTGGAAAATTTTACAAAAAAATGTCATACTATAGTATGTCGAAAATTTTACGAAAAACACCTCAAATTTTTGTATGTTGAAAAAAATCATGAAAACGGTCGTATTATAGCATGTAAAATGATTCTATGGTGGAAAAAAGTCATTTCGTGAAATGTTGGAAAATTTTACAAAAAAAATGTCATAGTATAGTATGTCGAAAATTTTACGAAAAACACCTCAAATTTTTGTATGTTGAAAAAAATCATGAAAACGGTCGTAATATAGCACGTAAAATGATTCACACACATTACATTACACACAAAAAAGTAATACTATAGTATGTCGAAATTTTTCGATGACTATGTCAATTTTTTTTTGATGTTGAAAATGTTGGAAAGTTTCACACAAAACGTGATAGTATAGTATGTTGAAAATTTTATGATAAAACGTCAAATTTTTGTATGTTGAAAAAAATCATGAAAACAGTCATATTATATAGCATGTAAAATGATTCTATGGTGCAATTTTTTTGATGTTGAAAAAAATCATGAAAACGGTCGTATTATAGCATGTAAAATAATTCTATGGCGGAAAAACTCATTTCGTGAAATGTTGGAAAATTTTACACAAAACGTGATAGTATAGTATGTGTATAATATGTGTGTATGTTGAAAAAAATCATGAAAACAGTCATATTATATAGCATGTAAAATGGATCTCTGGTGGAAAAAGTCATTTCATAAAATGTTGGAAAATTTTACAAAACAAACGTCATAGTATAGTGTGTCGAAATTTTTTGATGAAAATGTCAAATTTTTTTGATGTTGAAAAAAATCATGAAAACGGTCGTATTATAGCATGAAAAATAATGCTATTGTGTAAATAAGTAATTTCGTGAAATGTTGGAAAATTTTCCAAAAAAAGTCATAGTATAGTATGTCGAAATTTTTTGATGAAAATGTCAAATTTTTTTGATGTTGAAAAAAATCATGAAAACGGTCGTATTATAGCATGTAAAATGATTCTATGGTGGAAAAAGTCATTTCGTGAAATGTTGGAAAGTTTTACACGAAACGCGATAGTATAGTATGTTGAAAATTTTATGATAAAACGTCAAATTTTTGTATGTTGAAAAAAATCATGAAAACAGTCGTATTATAGCATGTAAAATGATTCTATGGTGGAAAAAAGTCATTTCGTGAAATGTTGGAAAATTTTACGAAAAAACGTCATACTGTAGTATGTCGAAATTTTTACGAAAAACACCTCAAATTTTTGTATGTTGAAAAAAATCATGAAAACAGTCGTATTATAGCATGTAAAATGATTCTATGGTGGAAATAAGTCATTTCGTGAAATGTTGGAAAATTTTACAAAAAAAGTCATAGTATAGTATGTCGAAATTTTTTGATGAAAATGTCAAATTTTTTTGATGTTGAAAAAAATCATGAAAACGGTCGTATTATAGCATGTAAAATGATTCTATGGTGGAAAAAAGTCATTTCGTGAAATATTGGAAAATTTTACAAAAAAACATCATACTATAATATGTCGAAATTTTGCGACGAAAATGTCAAGTTTTTTTGATGTTGAAAAAAATCATGAAAACGGTCATATTATAGCATGTAAAATGATTCTATGGTGGAAAAAAGTCATTTCGTGAAATGTTGGAAAATTTTACAAAAAAATGTCATACTATAGTATGTCGAAAATTTTACGAAA
Organism: Pterois miles; assembly: GCA_947000775.1. Classification (NCBI taxonomy): domain Eukaryota; kingdom Metazoa; phylum Chordata; class Actinopteri; order Perciformes; family Scorpaenidae; genus Pterois; species Pterois miles. The sequence continues at coordinate 1,935,442 of CAMQGK010000634.1, read as the reverse complement.
AACACCTCAAATTTTTGTATGTTGAAAAAAATCATGAAAACGGTCGTATTATAACATGTAAAATGATTCTATGGTGTAAATAAGTCCTTTTGTGAAATGTTGGAAAATTTTCCAAAAAAAGTCATAGTATAGTATGTCGAAATTTTTCGATGAAAATGTCAAATTTTTTTGATGTTGAAAAAAATCATGAAAACCGTCGTATTATAGCATGTAAAATGATTCTATGGTGGAAAAAAGTCATTTCGTGAAATGTTGGAAAATTTTACGAAAAAACGTCATACTATAGTATGTCGAAATTTTGCGACGAAAATGTCAAGTTTTTTTGATGTTGAAAAAAAATCATGAAAACGGTCGTATTATAGCATGTAAAATGATTCTATGGTGGAAACAAATCATTTTGTGAAATGTTGGAAAATTTTACAAAATAAATGTTCGTGAAATGTTGGAAAATTTTACAAAAAAACGTAATAGTATAGTATGTCGAAAATTTTACGAAAAACACCTCAAATTTTTGTATGTTGAAAAAAATCATGAAAACGGTCGTATTATAACATGTAAAATGATTCTATGGTGGAAATAAGTCATTTCGTGAAATGTTGGAAAATTTTACAAAAAAAGTCAGTATAGTATGTCGAAATTTTTCGATGAAAATGTCAAATTTTTTTGATGTTGAAAAAAATCATGAAAACCGTCGTATTATAGCATGTACAATGATGCTATGGTGGAAAAAAGTCATTTCGTGAAATGTTGGAAAATTTTACGAAAAAAACGTCATAGTATAGTATGTCCAAATTTTTCGATGAAAATGTCAAATTTTTTTGATGTTGAAAAAAATCATGAAAACCGTCGTATTATAGCATGTAAAATGATTCTATGGTGGAAAAAAATCATGTCGTGAAATGTTGGAAAGTTTTACACAAAACGTGATAGTATAGTATGTTGAAAATATTATGATAAAACGTCAATTTTTTATATGTTGAAAAAAAATCATGAAAACGGTCATATTATAGCATGTAAAATGATTCTATGGTGGAAATAAGTCATTTCGTGAAATGTTGGAAAATTTTACAAAAAAACGTCATAGTATAGTATGTCGAAATTTTTTGATGAAAATGTCAAATTTTTTGATGTTGAAAAAAATCATGAAAACGGTCGTATTATAGCATGTAAAATGATTCTATGGTGGAAAAATTCATTTCGTGAAATGTTGGAAAATTTTACAGAAAAATGTCGATAGTATAGTATGTTGAAAATTTTATGATAAAACGTCAAATTTTTGTATGTTGAAAAAAATCATGAAAACGGTCGTATTCTAGCATGTAAAATGATTCTATGGTGGAAACAAATCATTTTGTGAAATGTTGGAAAATTTAACAAAACAAATGTTCGTGAAATGTTGGAAAATTTTACGAAAAAACGTCATACTATAGTATGTCGAAAATTTTACGAAAAACACCTCAACTTTTTGTATGTTGAAAAAAATCATGAAAACGGTCGTATTATAACATGTAAAATGATTCTATGGTGGAAATAAGTCCTTTCGTGAAATGTTGGAAAATTTTCCAAAAAAAAGTCATAGTATAGTATGTCGAAATTTTTCGATGAAAATGTCAAATTTTTTTGATGTTGAAAAAAATCATGAAAACCGTCGTATTATAGCATGTAAAATGATTCTATGGTGGAAAAAAGTCATTTCGTGAAATGTTGGAAAATTTTACAAAAAAATGTCATACTATAGTATGTCGAAAATTTTACGAAAAACACCTCAAATTTTTGTATGTTGAAAAAAATCATGAAAACGGTCGTATTATAGCATGTAAAATGATTCTATGGTGGAAACAAATCATTTTGTGAAATGTTGGAAAATTTTACAAAACAAATGTTCGTGAAATGTTGGAAAATTTTACAAAAAAACGTAATAGTATAGTATGTCGAAAATTTTACGAAAAACACCTCAAATTTTTGTATGTTGAAAAAAATCATGAAAACGGTCGTATTATAGCATGTAAAATGATTACATGGTGGAAAAAAGTCATTTCGTGAAATGTTGGAAAATTTTACGAAAAAACGTCATAGTATAGTATGTCCAAATTTTTCGATGAAAATGTCAAATTTTTTTGATGTTAAAAAAAATCATGAAAACCGTCGTATTATAGCATGTAAAATGATTCTATGGTGGAAAAAAATCATGTCGTGAAATGTTGGAAAGTTTTACACAAAACGTGATAGTATAGTATGTTGAAAATATTATGATAAAACGTCAATTTTTTGTATGTTGAAAAAAATCATGAAAACAGTCATGTTATATAACATGTAAAATGAATCTATGGTGGAATTAAATCATTTTGTGAAATGTTGGAAAATTTTACAAAAAAATGTCATACTATAGTATGTCGAAAATTTTACGAAAAACACCTCAAATTTTTTTGATGTTGAAAAAAATCATGAAAACGGTCGTATTATAGCATGTAAAATGATTCTATGGTGGAAAAAGTCATTTCGTGAAATGTTGGAAAATTTTACAAAAAAACGTCATAGTATAGTATGTTGAAAGTTTTATGATAAAACGTCAAAATTTTGTATGTTGAAAAAAATCATGAAAACGGTCGTATTATAGCATGTAAAATTATTCTATGGTGGAAAAAAGTCATTTTGTGAAATGTTGGAAAATTTTACAAAAAAATGTCATAGTATAGTATGTCGAAATTTTTCGATGAAAATGTCAAATTTTTTTGATGTTGAAAAAAATCATGAAAACCGTCGTATTATAGCATGTAAAATGATTCTATGGTGGAAAAAAATCATTTCGTGAAATGTTGGAAAGTTTTACACAAAACGTGATAGTATAGTATGTTGAAAATTTTATGATAAAACGTCAAATTTTTTATATGTTGAAAAAAATCATGAAAACGGTCGTATTATAGCATGTAAAATGATTCTATGGTGGAAAAAAGTCATTTCGTGAAATGTTGGAAAATTTTACGAAAAAACGTCATACTATAGTATGTCGAAATTTTTACGAAAAACACCTCAAATTTTTGTGATGTTGAAAAAAATCATGAAAACAGTCATATTATAGCATGTAAAATGATTCTATGGTGGAAATAAGTCATTTCGTGAAATGTTGGAAAATTTTACAAAACAAATGTTAGTGAAATGTTGAAAAATTTTACGAAAAAACGTCATACTATAGTATGTCGAAAATTTTACGAAAAAAACCTCAACTTTTTGTATGTTGAAAAAAATCATGAAAACGGTCGTATTATAACATGTAAAATGATTCTATGGTGGAAACAAGTCATTTTGTGAAATGTTGGAAAATTTTCCAAAAAAAGTCATAGTATAGTATGTCGAAATTTTTCGATGAAAATGTCAAATTTTTTTGATGTTGAAAAAAATCATGAAAACCGTCGTATTATAGCATGTAAAATGATTCTATGGCGGAAAAAAGTCATTTCGTGAAATGTTGGAAAATTTTACAAAACAACGTCATAGTATAGTATGTTGAAAGTTTTATGATAAAACGTCAAAATTTTGTATGTTGAAAAAAATCATGAAAACGGTCGTATTATAGCATGTAAAATGATTCTATGGTGGAAAAAAGTCATTTCGTGAAATGTTGGAAAATTTTACGAAAAAACGTCATACTATAGTATGTCGAAATTTTGCGACGAAAATGTCAAGTTTTTTTGATGTTGAAAAAAAATCATGAAAACGGTCGTATTATAGCATGTAAAATGATTCTATGGTGGAAACAAATCATTTTGTGAAATGTTGGAAAATTTTACAAAACAAATGTTCGTGAAATGTTGGAAAATTTTACAAAAAAACGTAATAGTATAGTATGTCGAAAATTTTACGAAAAACACCTCAAATTTTTGTATGTTGAAAAAAATCATGAAAACGGTCGTATTATAGCATGTAAAATGATTCTATGGTGGAAAAAAGTCATTTCGTGAAATGTTGGAAAATTTTACAAAAAAATGTCATACTATAGTATGTCGAAATTTTTCGACTAATATGTCAAGTTTTTTTGATGTTGAAAAAAATCATGAAAGCGGTCGTATTATAACATGTAAAATGATTCTATGGTGGAAATAAGTCATTTTGTGAAATGTTGGAAAATTTTCCAAAAAAACGTAATAGTATAGTATGTCGAAAATTTTATGAAAAACACCTCAAATTTTTGTATGTTGAAAAAAATCATGAAAACGGTCATATTATAGCATGTAAAATGATTCTATGGTGGAAATAAGTCATTTCGTGAAATGTTGGAAAATTTTACAAAAAAACGTCATAGTATAGTATGTCGAAATTTTTCAATGAAAATGTCAAATTTTTTTGATGTTGAAAAAAATCATGAAAACCGTCGTATTATAGCATGTAAAATGATTCTATGGTGGAAAAAAGTCATATTAAAAATTTCGAAATTTTTCGATGGCAATGTCAAATTTTTTTGATGTTGAAAAAAATTATGAAAATGGTCGTATTATAGCATGTAAAATGATTCTATGGTGGAAAAAATCATTTCGTGAAATGTTGGAAAGTTTTACACGAAACGCGATAGTATAGTATGTTGAAAATTTTATGATAAAACGTCAAATTTTTGTATGTTGAAAAAAACCATGGCAACAGTCGTATTATAGCATGTAAAATGATTCTATGGTGGAAAAAAGTCATTTCGTGAAATGTTGGAAAATTTTACGAAAAAACGTCACACTATAGTATGTCGAAATTTTTACGAAAAACACCTCAAATTTTTGTATGTTGAAAAAAATCATGAAAACGGTCGTATTATAGCATGTAAAATGATTCTATGGTGGAAACAAGTCATTTCGTGAAATGTTGGAAAATTTTACAAAAAAATGTCATACTATAGTATGTCAAAATTTTTCGATGAAAAATGTCAAATTTTTTTGATGTTGAAAAAAATCATGAAAACCGTCGTATTGTAGCATGTAAAATGATTCTATGGTGGAAAAACTCATTTCGTGAAATGTTGGAAAATTTTACAAAAAAACGTAATAGTATAGTATGTCGAAAATTTTACGAAAAACACCTCAAATTTTTGTATGTTGAAAAAAAATCATGAAAACGGTCGTATTATAGCATGTAAAATGATTCTATGGTGGAAAAAAGTCATTTCGTGAAATGTTGGAAAATTTTACAAAAAACGTCATACTATAGTATGTCGAAATTTTTCGAAGAAAATCTCAAATTTTTTTATGTTGAAAAAAATCATGAAAACAGTCGTATTATAGCATGTAAAATGATTCTATGGTGGAAAAAAGTCATTTCGTGAAATGTTGGAAAATTTTACAAAAAAAGTCATAGTATAGTATGTCGAAATTTTTCGATGAAAATGTCAAATTTTTTTGATGTTGAAAAAAATCATGAAAACGGTCGTATTATAGCATGTAAAATGATTCTATGGTGGAAAAAAGTCATTTCGTGAAATGTTGGAAAATTTTACAGAAAAATGCGATAGTATAGTATGTTGAAAATTTTATGATAAAACGTCAAATTTTTGTATGTTGAAAAAAATCATGAAAACGGTCGTATTATAGCATGTAAAATGATTCTATGGTGGAAACAAATCATTTTGTGAAATGTTGGAAAATTTTACAAAACAAATGTTAGTGAAATGTTGGAAAATTTTACGAAAAAACGTCATACTATAGTATGTCGAAAATTTTACGAATAAACATCTCAACTTTTTTTGATGTTGAAAAAAATCATGAAAACGGTCGTATTATAGCATGTAAAATGATTCTATGGTGGAAAAAAGTCATTTCGTGAAATGTTGGAAAATTTTCCAAAAAAAGTCATAGTATAGTATGTCGAAATTTTTCGATGAAAATGTCAAATTTTTTTGATGTTGAAAAAAATCATGAAAACCGTCGTATTATAGCATGTAAAATGATTCTATGGCGGAAAAAAGTCATTTCGTGAAATGTTGGAAAATTTTACAAAACAACGTCATAGTATAGTATGTTGAAAGTTTTATGATAAAACGTCAAAATTTTGTATGTTGAAAAAAATCATGAAAACGGTCGTATTATAGCATGTAAAATGATTCTATGGTGGAAAAAAGTCATTTCGTGAAATGTTGGAAAATTTTACGAAAAAAACGTCATACTATAGTATGTCGAAATTTTTCGACGAAAATGTCAAGTTTTTTTGATGTTGAAAAAAAATCATGAAAACGGTCGTATTATAGCATGTAAAATGATTCTATGGTGGAAACAAATCATTTTGTGAAATGTTGGAAAATTTTACAAAACAAATGTTCGTGAAATGTTGGAAAATTTTACAAAAAAACGTAATAGTATAGTATGTCGAAAATTTTACGAAAAACACCTCAAATTTTTGTATGTTGAAAAAAATCATGAAAACGGTCGTATTATAGCATGTAAAATGATTCTATGGTGGAAAAAAGTCATTTCGTGAAATGTTGGAAAATTTTACAAAAAAATGTCATACTATAGTATGTCGAAATTTTTCGACTAAAATGTCAAATTTTTTTGATGTTGAAAAAAATCATGAAAACGGTCGTATTATAGCATGTAAAATGATTCTATGGTGGAAAAAAGTCCTTTTGTGAAATGTTGGAAAATTTTACAAAAAAATGTCATACTATAGTATGTCGAAAATTTTACGAAAAACACCTCAAATTTTTGTATGTTGAAAAAAATCATGAAAACGGTCGTATTATAGCATGTAAAATGATTCTATGGTGGAAACAAATCATTTTGTGAAATGTTGGAAAATTTTACAAAACAAATGTTCGTGAAATGTTGGAAAATTTTACAAAAAAACGTAATAGTATAGTATGTCGAAAATTTTACGAAAAAAACCTCAAATTTTTGTATGTTGAAAAAAATCATGAAAACGGTCATATTATAGCATGTAAAATGATTCTATGGTGGAAAAAAGTCATTTCGTGAAATGTTGGAAAATTTTACAAAAAAAGTCATAGTATAGTATGTCGAAATTTTTCGATGAAAATGTCAAATTTTTTTGATGTTGAAAAAAATCATGAAAACGGTCGTATTATAGCATGTAAAATGATTCTATGGTGGAAAAAAGTCATAAATTTTTCGATGGAATGTCAAATTTTTTTGATGTTGAAAAAAATTATGAAATGGTCGATTATAGCATGTAAAATGATTCTATGGTGGAAAAAATCATTTCGTGAAATGTTGGAAAGTTTTACACAAAACGCGATAGTATAGTATGTTGAAAATTTTATGATAAAACGTCAAATTTTTGTATGTTGAAAAAAATCATGAAAACAGTCGTATTATAGCATGTAAAATGATTCTATGGTGGAAAAAAGTCATTTCGTGAAATGTTGGAAAATTTTACGAAAAAACGTCATACTATAGTATGTCGAAATTTTTACGAAAAACACCTCAAATTTTTGTATGTTGAAAAAAATCATGAAAACGGTCGTATTATAGCATGTAAAATGATTCTATGGTGGAAATAAGTCATTTCGTGAAATGTTGGAAAATTTTACAAAAAAAAGTCATAATATAGTATGTCGAAAATTTTTTGATGAAAATGTCAAATTTTTTTGATGTTGAAAAAAATCATGAAAACCGTCTTATTGTAGCATGTAAAATGATTCTATGGTGGAAAAAATCATTTCGTGAAATGTTGGAAAATTTTACAAAAAAACGTGATAGTATAGTATGTCGAAAATTTTACGAAAAACACCTCAAATTTTTGTATGTTGAAAAAAATCATGAAAACGGTCGTATTATAGCATGTAAAATGATTCTATGGTGGAAAAAAGTCATTTCGTGAAATGTTGGAAAATTTTACGAAAAAACGTCATACTATAGTATGTCGAAATTTTTACGAAAAACACCTCAAATTTTTTGTATGTTGAAAAAAATCATGAAAACAGTCATATTATAGCATGTAAAATGATTCTATGGTGGAAACAAGTCATTTCGTGAAATGTTGGAAAATTTTACAAAAAAAGTCATAGTATAGTATGTCGAAATTTTTTGATGAAAATGTCAAATTTTTTTGATGTTGAAAAAAATCATGAAAACGGTCGTATTATAGCATGTAAAATGATTCTATGGTGGAAAAAAGTCATTTCGTGAAATGTTGGAAAATTTTACAGAAAAATGTCATAGTATAGTATGTCGAAAATTTTACGATAAAACGTCAAATTTTTGTATGTTGAAAAAAATCATGAAAACGGTCGTATTATAGCATGTAAAATGATTCTATGGTGGAAACAAATCATTTTGTGAAATGTTGGAAAATTTTACAAAACAAATGTTCGTGAAATGTTGGAAAATTTTACAAAAAAACGTCATACTATAGTATGTCGAAAATTTTACGAAAAAAATCTCAAATTTTTTTATGTTGAAAAAAATCATGAAAACGGTCGTATTATAGCATGTAAAATGATTCTATGGTGGAAAAAAGTCATTTCGTGAAATGTTGGAAAATTTTCCAAAAAAAGTCATAGTATAGTATGTCGAAATTTTTCGATAAAAATGTCAAATTTTTTTGATGTTGAAAAAAATCATGAAAACCGTCGTATTATAGCATGTAAAATGATTCTATGGCGGAAAAAAGTCATTTCGTGAAATGTTGGAAAATTTTACAAAACAACGTCATAGTATAGTATGTTGAAAGTTTTATGATAAAACGTCAAAATTTTGTATGTTGAAAAAAATCATGAAAACGGTCGTATTATAGCATGTAAAATGATTCTATGGTGGAAAAAAGTCATTTCGTGAAATGTTGGAAAATTTTACGAAAAAACGTCATACTATAGTATGTCGAAATTTTGCGACGAAAATGTCAAGTTTTTTTGATGTTGAAAAAAAATCATGAAAACGGTCGTATTATAGCATGTAAAATGATTCTATGGTGGAAACAAATCATTTTGTGAAATGTTGGAAAATTTTACAAAACAAATGTTCGTGAAATGTTGGAAAATTTTACAAAAAAACGTAATAGTATAGTATGTCGAAAATTTTACGAAAAACACCTCAAATTTTTGTATGTTCAAAAAAATCATGAAAACGGTCGTATTATAGCATGTAAAATGATTCTATGGTGGAAAAAAGTCATTTCGTGAAATGTTGGAAAATTTTACGAAAAAATGTCATACTATAGTATGTCGAAATTTTTCGACTGAATATGTCAAATTTTTTTGATGTTGAAAAAAATCATGAAAACGGTCGTATTATAGCATGTAAAATGATTCTATGGTGGAAAAAAGTCATTTCGTGAAATGTTGGAAAATTTTCCAAAAAAATGTCATACTATAGTATGTCGAAAATTTTACGAAAAACACCTCAAATTTTTGTATGTTGAAAAAAATCATGAAAACGGTCGTATTATAGCATGTAAAATGATTCTATGGTGGAAACAAATCATTTTGTGAAATGTTGGAAAATTTTACAAAACAAATGTTCGTGAAATGTTGGAAAATTTTACAAAAAAACGTAATAGTATAGTATGTCGAAAATTTTACGAAAAACACCTCAAATTTTTGTATGTTGAAAAAAATCATGAAAACGGTCGTATTATAGCATGTAAAATGATTCTATGGTGGAAAAAAGTCATTTCGTGAAATGTTGGAAAATTTTACGAAAAAACGTCATAGTATAGTATGTCCAAATTTTTCGATGAAAATGTCAAATTTTTTTGATGTTAAAAAAAATCATGAAAACCGTCGTATTATAGCATGTAAAATGATTCTATGGTGGAAAAAAATCATGTTCGTGAAATGTTGGAAAGTTTTACACAAAACGTGATAGTATAGTATGTCGAAAATATTATGATAAAACGACAATTTTTTATATGTTGAAAAAAATCATGAAAACAGTCATGTTATAGAACATGTAAAATGAATCTATGGTGGAAATAAATCATTTTGTGAAATGTTGGAAAATTTTACAAAAAAATGTCATACTATAGTATGTCGAAAATTTTACGAAAAACACCTCAAATTTTTTTGATGTTGAAAAAAATCATGAAAACGGTCGTATTATAGCATGTAAAATGATTCTATGGTGGAAAAAAGTCATTTCGTGAAATGTTGGAAAATTTTACAAAAAAACGTCATAGTATAGTATGTTGAAAGTTTTATGATAAAACGTCAAAATTTTGTATGTTGAAAAAAATCATGAAAACGGTCGTATTATAGCATGTAAAATGATTCTATGGTGGAAAAAAGTCATTTCGTGAAATGTTGGAAAATTTTACAAAAAAAGTCATAGTATAGTATGTCGAAATTTTTCGATGAAAATGTCAAATTTTTTTGATGTTGAAAAAAATCATGAAAACCGTCGTATTATAGCATGTAAAATGATTCTATGGTGGAAAAAAGTCATTTCGTGAAATGTTGGAAAATTTTACGAAAAAACGTCATAGTATAGTATGTCCAAATTTTTCGATGAAAATGTCAAATTTTTTTATGTTGAAAAAAATCATGAAAACCGTCGTATTATAGCATGTAAAATGATTCTATGGTGGAAAAAAATTCATAATGTTCGTGAAATGTTGGAAAGTTTTACACAAAAACGTGATAGTATAGTATGTCGAAAATTTTATGATAAAACGTCAATTTTTTATATGTTGAAAAAAATCATGAAAACGGTCGTATTATAGCATGTAAAATGATTCTATGGTGGAAAAAAGTCATTTCGTGAAATGTTGGAAAATTTTACGAAAAAACGTCATACTATAGTATGTCGAAATTTTTCGACGAATATGTCAAGTTTTTTTGATGTTGAAAAAAATCATGAAAGCAGTCGTATTATAACATGTAAAATGATTCTATGGTGGAAACAAATCATTTTGTGAAATGTTGGAAAATTTTACAAAACAACGTAGTATAGTATGTCGAAATTTTTCGATGAAAATGTCAAATTTTTTTGATGTTGAAAAAAATCATGAAAACGGTCGTATTATAGCATGTAAAATGATTCTATGGTGGAAAAAAGTCATTTCGTGAAATGTTGGAAAATTTTACGAAAAAACGTCATAGTATAGTATGTCCAAATTTTTCGATGAAAATGTCAAATTTTTTTGATGTTGAAAAAAATCATGAAAACCGTCGTATTATAGCATGTAAAATGATTCTATGGTGGAAAAAAGTCATTTCGTGAAATGTTGGAAAATTTTACGAAAAAACGTCATACTATAGTATGTCGAAATTTTTACGAAAAACACCTCAAATTTTTGTATGTTGAAAAAAATCATTAAAACAGTCATATTATAGCATGTAAAATGATTCTATGGTGGAAATAAGTCATTTCGTGAAATGTTGGAAAATTTTACAAAAAAATGTCATAGTATAGTATGTCGAAATTTTTTGATGAAAATGTCAAATTTTTTTGATGTTGAAAAAAATCATGAAAACGGTCGTATTATAGCATGTAAAATGATTCTATGGTGGAAACAAATCATTTTGTGAAATGTTGGAAAATTTTACAAAACAAATGCTCGTGAAATGTTGGAAAATTTTACAAAAAAACGTAATAGTATAGTATGTCGAAAATTTTACGAAAAACACTTCAAATTTTTGTATGTTGAAAAAAATCATGAAAACGGTCGTATTATAGCATGTAAAATGATTCTATGGTGGAAAAAAGTCATTTCGTGAAATGTTGGAAAATTTTACGAAAAGATGTCATACTATAGTATGTCGAAATTTTTCGACTAATATGTCAAGTTTTTTTGATGTTGAAAAAAATCATGAAAGCGGTCGTATTATAACATGTAAAATGATTCTATGGTGGAAATAAGTCATTTCGTGAAATGTTGGAAAATTTTACAAAAAAATGTCATACTATAGTATGTCGAAAATTTTACGAAAAACACCTCAAATTTTTGTATGTTGAAAAAAATCATGAAAACGGTCGTATTATAACATGTAAAATGATTCTATGGTGGAAATAAGTCCTTTTGTGAAATGTTGGAAAATTTTCCAAAAAAAGTCATAGTATAGTATGTTGAAATTTTTCGATGAAAATGTCAAATTTTTTTGATGTTGAAAAAAATCATGAAAACCGTCGTATTATAGCATGTAAAATGATTCTATGGTGGAAAAAAGTCATTTCGTGAAATGTTGGAAAATTTTACAAAAAAACGTCATAGTATAGTATGTCGAAATTTTTCGATGAAAATGTCAAATTTTTTTGATGTTGAAAAAAATCATGAAAACGGTCGTATTATAGCATGTAAAATGATTCTATGGTGGAAAAAAGTCATTTCGTGAAATATTGGAAAATTTTACAAAAAAACGTCATACTATAGTATGTCGAAATTTTTACGAAGAAAATGTCAAGTTTTTTTGATGTTGAAAAAAAATCATGAAAACGGTCGTATTATAGCATGTAAAATGATTCTATGGTGGAAACAAATCATTTTGTGAAATGTTGGAAAATTTTACAAAACAAATGTTTGTGAAATGTTGGAAAATTTTACAAAAAAATGATATAGTATAGTATGTCGAAAATTTTACGAAAAACACCTCAAATTTTTGTATGTTGAAAAAAATCATGAAAACGGTCGTATTATAGCATGTAAAATGATTCTATGGTGGAAATAAGTCATTTCGTGAAATGTTGGAAAATTTTACAAAAAAAGTCATACTATAGTATGTCGAAATTTTTCGACTAATATGTCAAGTTTTTTTGATGTTGAAAAAAATCATGAAAACGGTCGTATTATAACATGTAAAATGATTCTATGGTGGAAAAAAGTCCTTTTGTGAAATGTTGGAAAATTTTCCAAAAAAAGTCATAGTATAGTATGTCGAAATTTTTCGATGAAAATGTCAGATTTTTTTGATGTTGAAAAAAATCATGAAAACCGTCGTATTATAGCATATAAAATGATTCTATGGTGGAAAAAAGTCATTTCGTGAAATGTTGGAAAATTTTACAAAAAAATGTCATACTATAGTATGTCGAAAATTTTACGAAAAACACCTCAAATGGTGGAAACAAATCATTTTGTGAAATGTTGGAAAATTTTACAAAACAAATGTTCGTGAAATGTTGGAAAATTTTACAAAAAAACGTAATAGTATAGTATGTCGAAAATTTTACGAAAAACACCTCAAATTTTTGTATGTTGAAAAAAATCATGAAAACGGTCGTATTATAGCATGTAAAATGATTCTATGGTGGAAAAAAGTCAATTTCGTGAAATGTTGGAAAATTTTACAAAAAAATGTCATAGTATAGTATGTCGAAATTTTTCGACTAATATGTCAAGTTTTTTTGATGTTGAAAAAAATCATGAAAGCGGTCGTATTATAACATGTAAAATGATTCTATGGTGGAAATAAGTCCTTTAGTGAAATGTTGGAAAATTTTCCAAAAAAAGTCATAGTATAGTATGTCGAAAATTTTACGAAAAACACCTCAAATTTTTGTATGTTGAAAAAAATCATGTAAACGGTTGTATTATAGCATGTAAAATGATTCTATGGTGGAAATAAGTCATTTCGTGAAATGTTGGAAAATTTTACAAAAAAAGTCATAGTATAGTATGTCGAAATTTTTCGACTAATATGTCAAGTTTTTTTGATGTTGAAAAAAATCATGAAAGCGGTCGTATTATAACATGTAAAATGATTCTATGGTGGAAATAAGTCCTTTAGTGAAATGTTGGAAAATTTTCCAAAAAAAAGTCATAGTATAGTATGTCGAAATTTTTCGATGAAGATGTCAAATTTTTTTGATGTTGAAAAAAATCATGAAAACCGTCGTATTATAGCATGTAAAATGATTCTATGGTGGAAAAAAGTCATTTCGTGAAATGTTGGAAAATTTTACACGAAAATCGCGATAGTATAGTATGTTGAAAATTTTATGATAAAACGTCAAATTTTTGTATGTTGAAAAAAATCATGAAAACAGTCATATTAAAGCATGTAAAATGATTCTATGGTGGAAAAAAGTCATTTCGTGAAATGTTGGAAAATTTTACGAAAAAACGTCATAGTATGTCGAAATTTTTCAATGAAAATGTCAAATTTTTTTGATGTTGAAAAAAATCATGAAAACCGTCGTATTATAGCATGTAAAATGATTCTATGGTGGAAAAAAGTCATTTCGTGAAATGTTGGAAAATTTTACAAAAAAATGTCATACTATAGTATGTCGAAAATTTTACGAAAAACACCTCAAATTTTTGTATGTTGAAAAAAATCATGAAAACGGTCGTATTATAGCATGTAAAATGATTCTATGGTGGAAACAAATCATTTCGTGAAATGTTGGAAAATTTTACGAAAAAACGTCATAGTATAGTATGTCCAAATTTTTCGATGAAAATGTCAAATTTTTTTGATGTTGAAAAAAATCATGAAAACCGTCGTATTATAGCATGTAAAATGATTCTATGGTGGAAAAAAATCATGTCGTGAAATGTTGGAAAGTTTTACACAAAACGTGATAGTATAGTATGTTGAAAATATTATGATAAAACGTCAATTTTTTATATGTTGAAAAAAATCATGAAAACGGTCGTATTATAGCATGTAAAATGATTCTATGGTGGAAAAAAGTCATTTCGTGAAATGTTGGAAAATTTTACGAAAAAACGTCATACTATAGTATGTCGAAATTTTTCGACTAATATGTCAAGTTTTTTTGATGTTGAAAAAAATCATGAAAGCGGTCGTATTATAACATGTAAAATGATTCTATGGTGGAAACAAATCATTTTGTGAAATGTTGGAAAATTTTACAAAACAACGTAGTATAGTATGTCGAAATTTTTCGATGAAAATGTCAAATTTTTTTGATGTTGAAAAAAATCATGAAAACGGTCGTATTATAGCATGTACAATGATGCTATGGTGGAAAAAAAGTCATTTCGTGAAATGTTGGAAAATTTTACGAAAAAACGTCATAGTATAGTATGTCCAAATTTTTCGATGAAAATGTCAAATTTTTTTGATGTTGAAAAAAATCATGAAAACCGTCGTATTATAGCATGTAAAATGATTCTATGGTGGAAAAAAGTCATTTCGTGAAATGTTGGAAAATTTTACAAAAAAAAGTCATACTATAGTATGTCGAAATTTTTACGAAAAACACCGTCAAATTTTTGTATGTTGAAAAAAATCATTAAAACAGTCATATTATAGCATGTAAAATGATTCTATGGTGGAAATAAGTCATTTCGTGAAATGTTGGAAAATTTTACAAAAAAAGTCATAGTATAGTATGTCGAAATTTTTCGACTAATATGTCAAGTTTTTTTGATGTTGAAAAAAATCATGAAAGCGGTCGTATTATAACATGTAAAATGATTCTATGGTGGAAATAAGTCCTTTAGTGAAATGTTGGAAAATTTTCCAAAAAATGTCATAGTATAGTATGTCGAAAATTTTACGAAAAACACCTCAAATTTTTGTATGTTGAAAAAAATCATGTAAACGGTTGTATTATAGCATGTAAAATGATTCTATGGTGGAAATAAGTCATTTCGTGAAATGTTGGAAAATTTTACAAAAAAATGTTCGTAAATGTCATAGTATAGTATGTCGAAATTTTTCGACTAATATGTCAAATTTTTTTGATGTTGAAAAAAATCATGAAAACGGTCGTATTATAACATGTAAAATGATTCTATGGTGGAAATAAGTCCTTTAGTGAAATGTTGGAAAATTTTCCAAAAAAAGTCATAGTATAGTATGTCGAAATTTTTCGATGAAGATGTCAAATTTTTTTGATGTTGAAAAAAATCATGAAAACCGTCGTATTATAGCATGTAAAATGATTCTATGGTGGAAAAAAGTCATTTCGTGAAATGTTGGAAAATTTTACACGAATCGCGATAGTATAGTATGTTGAAAATTTTATGATAAAACGTCAAATTTTTGTATGTTGAAAAAAATCATGAAAACAGTCATATTAAAGCATGTAAAATGATTCTATGGTGGAAAAAAGTCATTTCGTGACATGTTGGAAAATTTTACGAAAAAACGTAATAGTATAGTATGTCGAAATTTTTCAATGAAAATGTCAAATTTTTTTGATGTTGAAAAAAATCATGAAAACCGTCGTATTATAGCATGTAAAATGATTCTATGGTGGAAAAAAGTCATTTCGTGAAATGTTGGAAAATTTTACAAAAAAATGTCATACTATAGTATGTCGAAGATTTTACGAAAAACACCTCAAATTTTTGTATGTTGAAAAAAATCATGAAAACGGTCGTATTATAGCATGTAAAATGATTCTATGGTGGAAACAAATCATTTTGTGAAATGTTGGAAAATTTTACAAAACAAATGTTCGTGAAATGTTGGAAAATTTTACAAAAAAACGTAATAGTATAGTATGTCGAAAATTTTACGAAAAACACCTCAAATTTTTGTATGTTGAAAAAAATCATGAAAACGGTCGTATTATAGCATGTAAAATGATTCTATGGTGGAAATAAGTCATTTCGTGAAATGTTGGAAAATTTTACAAAAAAAGTCATAGTATAGTATGTCGAAATTTTTTGATGAAAATGTCAAATTTTTTTGATGTTGAAAAAAATCATGAAAACGGTCGTATTATAGCATGTAAAATGATTCTATGGTGGAAATAAGTCATTTCGTGAAATGTTGGAAAATTTTACAAAAAAACGTCATAGTATAGTATGTTGAAAGTTTTATGATAAAACGTCAAAATTTTGTATGTTGAAAAAAATCATGAAAACGGTCGTATTATAGCATGTAAAATGATGCTATGGTGGAAAAAAGTCATTTCGTGAAATGTTGGAAAATTTTACAAAAAACGTCATAGTATAGTATGTCGAAATTTTTCGATGAAAATGTCAAATTTTTTTGATGTTGAAAAAAATCATGAAAACGGTCGTATTATAGCATGTAAAATGATTCTATGGTGGAAAAAAGTCATTTCGTGAAATGTTGGAAAATTTTACAAAAAAACGTCATAGTATAGTATGTTGAAAGTTTTATGATAAAACGTCAAAATTTTGTATGTTGAAAAAAATCATGAAAACGGTCGTATTATAGCATGTAAAATGATTCTATGGTGGAAAAAAGTCATTTCGTGAAATGTTGGAAAATTTTACAAAAAACGTCATACTATAGTATGTCGAAATTTTACGAAGAAAATGTCAAATTTTTTTGATGTTGAAAAAAATCATGAAAACAGTCGTATTATAGCATGTAAAATGATTCTATGGTGGAAACAAATCATTTTGTGAAATGTTGGAAAATTTTACAAAACAAATGTTCGTGAAATGTTGGGAAAATTTTACAAAAAAACGTAATAGTATAGTATGTCGAAAATTTTACGAAAAACACCTCAAATTTTTGTATGTTGAAAAAAATCATGAAAACGGTCATATTATAGCATGTAAAATGATTCTATGGTGGAAATAAGTCATTTCGTGAAATGTTGGAAAATTTTACAAAAAAAGTCATAGTATAGTATGTCGAAATTTTTCAATGAAAATGTCAAATTTTTTTGATGTTGAAAAAAATCATGAAAACCGTCGTATTATAGCATGTAAAATGATTCTATGGTGGAAAAAAGTCATCGAAATTTTTCGATGGCAATGTCAAATTTTTTTGATGTTGAAAAAAATTATGAAAATGGTCGTATTATAGCATGTAAAATGATTCTATGGTGGAAAAAATCATTTCGTGAAATGTTGGAAAGTTTTACACGAAACGCGATAGTATAGTATGTTGAAAATTTTATGATAAAACGTCAAATTTTTGTATGTTGAAAAAAATCATGGCAACAGTCGTATTATAGCATGTAAAATGATTCTATGGTGGAAAAAAGTCATTTCGTGAAATGTTGGAAAATTTTACGAAAAAAAAACGTCACACTATAGTATGTCGAAATTTTTACGAAAAACACCTCAAATTTTTGTATGTTGAAAAAAATCATGAAAACGGTCGTATTATAGCATGTAAAATGATTCTATGGTGGAAATAAGTCATTTCGTGAAATGTTGGAAAATTTTACAAAAAAAGTCATAATATAGTATGTCGAAATTTTTTGATGAAAATGTCAAATTTTTTTGATGTTGAAAAAAATCATGAAAACCGTCTTATTGTAGCATGTAAAATGATTCTATGGTGGAAAAAGTCATTTCGTGAAATGTTGGAAAATTTTACAAAAAAACGTAATAGTATAGTATGTCGAAAATTTTACGAAAAACACCTCAAATTTTTGTATGTTGAAAAAAATCATGAAAACGGTCGTATTATAGCATGTAAAATGATTCTATGGTGGAAATAAGTCATTTCGTGAAATGTTGGAAAATTTTACAAAAAAAGTCATACTATAGTATGTCGAAATTTTTCGACTAATATGTCAAGTTTTTTTGATGTTGAAAAAAATCATGAAAGCGGTCGTATTATAACATGTAAAATGATTCTATGGTGGAAACAAATCATTTTGTGAAATGTTGGAAAATTTTACAAAAAAATGTCATACTATAGTATGTCGAAAATTTTACGAAAAACACCTCAAATTTTTGTATGTTGAAAAAAATCATGAAAACGGTCGTATTATAACATGTAAAATGATTCTATGGTGTAAATAAGTCCTTTTGTGAAATGTTGGAAAATTTTCCAAAAAAAGTCATAGTATAGTATGTTGAAATTTTTCGATGAAAATGTCAAATTTTTTTGATGTTGAAAAAAATCATGAAAACCGTCGTATTATAGCATGTAAAATAATTCTATGGTGGAAAAAAGTCATTTGGTGAAATGTTGGAAAATTTTACGAAAAAACGTCATAGTATAGTATGTCGAAATTTTTCGATGAAAATGTCAAATTTTTTTGATGTTGAAAAAAATCATGAAAACGGTCGTATTATAGCATGTAAAATGATTCTATGGTGGAAAAAAGTCATTTCGTGAAATATTGGAAAATTTTACAAAAAAACGTCATACTATAGTATGTCGAAATTTTGCGACGAAAATGTCAAGTTTTTTTGATGTTGAAAAAAAATCATGAAAACGGTCGTATTATAGCATGTAAAATGATTCTATGGTGGAAACAAATCATTTTGTGAAATGTTGGAAAATTTTACAAAACAAATGTTCGTGAAATGTTGGAAAATTTTACAAAAAAATGTAATAGTATAGTATGTCGAAAATTTTACGAAAAACACCTCAAATTTTTGTATGTTGAAAAAAATCATGAAAACGGTCGTATTATAGCATGTAAAATGATTCTATGGTGGAAATAAGTCATTTCGTGAAATGTTGGAAAATTTTACAAAAAAAGTCATACTATAGTATGTCGAAATTTTTCGACTAATATGTCAAGTTTTTTTGATGTTGAAAAAAATCATGAAAGCGGTCGTATTATAACATGTAAAATGATTCTATGGTGTAAATAAGTCCTTTTGTGAAATGTTGGAAAATTTTCCAAAAAAAGTTCATAGTATAGTATGTCGAAATTTTTCGATGAAAATGTCAGATTTTTTTGATGTTGAAAAAAATCATGAAAACCGTCGTATTATAGCATATAAAATGATTCTATGGTGGAAAAAAGTCATTTCGTGAAATGTTGGAAAATTTTACAAAAAAATGTCATACTATAGTATGTCGAAAATTTTACGAAAAACACCTCAAATGGTGGAAACAAATCATTTTGTGAAATGTTGGAAAATTTTACAAAACAAATGTTCGTGAAATGTTGGAAAATTTTACAAAAAAACGTAATAGTATAGTATGTCGAAAATTTTACGAAAAACACCTCAAATTTTTGTATGTTGAAAAAAATCATGAAAACGGTCGTATTATAGCATGTAAAATGATTCTATGGTGGAAATAAGTAATTTCGTGAAATGTTGGAAAATTTTACAAAAAAAGTCATAGTATAGTATGTCGAAATTTTTCGACTAATATGTCAAGTTTTTTTGATGTTGAAAAAAATCATGAAAGCGGTCGTATTATAACATGTAAAATGATTCTATGGTGTAAATAAGTCCTTTAGTGAAATGTTGGAAAATTTTCCAAAAAAAGTCATAGTATAGTATGTCGAAATTTTTCGATGAAGATGTCAAATTTTTTTGATGTTGAAAAAAATCATGAAAACCGTCGTATTATAGCATGTAAAATGATTCTATGGTGGAAAAAAGTCATTCGTGAAATGTTGGAAAATTTTACACGAATCGCGATAGTATAGTATGTTGAAAATTTTATGATAAAACGTCAAATTTTTGTATGTTGAAAAAAATCATGAAAACAGTCATATTAAAGCATGTAAAATGATTCTATGGTGGAAAAAAGTCATTTCGTGAAATGTTGGAAAATTTTACGAAAAAACGTCATAGTATGTCGAAATTTTTCAATGAAAATGTCAAATTTTTTTGATGTTGAACAAACGGTCGTATTATAGCATGTAAAATGATTCTATGGTGGAAAAAATCATTTCGTGAAATGTTGGAAAGTTTTACACGAAACGCGATAGTATAGTATGTTGAAAATTTTATGATAAAACGTCAAATTTTTGTATGTTGAAAAAAACCATGGCAACAGTCGTATTATAGCATGTAAAATGATTCTATGGTGGAAAAAAGTCATTTCGTGAAATGTTGGAAAATTTTACGAAAAAACGTCACACTATAGTATGTCGAAAATTTTACGAAAAACACCTCAAATTTTTGTATGTTGAAAAAAATCATGAAAACGGTCGTATTATAACATGTAAAATGATTCTATGGTGGAAATAAGTCCTTTTGTGAAATGTTGGAAAATTTTCCAAAAAAAGTCATACTATAGTATGTCGAAATTTTTCGACTAATATGTCAAGTTTTTTTGATGTTGAAAAAAATCATGAAAGCGGTCGTATTATAACATGTAAAATGATTCTATGGTGGAAATAAGTCCTTTTGTGAAATGTTGGAAAATTTTCCAAAAAAAAGTCATAGTATAGTATGTCGAAATTTTTCGATGAAAATGTCAGATTTTTTTGATGTTGAAAAAAATCATGAAAACCGTCGTATTATAGCATATAAAATGATTCTATGGTGGAAAAAAGTCATTTCGTGAAATGTTGGAAAATTTTACAAAAAAATGTCATACTATAGTATGTCGAAAATTTTACGAAAAACACCTCAAATGGTGGAAACAAATCATTTTGTGAAATGTTGGAAAATTTTACAAAACAAATGTTCGTGAAATGTTGGAAAATTTTACAAAAAAACGTAATAGTATAGTATGTCGAAAATTTTACGAAAAACACCTCAAATTTTTGTATGTTGAAAAAAATCATGAAAACGGTCGTATTATAGCATGTAAAATGATTCTATGGTGGAAATAAGTAATTTCGTGAAATGTTGGAAAATTTTACAAAAAAAGTCATAGTATAGTATGTCGAAATTTTTCGACTAATATGTCAAGTTTTTTTGATGTTGAAAAAAATCATGAAAGCGGTCGTATTATAACATGTAAAATGATTCTATGGTGTAAATAAGTCCTTTAGTGAAATGTTGGAAAATTTTCCAAAAAAAGTCATAGTATAGTATGTCGAAATTTTTCGATGAAGATGTCAAATTTTTTTGATGTTGAAAAAAATCATGAAAACCGTCGTATTATAGCATGTAAAATGATTCTATGGTGGAAAAAAGTCATTCGTGAAATGTTGGAAAATTTTACACGAATCGCGATAGTATAGTATGTTGAAAATTTTATGATAAAACGTCAAATTTTTGTATGTTGAAAAAAATCATGAAAACAGTCATATTAAAGCATGTAAAATGATTCTATGGTGGAAAAAAGTCATTTCGTGAAATGTTGGAAAATTTTACGAAAAAACGTCATAGTATGTCGAAATTTTTCAATGAAAATGTCAAATTTTTTTGATGTTGAAAAAAATCATAAAACCGTCGTATTATAGCATGTAAAATGATTCTATGGTGGAAAAAATCATTTCGTGAAATGTTGGAAAGTTTTACACGTAACGCGATAGTATAGTATGTTGAAAATTTTATGATAAAACGTCAAATTTTTGTATGTTGAAAAAAACCATGGCAACAGTCGTATTATAGCATGTAAAATGATTCTATGGTGGAAAAAAGTCATTTCGTGAAATGTTGGAAAATTTTACGAAAAAACGTCACACTATAGTATGTCGAAAATTTTACGAAAAACACCTCAAATTTTTGTATGTTGAAAAAAATCATGAAAACGGTCATATTATAACATGTAAAATGATTCTATGGTGGAAATAAGTCCTTTTGTGAAATGTTGGAAAATTTTCCAAAAAAAGTCATAGTATAGTATGTTGAAATTTTTCGATGAAAATGTCAAATTTTTTTGATGTTGAAAAAAATCATGAAAACCGTCGTATTATAGCATGTAAAATGATTCTATGGTGGAAAAAAGTCATTTGGTGAAATGTTGGAAAATTTTACGAAAAAAACGTCATAGTATAGTATGTCGAAATTTTTCGATGAAAATGTCAAATTTTTTTGATGTTGAAAAAAATCATGAAAACGGTCGTATTATAGCATGTAAAATGATTCTATGGTGGAAAAAAGTCATTTCGTGAAATATTGGAAAATTTTACAAAAAAACGTCATACTATAGTATGTCGAAATTTTTACGAAGAAAATGTCAAGTTTTTTTGATGTTGAAAAAAAATCATGAAAACGGTCGTATTATAGCATGTAAAATGATTCTATGGTGGAAACAAATCATTTTGTGAAATGTTGGAAAATTTTACAAAACAAATGTTCGTGAAATGTTGGAAAATTTTACAAAAAAATGTAATAGTATAGTATGTCGAAAATTTTACGAAAAACACCTCAAATTTTTGTATGTTGAAAAAAATCATGAAAACGGTCGTATTATAGCATGTAAAATGATTCTATGGTGGAAATAAGTCATTTCGTGAAATGTTGGAAAATTTTACAAAAAAAGTCATACTATAGTATGTCGAAATTTTTCGACTAATATGTCAAGTTTTTTTGATGTTGAAAAAAATCATGAAAGCGGTCGTATTATAACATGTAAAATGATTCTATGGTGTAAATAAGTCCTTTTGTGAAATGTTGGAAAATTTTCCAAAAAAAATTTCGAATGGGAAATTTAAAAAAGTCATAGTATAGTATGTCGAAATTTTTCGATGAAAATGTCAGATTTTTTTGATGTTGAAAAAAATCATGAAAACCGTCGTATTATAGCATATAAAATGATTCTATGGTGGAAAAAAGTCATTTCGTGAAATGTTGGAAAATTTTACAAAAAAATGTCATACTATAGTATGTCGAAAATTTTACGAAAAAAACACCTCAAATTTTTTTTTTGGTGGAAACAAATCATTTTGTGAAATGTTGGAAAATTTTACAAAACAAATGTTCGTGAAATGTTGGAAAATTTTACAAAAAAACGTAATAGTATAGTATGTCGAAAATTTTACGAAAAACACCTCAAATTTTTGTATGTTGAAAAAAATCATGAAAACGGTCGTATTATAGCATGTAAAATGATTCTATGGTGGAAATAAGTCATTTCGTGAAATGTTGGAAAATTTTACAAAAAAAGTCATAGTATAGTATGTCGAAATTTTTCGACTAATATGTCAAGTTTTTTTGATGTTGAAAAAAATCATGAAAACGGTCGTATTATAACATGTAAAGTGATTCTATGGTGGAAATAAGTCCTTTAGTGAAATGTTGGAAAATTTTCTCAAAAAAAGTCATAGTATAGTATGTCGAAATTTTTCGATGAAGATGTCAAATTTTTTTGATGTTGAAAAAAATCATGAAAACCGTCGTATTATAGCATGTAAAATGATTCTATGGTGGAAAAAAGTCATTTCGTGAAATGTTGGAAAATTTTACACGAATCGCGATAGTATAGTATGTTGAAAATTTTATGATAAAACGTCAAATTTTTGTATGTTGAAAAAAATCATGAAAACAGTCATATTAAAGCATGTAAAATGATTCTATGGTGGAAAAAAGTCATTTCGTGAAATGTTGGAAAATTTTACGAAAAAACGTCATAGTATGTCGAAATTTTTCAATGAAAATGCTCAAATTTTTTTGATGTTGAAAAAAATCATGAAAACCGTCGTATTATAGCATGTAAAATGATTCTATGGTGGAAAAAAGTCATTTCGTGAAATGTTGGAAAATTTTACAAAAAAATGTCATACTATAGTATGTCGAAAATTTTACGTTAAACACCTCAAATTTTTGTATGTTGAAAAAAATCATGAAAACGGTCGTATTATATCATGTAAAATGATTCTATGGTGGAAACAAATCATTTTGTGAAATGTTGGAAAATTTTACAAAACAACGTAATAGTATAGTATGTCGAAATTTTTTGATGAAAATGTCAAATTTTTTTGATGTTGAAAAAAATCATGAAAACTGTCGTATTATAGCATGTAAAATGATTCTATGGTGGAAAAAGTCATTTCGTGAAATGTTGGAAAGTTTTACACAAAACGTGATAGTATAGTATGTCGAAAATTTTATGAAAAACACCTCAAATTTTTGTATGTTGAAAAAAATCGTGAAAACGGTCGTATTATAGCATGTAAAATGATTCTATGGTGGAAAAAGTCATCTATTTCGTGAAATGTTGGAAAATTTTACAAAAAAATGTCATAGTATAGTATGTCGAAATTTTTTGATGAAAATTTCAAATGTTTTTGATGTTGAAAAAAATCATGAAAACGGTCGTATTATAGCATGTAAAATGATTCTATGGTGGAAAAAAGTCATTTCGTGAAATGTTGGAAAGTTTTACACAAAACGTGATAGTATAGTATGTTGAAAATATTATGTTAAAACGTCAATTTTTTGTATGTTGAAAAAAATCATGAAAACAGTCATATTATATAACATGTAAAATGAATCTATGGTGGAAACAAATCATTTTGTGAAATGTTGGAAAGTTTTACACAAAAACGTGATAGTATAGTATGTCGAAAATTTTATGAAAAACACCTCAAATTTTTGTATGTTGAAAAAAATCGTGAAAACGGTCGTATTGTAGCATGTAAAATGATTCTGTGGTGGAAAAAAATTCATTTCGTGAAATGTTGGAAAATTTTACGAAAAAACGTAACAGTATAGTATGTCGAAAATTTTACAAAAACACCTCAAATTTTTGTATGTTGAAAAAAATCATGAAAACGGTCGTATTATAGCATGTAAAATGATTCTATGGTGGAAAAAAATCATTTCGTGAAATGTTGGAAAGTTTTACACAAAACGTGATAGTATAGTATGTTGAAAATATTATGATGAAAACGTCAAATTTTTTTGACGTTGAAAAAAATCATGAAAACCGTCGTATTATAGCATGTAAAATGATTCTATGGTGGAAAAAAGTCATTTCGTGAAATGTTGGAAAATTTTACGAAAATTATATATATATTAAAATTTTACGAAAAATACCTCAAATTTTTGTATGTTGAAAAAAATCATGAAAACGGTCGTATTATAGCATGTAAAATGATTCTATGGTGGAAAAAAATCATTTCGTGAAATGTTGAAAAATTTTACAAAAAAATGTTCGTGAAATGTTGGAAAATTTTACAAAAAAACGTCATACTATAGTATGTCGAAAATTTTACGATGAAACTGTCAAATTTTTTTATGTTGAAAAAAATCATGAAAACGGTCGTATTATAGCATGTAAAATGATTCTATGGTGGAAAAAGTCATTTCGTGAAATGTTGGAAAATTTTACAAAAAAAAGTCATACTATAGTACGTCGAAAATTTTACGATGACAATGTCAAATTTTTGTATGTTGAAAAAAATCATGAAAACAGTTGTATTATAGCATGTAAAATGATTCTATGGTGGAAAAAAGTCATTTCGTGAAATGTTGGAAAATTTTACGAAAAAACGTCATAGTATAGTATGTCCAAATTTTTCGATGAAAATGTCAAATTTTTTTGATGTTGAAAAAAATCATGAAAACCGTCGTATTATAGCATGTAAAATGATTCTATGGTGGAAAAAAATCATTTCGTGAAATGTTGGAAAGTTTTACAAAAAAAGTCATAGTATAGTATGTCGAAAATATTACGATAAACACCTCAAATTTTTGTATGTTGAAAAAAATCATGAAAACAGTCATAATATATAACATGTAAAATGATTCTATGGTGGAAAAAATCATTTTGTGAAATGTTGGAAAGTTTTACAAAACAACGTAATAGTATAGTATGTTGAAATTTTTTGATGAAAATGTCAAATTTTTTGTATGTTGAAAAAAATCATGAAAACGGTCGTATTATAGCATGTAAAATGATTCTATGGTGGAAAAGAGTCATTTCGTGAAATTTTGGAAAGTTTTACACAAAAAAAGTGATAGTATAGTATGTCGAAATTTTTCATGAAAAACACCTCAAATTTTTGTGATGTTGAAAAAACTCATGAAAACGGTCGTATTATAGCATTTAAAATGATTCTATGGTGGAAACAAATCATTTTGTGAAATGTTGGAAAATTTTACAAAAAAACGTAATAGTATAGTATGTCGAAATTTTTTGATGAAAATTTCAAATGTTTTTGATGTTGAAAAAAATCATGAAAACGGTCGTATTATAGCATGTAAAATGATTCTATGGTGGAAAAAAGTCATTTCGTGAAATGTTGGAAAATTTTACAAAAAAATGTCATAGTATAGTATGTCCAAATTTTTACGATGAAAATGTCAAATTTTTGTATGTTGAAAAAAATCATGAAAACGGTCGTATTATAGCATGTAAAATGATTCTATGGTGGAAAAAAATCATTTCGTGAAATGTTGGAAAGTTTTACAAAAAAAGTCATAGTATAGTATGTCGAAAATTTTATGATAAAACGTCAATTTTTTGTATGTTGAAAAAAATCATGAAAACAGTCGTATTATAGAACATGTAAAATGATTCTATGGTGGAAACAAATCATTTTGTGAAATGTTGGAAAATTTTACAATAAAAGTCATAGTATAGTATGTCGAAATTTTTCGATGAAAATGTCAAATTTTTTTGATGTTGAAAAAAATCATGAAAACGGTCGTATTATAACATTTAAAATGATTCTATGGTGGAAACAAAATCATTTTGTGAAATGTTGGAAAATTTTGCAAAAAAACGTCATAGTATAGTATGTCGAAATTTTTTGATGAAAATCTCAAATTTTTTTGATGTTGAAAAAAATCATGAAAACGGTCGTATTATAACATGTAAAATGATTCTATGGTGGAAAAAAGTCATTTCGTGAAATGTTGGAAAATTTTACAAAAAAAAGTCATACTATAGTATGTCGAAATTTTTCGATGAAAATGTCAAATTATTTTTGATGTTGAAAAAAATCATGAAAACCGTCGTATTATAACATGTAAAATAATTCTATGGTGGAAAAAAGTCATTTCGTGAAATGTTGGAAAGTTTTACACAAAACGTGATAGTATAGTGTGTTGAAAATTTTATGATAAAACGTCAAATTTTTGTATGTTGAAAAAAATCATGAAAACGGTCGTATTATAGCATGTAAAATGATTCTATGGTGAAAAAAAGTCTTTTCGTGAAATGTTGGAAAGTTTTACACAAAAAAAGTCATAGTATATTATGTCGAAATTTTTTTTATGAAAATGTCAAATTTTTTTGATGTTGAAAAGAATCATGAAAACGGTCTTATTGTAGCATGTAAAATTAATCTATGGTGGAAAAAAGTCATTTCGTGAAATGCTGGAAAATTTTGCAAAAAAAAGTCATAATATAGTATGTCGGAAATTTCACGAAAAACACCTCAAATATTTGTATGTTGAAAAAAATCATGAAAACGGTCGTATTATAACATGTAAAATGATTCTATGGTGGAAAAAAGTCAGTTCTTGAAATGTTGGAAAATTTTACAAAAAAAGTCATTGTATAGTATGTCGAAATTTTTCAATGAAAACATCAAATTTATTTGATGTTGAAAAAAATCATGAAAATGGTCATATTATAGCATGAAAAATGATTCTATGGTGGAAAAGAGTAATTTTGTGAAATGTTGGAAAAGTTTACAAAAAAAGTCATACTATAGTATGTCGAAAATTTTACTAAAAACACCTCAAATTTTTTTGATGTTGAAAAAAATTATGAAAACGGTCGTATTATAGCATTTAAAATGATTCTATGGTGGAAAAACGTCAGTTTCGTGAAATGTTGGGAAATTTTACAAAAAAAATGTCATAGTATAGTCCACATGTTTCAAACTCAAGGCCCGCGGCCTGCAACTTCACTTTATGTGGCCCGCGAGGGCTTGCAAAGAATATAGAATGCATATCATTCAATGCTATGCCGCTTCACAGAAGTACTGTGTCTTTAAACTGCATATCCCACAATGCATCTCGATTTTGTGACATGCGCACTGTAGCATCTCCAGTGTTTTCCAGCAACAGCGCTGTGACGCCTACTTAGCGACTTCGTCGCTATTTTTAGCCAGTTTTCAGACTCTAGCGAATCTTTCAAAAAAGAAATTGGCGCCAAATCTAAAGAGTTTTTCTGGTGTTATGGAGAAAGCAGGTATCGTTCTTCCTCTTATCAATGAGCAGCAGGTGCTGCCGTGGACCCCTCCCCGGTCCCAAAGCTCTCATAGGAGGCCCGGTCCTCGTCAGCAGTCCCTCCTCGCTGCAGTCAGAGCTGTTCACCCCTCCACATCCAGACTGAATGAATCCCGCCTGAACAAAGTCGCCGCTGACTGATGTAAATGTACAATTCTGGGAATCAAGCCCTGAATTTAAAAAAAAAGTAACTTTTTGTCTTCAGAGCTAGTTATTAAATATATTATTACTAAAACTAATACTAATCAAATTCAGAGGCAATTTTATAATATGATCTAGAGTAGATATATTTATATAGTCTTACAGTTACAACCGGCCCTTTGAGGGGAACCATGATGCTGACGTGGCCTGGGATGAAAATGAGTTTCACACCCCTGCTCTATACTATGCGTTTTTATCAACATACTATACTGACTTTTTTTTTAAACACACTATACTATGACTTTTTTCGACATATACTATGCATTTTTATCAACATACTATACTGACTTTTTTTAAACACACTATACTATGACTTTTTTTCGACATATGCTATACTTGACTTTTTTCGACATACTATACTATGACTTTTTTTTCGACATACTATACTATGACTTTTTTTTCGGCATACTATTCTATAACTTTTTTTACATACTATACCATACTCTTTTATCGACATACTATACTATAACTTTTTTTACATTTTTATCAACATACTATACTATGACTTTTTTGTGTTTTATCAACATACTATACTTGATTTTATTTTGCTTTTGATCAACATACTATACTATGATTTTTTTTCATTAAATTTTTCAGCGTACTATAATATGACTTTTTAAATCATAATACCGGTATACATACTATAATATGATTGTTAACATGAAATTTGTCAAGATTCAATACTATCACCTGTTTTTCATGAAATTTTTTGACATACTATACTATGACTTTTTTTATTAAAATTTTCAACATACTATAATGACTTTTTAAAATTATAATACCTTTATACAAACAATAATATGATTTAACATGAAATTTTTCGACATACTATACTATGACTTTTTTCATTACATTTTTCAACATACTATAATATGACTTTTTTTTACATGCTATACTATGATGAAAAAGTCATAGTATATACTATGTCGAAAACGTCATAGAAAAAAGTCATAGTATAGCATGTAGAGAAAAAGTCATAGTATAGCATGTAGAAAAAGTCATAGTATAGCATGTAGAGAAAAAGTCATAGTATAGCATGTAGAAAAAGTCATAGTATAGCATGTAGAAAAAAAGTCATAGTATAGCATGTAGAAAAAGTCATAGTATAGCATGTAGAAAAAAAGTCATAGTATAGCATGTAGAAAAAGTCATAGTATAGCATGTAGAAAAAGTCATAGTATAGCATGTAGAGAAAAAGTCATAGTATAGCATGTTGAAAAAGTCATAGTATAGCATGTCAAAAAAAGTCAGTATAGCATGTTGAAAAAGTCATAGTATAACATGTCGAAAAAAGTCATAGTATAGCATGTTGAAAAAGTCATAGTATAGCATGTCAAAAAAAGTCAGTATAGCATGTAGAAAAAGTCAGTATAGCATGTTGAAAAAGTCATAGTATAGCATGTTGAAAAAAGTCAGTATAGCATGTAGAAAAAGTCAGTATAGCACGTAGAAAAAGTCAGTATAGCATGTAGAAAAAAGTCAGTATAGCATGTAGAAAAAGTCAGTATAGCATGTAGAAAAAGTCAGTATAGCACGTAGAAAAAGTCATAGTATAGCATGTCGAAAAAAGTCATAAGTACATGATTTGTTTCTGAAGTGTATTGGAGTACTTTAGCTTATAAAGTAGTAGAAAATGAAGTAATCATTACTAATGTACACGTACCTCAAATTGGTACTTCAGTGCACATGCTTTCAGCCTTGTGGCAGCAGTCATCAGATCTGACGTCGTCCCACCCAAACCACAAAATCTGCTCTCTGTGCTGCCGTCAGCATCTGGTGGCTGAAGTCAGAAAATACATACAGTATACCTGTACATATAACCACAGTATACAGTGTACACACTGCAGTGCATATACATATAAATACATCAGTCTCCAAATCTGAATCCTACCATGTCTGACCAGGTACGTGTGTGATTTTTACCCAGGCATATTCTTCAGATAGAAAATACAGAGAAACTAAACCAAAGTGAATTTTCAGATGACGTGTGCGGGTGAGGCTACGTTAAAGTGCTTGTGTGGCAGGATGACCGTGACGGCGAGGACCGCTGACATGGAGCGTCCAGAGCTCGGTTATGAAAACATGATTCACTTTGTCATCGACACGGACGACCTCGCTGACATGCTGAAGAACATCGAGTTCTCCTCCGGTACGCACCGCGGTACAACAGCCTTTACTTACATCAAAATACTCAATGTCCCCTGTGACTGTTATACTAATAGATATTCTATCGTTATATTAGTGGTAGTAGCAGTAGCAGTAGTAGTAGTAGTAGTTGTAGTAGTAGTAATAGTCGTCTGACCTGGTTGGTTCTGATGGATCCACCAGATTGTCAACCAGTATCCATTTTTCGGGGGGGCAGTAGCTCCGTTTTTTGGGAGTTGTCTTGGGAACCGGAGGGTCACCGGTTCAAGTCCCGACATGGACCAAAAACTCAGTATGCTACTAAAGTAGCTGGAGAGGTTCCAGTTTCCCTCTTGGCATTAAAATGACATCTCTCCATTGATGCATGTGCATGTGTGTGTTTCGGTTCTGCCGACCGGTATAAGTTCATACAAGTGTTTAAGTTTTATTTCCCCTTGCGGGACTAATAGAGGTTGACTCTTCTTCAAAATCATATGCTACGTTAAAGAAGTTAGTGGCATTAAAATAATGAATTTTAAGTGGACTCTTATTGTGACAGTCTAAGGCTCACCTGTGCAATAATCCTGCTGTCTAATCAGCATATTGATCTGCCACCTGTGAGGTGGATGGATTATATCAATAAAGGAGAAGTGCTCACTGACACGGATTTAGACAAATTTGGGAACAATATTTGAGAGAAATCGTCCTTTTGTGGACATAGAAACAGTCTGAGATCTTTGACTTCAGCACATAAAAAATTGGAATAAAAACAAAAGTGTTGTCTTTATATTTTTGTTCAGTATATGTTCACATTGTAAACGTAAGATTTTAGGGTTAGGACGGGATTTAAGCCAAGGATTGTATGTGTGTCTTCAGGTGTTGGAGATGATGAAGAGGAAGATCCTGACGACGGAGCTGAAGAGTCAGAACTGGACTTCGGCTCCAGATTTTAAGACCAAAACAGAAGTAGCTGATGTTTTCAATGACTCAGCTTTTTTAAATGTTAGAAATGCTTCAGTATTCTCCTCAGAGACAACCAGAGGGAGGACACCAGGTGGGTGTTTCTGTTCTGAACCCCAATAAGACCTGTATTGATGAATTGATCAGGGTTTTACTCCTCACATTAGTTATTCAACTTCCAGTCATCAATTGAACAGTAAAGCTCCTCTTGTCAACTGTTTTTATGTTAGAATATACAGTATACATATACTGTAATATACATGTATGTTATACTATACTGCTAATATTTAGTTTGACTAATTTGGATTTTATTTTTGTTACTTAAGTCCTGAGTTATAGATCTGTCGACATTGTTTTCTAATCATTTCAAAGTCCACTTACTTTCCTGGAGATTTCGGTTTTGATCCCATGGTCTTCATCAGCAGATGGAGGTTGGTCAGTTGTCATGGAGACGACTCACATCGCACACCAAAGACCACCTTTGAACAGAGACCGAAGTTTTACAATAATCTAAAATCTAAAAAAAATCTGAATATCTAATCTAATCTAAATAAAATCTTGTCCTCATTTTGCTGTAGAAGATGCTCCAGGAAACCTGGAAACTCTGTCATATAATAATAATATCTAAATATATCAAATACCTAAATACTGATAAGATATAGCATATACTATAAATATACATCATGAACTTTAATATATAATGATCATACTTGTTAATTTTGCACTGTGTGGTCTCAAATAATTGTGTATGGTTGGTAATATTATTTTGTCTTTATATTGTTACATAAGTCCTGGTTTTGAAAAGTTTGAAGAGCTAATGTCTTTGAGACTAATCGTTTTTATACTGTCAGTACTACAGTAGTACTAACTGAAGAAAACTTTTTTAGGGGAAATTTTTTTTTTTTTTTTTTTTTTATTAGGGATTGATAGGGGGGCTCCACCCCCTTGGGTTTTTTTTTTCTCCCCAAGTAACCCCCCCCCCCTCCTTTCCTTCTTTTTTTGGTCCTTGTCGGGACTTGAACGGTGACCCTCGTTCCATTGCCAACTCCCTACAGACTGAGCTACTGCGCCCCCATTGCTGACCATTGCTACGTATAGCAAGCCGTTGCTATGGACACTGCTCTGGTGTCGGACTCTGGAGGATCGTTTTTGTGTCACATTATTAATTTCTTCAGTCAGTAGTTGTGTAATAAGCAGGATAATGAACAGCTAGTGTGTCATTGTTGTGAAATAAACCCCTTCAGGGCGATCGGCCCTTACATATTAACAGCATACAGTAAATTCATGGTACATTATAGCCTCACATGTGATGTCTTAACATCATACGTCATTACATCATAAAATGCTCCATATTTAAAGTGTTTCAGTGAACATCCTGCAGAAAAACAAGTTATGCAGAAGAAAGTGCTGCGCTGACGGCTCAGAGTGAAGCAGTGTAAATGTGTCAGAGCCTGTTTATAGATGTTCTTGTTGCTCTGCTGATGAATTGTAATATCTGTAAATGTCAGCAGTAGTGTGTATCGTACAGGGGGGGATGTGTGAAATCATTTCTAACAAGAGCACTTACGTAAAAAGAGAGCGGCAGAGAGATGAAGGATTCCCCTCATCCTCTCAGGAAGACAACAGCAGCATCGTCGTCCTCCTCATTAGACCGAGCAGCTGGAGAGTCACTGCTGGTCGCTCAGAGATGGGATGATGATGATGATGATGATGATGATTTGTTCTTCATGTAAAACAGAGACAGATATAGATGTTTACCATGATCCTGCAGCCTCATGAAATAAACCCCTAAACG
This sequence comes from Pterois miles, assembly GCA_947000775.1. NCBI lineage: Eukaryota > Metazoa > Chordata > Actinopteri > Perciformes > Scorpaenidae > Pterois > Pterois miles. The sequence continues at coordinate 1,901,805 of CAMQGK010000634.1, read as the reverse complement.
ACTGATACAAATGTACCTTTCTGTACATCATCCATCTGTTTCTTCTTGAAGCAGCCCAGATGAAGACCAGATTTCAGCCTCCCACATTGTTGTTTTGTGTTCAGTAAATAAAATCCAGCGTATTGTGTGTAAATGTATGGCTATGTATAGCTCAAAGGAATGTATGCCATGGATTTAGCACTGTGTTGTGGGAGGAAGGTAAAAAGATTTCGTTCATGGATTTAAAAACCTTATTTAGCTTTTCTGTCACTACAGCCTTCTATAGAGACAACAGTTTATCATTATTTTCACCTAGTGTAAATAAAATAAAAAATGGTTTCTTGGAGAGTAAAATAACAATTATACAATTAATTAAAAATACAGCAGAATAAGCAGGATGTAACGCTGAAAGAGAAGGGAGTTACAAACAACTGGCTTTTACAAAACGACCCATATGAACATTTTCTGATCTGCCACCTTTTTCAGTTTCACCGTTTATCTTCATGCATGAATCGTTGTAATTTACAGGTGCAACGTCATGCGACAGCAGCGTAACCATGAAGGAATCTCAGCCACAACGTGTTGCAGCACTTCCTGTGTCTGGTTTTATCTTCAAACATTATGCAGATTATCGTAGTTTCACGGTTTGATGACACACACGTGTTTGTTTTGCAGCGACTCAGCGATGTAATGGCTGATGAACCAACACACCCACAGTTTGAGTCAGACAAAGAACTCAGAGGCCATTTTGACTTCTGTGTCACTTTTAGCAGATTCACAAACTTGGATACTAACTTCCATCATGTCTGATCCTCCAGCATTTAACAGATATATACTGTGTATATATATGTACGTATGAATATATATATATATATATATGTATGTACATATGAATATATATATATGTATGTACATATGAATATATATATATATATATATACATACATACATATATGTGTACATATATATATGTACGTACGTACATATATATATGTACGTACGTACATATATATGTATACACTGTATGTGATGCTTCAAGGCATCATGCTACTCCTAGCGTAGCATGGCTAATGTGACTGTACTGCTCTCAAACTTTCCACAGTGCATGTTCATGCTTGTGACGTGGGGCAGCGGGTGCAAAGCTCGCTGTTGCTGGGCAGAAATCGTGTCAGTAGTGGGAGAAAAAAACAAATATGTTATCAAAGTGGAACTAGCTTAGCCTAGCTAGGTTAGCCTCAGTACCTTGTGTTTAGTGTAGAAGAAACCGCAACAGCATCACCCATCCCAGTGAGGGCCGTTAGCAGGATAACAGAAACCACTCAGTACGGTGGTGCTCCTACCTGTGATGGCTGTGGTTGCAGCTGATGCCAGGTGTGAACGGCTGCCCCATGGGTCGCTGGAGTCTCACTGGAGTCATTAGAGTCAGCTGACGCCAGGTGTGAACGGCTGCCCCATGGGTCGCTGGAGTCTCACTGGAGTCATTAGAGTCAGCTGACGCCAGGTGTGAACGGCTGCCCCATGGGTCGCTGGAGTCTCACTGGAGTCATTAGAGTCAGCTGACGCCAGGTGTGAACGGCTGCCCCATGGGTCGCTGGAGTCTCACTGGAGTCATTAGAGTCAGCTGATGCCAGGTGTGAACATAACAGAATCAAACAATTTTTATTTTAAACATTTTATTACAAAATATAAACGGCAAAAAGCTTTTTCTCCCTTTGCTCAAACAATGTGATCGGTGTCAAACAGAAATGTTTATGGGAAAATACAGCTGCTGCCAGATGTTAACAACTGCCACATGGGTGGTTGTAGTTGTTAGAGCTGATACAGCACAGGTGATAGAGGACAGGTGATACAGTACAGGTGATAAAGTACAGGTGATAGAGGACAGGTGATACAGTACAGGCGATACAGTACAGGTGATACAGTACAGGCGATAGAGGAGAGGTGATACAGTACAGGCGATAGAGGAGAGCTGATACAGCACAGGTGATAGAGGACAGGTGATACAGTACAGGTGATAAAGTACAGGTGATACAGTACAGGCGATACAGTACAGGTGATACAGTACAGGCGATAGAGGAGAGGTGATACAGTACAGGAGATAGAGGACAGGTGATACAGTACAGGAGATAGAGGACAGGTGATAGAGGACAGGTGATACAGTAGAGGTGATAGAGGACAGGTGATAGTGTTCCTGCTCAAACTTAAGAGGATGCAGATGTCTTCTTTCCACCTCAGATTCATTGTCCAACATGCCATCACATTAAGTTTGACCAAACAGAGTTCGATATCCATGGAGAGGGTTTTATCTTTTATGCTTTTTGACTTCATGACCTGCAGCTCTATAGTTGTCTTTTATTTTAAAGGTTCATTATTGGATAACCGTGGCTCAAATCATCACTTTAACTGGCTGAATGCTACTGAAAACCCTCTGAGAAGTCACAGGTGCCTTACTTATCATTTTAATATTGTAGCTTACCTGAGCTAATCAAAGTGGAGGGTGAGCATACCATCGTTAACTTTAATCATTAGATTCATTTCAATTTGAACGATCAAATTAAAGTAGGTAATAAGAGGAAAAAGAAAAACTTTGTCATTAGCCTTGTTTTTATTTACCACTACATTATGTCACAGTAAATTCTAACAGACTGACTCAGTGCACCAGGCGGTAGACTTCTTCAGCTGGTAGCTGCCATCAACACTCTGCATCACAAACACAGATGACAAAGAACAGAGCTGCTCATTTCTGGATCACATGTCCACGCGGTAAAAGACACCCGACAGGGTCACCTGCAGAAGGCCAGGGGTGAGGGGGGGGGGGGGTAAAAGAGAGGGTGAGAGGGATAGAGAGATAGAGGGATGGAGGGTGAAGCCTGACATGTCCATCCCTATTTTCCAACAAAGTCTTAAATTAAAACTTCATAAGTTCCATTTTCCTCGCGGATGCCGTGATGCGTAAATTGGCACCATCTGTGCGTAAAGTGATGGAGAGGAAGGCAGGCGCACAAACAACGAAATGTCAGAGATCTTGAATAGTTTAGCTGTTTTAATGAGGCATTTCAGCTTTACTTCCCGACCTCGTCCAGGACTTTGCGGTTGAGCTGAGCCTGCTCCCTCTGGCTCTCCATCTTGGCCATCTGGATCATGTTCCTCAGCAGGTGGAAGGTGAGGTCGATGGACAGCGGCGGCTCCTCGCTCCGCTTCAGCAGCTGCGCCGCCGCAGTCCTCACCGCTTCGTCCTCGCTCTGCTCTTGTGGCGGGAACAGGTGCAGAGGCTCCGTCTGTCCTTCCAGAAGATACCTCCTCAGGATGTCCTCGCCCAGTAGCTCTGAGGCGGTGCCGTCCCCGGCGGCGGCCGCTCTGAGGAGCACTTCTTCCAGATGCTGGGTCTGGAGGCGACCGCTGCCATCCAGCCAGCCGGGGAGGACGCGCGGTCTGCCGGCGGCGGGGCGGAGGTACGATGAGAGGAGGACCGAGGAGAGGAGCAGGAGCAGGAGCAGGGGGACCGGCTTCATGTCCTGTAACCAACAGGGAGATTTATTTAGATCACACTCACACAGTATCATCAAAGAAAGTCAAAGTCTGAACGCTTCTTTTCTCTCTCAGACTGATGGAAGTCTCTGTGGTATATTTACGGGTTTCTCATTAAATGAACAGCTTCATGCTCAGAATCGGACGCCTGCAAAAAGTAGTAATCTTTAGTAATCGCATATTTGTACTGGGGTGATTTATTATATATTCTTATATTCTTATAGTTTATCATAGGCCCTGGGTTATAGTGAGCATTTTTAAACGATATCATGTTATCTTGGACATTTAATGTCCACCGTGCAGGCAAGAAATAAGAAGAAAATAACAAGCACATACGCGAAACTGTTGTGACCCTTTTAGAGACTAAACAGACAGAAGTTGTCACCTGTAGCTGAGTTTAAAATGATGTACCTGGCAACGGGACGACCACAAAGACCGTCTGTTCTCAGCTGCACTAATGCGTCAGATTCAACAGCGAATAAAAGAGAGCAAATGAAAGCTGGTTTACTCACTTCACTGTCTCCGGATGCTGCAGCTGGACTTTGTGGTGGACCGGTGGGATCTCAGGTCTGAAGCGTCCCTGTGAGCTGCGACTCTAGAGGACGGGGGGTTTTATACATGCTGCCTGCTGCTTTGACGTCAAACACGCACAGACTGGAAACTGGACAACTACCGAGACGACGACGGGTCGAGTCCTGAGGGACAACTGGGATGCTGTGCTGTGCGTCTCTGAGGTTGGGGGTCTCTGAGGAGGGGGGGTCCCTGAGTTTGGGGGTCCCTGAGGTTGGGTGTCTCTGAGGTTGGGTGTCTCTGAGGAGGGGGGTCCCTGAGGTTGGGTGTCTCTGAGGTTGGGTGTCTCTGAGGAGGGGTGTCTCTGAGGTTGGGGGTCTCTGAGGAGGGGGGTCTCTGAGGTTGGGTGTCTCTGAGGTTGGGGGTCTCTGAGGTTGGGGGTCCCTGAGGTTGGGGTTCTCTGAGGAGGGGGTCTCTAAGGTTGGGGTTCTCTGAGGAGGGGGTCTCTGAGGTTGGGTGTCTCTGAGGTTGGGTGTCTCTGAGGTTGGGGGTCCCTGAGGAGGGGGTCCCTGAGGTTGGGGGTCCCTGAGGTTGGGGGGTCTCTGAGGTTGGGGTTCTCTGAGGAGGGGGTCTCTAAGGTTGGGTGTCTCTGAGGTTGGGTGTCTCTGAGGAGGGGGGTCTCTGAGGTTGGGTGTCTATGAGGTTGGGTGTCTCTGAGGTTGGGGGTCTCTGAGAAGGGGGGGTCCCTGAGTTTGGGGGTCCCTGAGGTTGGGTGTCTCTGAGGTTGGGTGTCTCTGAGGAGGGGGGTCCCTGAGGTTGGGTGTCTCTGAGGTTGGGTGTCTCTGAGGAGGGGGGTCTCTGAGGTTGGGGGTCTCTGAGGTTGGGGGTCTCTGAGGTTGGGGGTCCCTGAGGTTGGGGTTCTCTGAGGAGGGGGTCTCTAAGGTTGGGGTTCTCTGAGGAGGGGGTCTCTGAGGTTGGGTGTCTCTGAGGTTGGGTGTCTCTGAGGTTGGGGGTCCCTGAGGAGGGGGGTCCCTGAGGTTGGGGGTCCCTGAGGTTGGGGGGTCTCTGAGGTTGGGGTTCTCTGAGGAGGGGGTCTCTAAGGTTGGGTGTCTCTGAGGTTGGGTGTCTCTGAGGAGGGGGTCTCTAAGGTTGGGGTTCTCTGAGGTTGGGTGTCTCTGAGGTTGGGGGTCTCTGAGGTTGGGGGTCCCTGAGGAGGGGGGTCCCTGAGGTTGGGGGTCCCTGAGGTTGGGGGTCCCTGAGGTTGGGGGTCTCTGAGGTTGGGGTTCTCTGAGGAGGGGGTCTCTAAGGTTGGGGTCCCTGCTAACTAAGTTAACTAGGTAGTTTTGTCAGCTTAAACCACTTCTGGTGTTATTTTAACCCAAACTTTTCCTAAAGCTAACTAAGTTAGCTAGTTTTATTTTGAAAAGACTGTAGCAGAAATTGACAAAGGCGTCACGTGTTGCTGGACATTTATTAGAAAACAAAGACCACAGTGTTGAAGCATGTTGAGCCTCATGAAAAAAGGGAAGTTTGTCTACACACCAATCACATGAGACTGTTGTATGTAGATAGAAAAGGCTGTTTGTAAGGTAATGAAAACAATTATTCTAATTTTCAGGTGGTTGTACACTAAAGAAAACACACTTATTAATACTATTTTCCATATCTGCCAATAAATGCTACACACTGGTCCTCTGCGGATTAAAGATATAGTGCTGAAGATCCTTTAAATCCAAAGTGATTCAACAAGAGGAAAAAGAAAATTGTTTTACATCAGTACGAGTTAATACTTTATTTCTGACCTGATACCCTATACTGCCAGGTTAGATCTCATCGTGTCCAATTAGACAACTCAGTGAAACACTAAAGATGAAAAATCTCATTCATTCATTCATCGTCAACCGCTTATCCCATTAGGGGTCTCGGGGGGCTGGAGCCGATCCCAGCTGTCATTGGGCGAAGGCGGGGTTCACCCTGGACAGGTCTCCAGTCCATCGCAGGGCACATAGAGACAGACAACATAGAGACAGACAACCATTCACACTCACATCCACACCTACGGGCAATTTAGAGTGATCAATTAACCTAAATTGCATGTTTTTGGACGGTGGGAGGAAGCCGGAGTACCCGGAGAAAACCCACGCTTACACGGGGAGAACATACAAACTCCACACAGAAGCCGGAATCAAACCTGTGACCCTCTTGCTGTGAGGCGACAGCGCTAACCACTCCACCACCGTGCAGCCCTGAAAAATCTCTTAAAATGTAAATTAATCTGAATGAGCTGTCCATGGTGCTGAACGTAAAAGCCTGAAACTTCACATGTAACGTCCAAATGATGATAAGTTATATATTATATGCCAATTAGACCATAACATGTACCATCCATAAAGTGATAAGATACACAGTCTCCTCCAAAACTACTGGATCAGCGAGGTCAACTCCTTTATTTCTGCTGAACACTGAAAACATTTGGGTTTGACACCACCAGATGAGTCTGAGACCAGAGATCAGGATTTCAGCTCAGATCACCTCAGATCAGATGATACGATCATTGACCTTCAGCCTAGGGAGCTCTGGTACCATGTACACTGATGAGCATCCTGTTCATCATGTTCATGTCCAAACATGGTATTCATTATGGTCAGTCCATGACTACCACAGAAGTCCAATAACAAACGACCACTTGATTTTAGATTAAAGAGACCATTCCTCCCAATCACCCCTCTCCATGTGCCTCCATCGTTGCCCTGTGCTTGTTGAAGTCTCCCAACAGAATAATGGATTCCCCTACTGGAGCTGCATACAGGACTCCACTCAGGGTCTCCAAGAAGGCTGAACACTCCGAGCTGCTGTTCGGTGCATATACATAGACAGCAGTCATAAATATAGCGGCACTCAACCAGACATTTGTGAGTGTTCTCTGGCTAATCTCATGTTCCATTGTACCCTCACTTGCGAACAAGAACTCAAGGTACTTAAAGTCCTTCACTTGAGGTAAAGACTAGTGAGTGGCGTCCACATAGTGGGTGTGAGCGCTGGAAGTCACAGACTGATGATGCCAACAGGACCATATCGTCTGCAAAAAGCAGCATTGAAATCCTCGCCACACCAAATTTCAAACCCTCCTCCCCCTGACTACGCCTCGATATCCTGTCCATGAATACCACAAACAGGATTGTAAGAAAGCACAGCCCTGGCAACCCCCACCAGGCACAAGTCTGACTTACAATAAAACATGGAGTTCCCTACTGGAGCCCAATGCAGGACTCCATTCAGGGTCTCGACGAAGCAAGAATATTCCAAACTGCTGTTTGGTGCACATGCATAGACACCAGTCAGAGTCCTCCCCCTCATAACCCAAAGGCATAGGGAAGCAACCCTCTTGTCCACCGAGGTAAAATCCAACATAGAGGTGTAGTATAGAGTCCAACCCCTATCCAGGAGTACAGTTCCAGAACTGAGGCTGTGCATAGAGGTAAGCCCCTCCAGATACAACTGATAGCACTCCACCTCCCGCACAAGCTCCTGCTCCTTCCCCCACAGAGAGGTGACTTTCCACATCCCCGGAGCCAGCCTTTGCTTCCCGGGTCTGGTTCGTCATGGCCCCTGGCCTTCACAGCCAACCGTGTGGCAGTGCACCTAACCCCAATGATTCCTCCTGCAGGTGGTGCGCCCAGAGGATGGAGATGGAAGGGGTGCCACATTGCTTCGAGCTGTGCCCGGCCAGGCTCCATGGCAAACCCGGCCACCAGGCGCTCGCTGATGGGCTCTCCGTCTTGTACCCCGTCTGGCCCCCCACGGTCTGGGCCTCCACAGTCTGGCCCCCCACGGTTTGGGCCTCCACGGTCTGGGCCTGGCTCCACCATACACTATACTGGATACTCCACATAGTGTCCAATGAAGACCTTAATGCTTTTTTTTTTTTTTTTTTTTTTACCTTTTTGTCTTGACAAGAGAAGAATTCGGGGGCGGAGGGACTAAAGATATAGGACTTTTGCTGTTTGCATATTTGGATGTGCAAATTCAAAGACTGTCACAAATCCTACAATTTTTACATCAACACAAATAAATAATGGTAGTTTGTCCCCAAACCTATTAGTGTGATTATTGATGGACACTGAGTCTACAGCCGAATGAACCTGAGCATTTTAAACACAGATCAGCTCCATCATGTACAGGTGAGTGCTAACGAGACGATGCGAGCCTCGGTGCCGAATCAGAAATGATTCCAGCTTCATGGGCAGACGGCTCGCTTCTCTCGGGACTGGGGAGGACGAGAGACTGTTTGGCGAATTTTCAATAGATTCGTCAGACATTTTCCGCTTGCTTTTCCTGATATAACCTGTGTGGTGTGGAAACAAATGTGTGCAGCTAATTTGTTTGACAGCCGAGCTAAGCAGCCTTCACATCAAACCTCACCCAGCCAACACTAAGCTGGCCACAAACATTAGCAAGGTCAAATGCACCACTGACATCACCTCATGTACAACTTTATTAGAGTATCATATGCTACAGATGGCATTATTAAAAATGCAGTTTTTTTTATATAAAAACTCCCTGTACATTGCAAAATGAAGGAAAAAAAACAACACAGTGATTGTCGATGCACCGATGGATTCATTTGTTGTTCAGTACAATGAAAATAATTCAATGACAGCAACTGTTTTAAGGAATAGTTTGACATTTGGGGATTTCTTGCTGAGAGTTAGATGAAAAGCTCAATACCACTTTCAAGTGTGAGTGGTAAATATGAAACTAGACCCAGCAGCTAGTTAGCTTAGCTTAGCATAGAGACTGGAAACAGGAGAAACAGCTAGCCTGACTTGGTCCAGTTAACAAAATCAGCCAAACGGCACCTCTAAAGCTAAAGTTAGCTTTCCCTCACTGTGGACGAAACAGTGCTATTAACATGTAACAAATGATCCTTTAACACTACTGTAGTATTTCAAGTGATAAATATTAAATGGATCAGAAAAAAGTCCTTTACAGCTAGTGGGTGTTAATGTATGTGTGGCTACACCACAGCGCCACCGCCAAATCTCATTTCCATAAATAAACTTTACCAGACATTTATGCAAATGCAAGTTTGACTTTCAGGTGTGAATTTGTCATTCAGAGTAGACGAGCACTCTCTCCGACCTTTACAAGTGATTCAGTCACAGTTTTACACTTTGGAAATATCAGAAGTTAGACCAGAACAGCCCGTGTCACACACACTCACTACTAATGAGTGTAAAATCATCATCATCATCACCACATCATCACCATCATCATCACCATCATCAACAAGACAGGCCGGACTTGTGATCATCCTTCACAACTTATTGACCTTCCAGCTCAGGTAGGAGTTCCAAGCAACGGCAACGATCTGGACGACGGCCAGTCTGCAAGCAGGAGCAAATTTAACATCTTTAATTTGGATTTAATTCACCTGTTAATTTCATGAAGAGAACAGTACAATCCTCCACTTCTAGGGACTTTTACTTTGTAAAATCTCTAAATGAATCCTGTAAAAATGTTTGATTTTCAGCATGTCTGTAGTCAGAAATGTCCTGAAGTCAAATCTATCAGGATCATTGTCAGGAATTATTGATTACAGTTTTTATCAGCAACCCAGAAATCAAAGAATAAAGACATTTCCCTCACAGATTAGTGGGATTTTCTCTTTAATCTATCAGGGACATGTAATGTTTTCCTCTGCTGAATATAATCCATCAGTCTGATTTCCATAGATGGATTCTGTAGATCCAGTTCCCTTCGTTAACACCTTATTTTGAAAAGCGGCCGTAGTCCCAGGTGTCTACTTCCTCTAACTCCTCCAAGGTGGTCTCTAGCTCTCCGTCAGCTCCGTTCTCTTTATCCATCCATGGTCAGCTCCATCGGGGCCGTCTGAATGCATTTAACATAAATGTCAGTATATGGCGCTCTACGGTCGTAGCGTCGGCCCGTCGGACCACGGAGACGAGAGCGACGGCCGGCCGGACCGCACGTTACCGCCGTACGATGACGTTTCCCGTCCGTGACGGAGTTAGCGTGCAGCTTTAGCCGTGATGTCTAGCTCTGCTTTTCCAAAGTGTTTCCCTCCTTTACTGGATGTGTAGTGTTTACCAGGCTGGATTTAACATGGAGGGTGGAGGTCGGATCCACGCCCACCCTCCACCCTTTAATACTTTCTGAGGTTTGTTCTGGTTGACGGATACCCAACGGATATGACGTCACGTTTCTCAGACTACCACAATAAAAGCAGTAACTCCACATACATAGACTCAGATGAAGCAGATATATTGATAAGGACATTAAAACATCTGTTTCAAAATAAAAAAAGTGATACAGCAGGTGAATGGATTTTTTCCAACCCCTACTCTCTGTCTGTTAATAAATCCATAAAGTCTTACCTGTAATAGAGTGGAATGAAGTAGAAATTGGCGATCTGGACGGCAGGCCACAGCTGAAACCAAACAGATTAACACTCAGATGACAATATGATGCACAAGATGTGGTCCAGTGAACATTTGATATTTACTTTATAAGCACACAGTATGTCTAAATAAAAAGGTAAAGCATACAGGAAGAAACTTACATAGTAATTTGACTTCAGGGTATCTCGGTAGTCCTGTGAACGATGTTTTAAAAGGTTATTATATCAGCATCATAATGTGTCACTTTTAAATCAGGGGCTGCATTAAATAAACATCCAAAGGCTAAAATAGGACTGTAAACTGGTGAAAGTTGGAGGAAATCTGACAACTCTTCAATATCTGGAGCCTCGTAGAATAAAACAGCTCTGATTTAGACTGAAATGACTTCCTGAAGACATTGTTGGTCTGACTGCTGATAATGGATTTAGTTTGAATAATAAACATCTGGAAAGAAGCCGAAAAACATCAGGCCTCCTACAGAGGGCTTAGACTCAGCCGTCCAGCATCCTCCATCACCGAACAGTTGAAGCTGCTGCTGTGGGGCGACGTGAGAAATGGTGATGAGCTGAAACTGCAGTTTCATCCCATAACATCGTAGGGTGGAAGTTGTACGGCCAAAAATATAAGCAGATGGCCGAAAGTAATCGTTGAGTGATTGGTAAAGATGGACATCTGTCAGCCCCCTGTAGACACAGTATAGTCCAGTAAACCAAGTACATCTTGGAGGCTAGCTTAAATAGTTAATAGTAACAGGGATGACGTATTTCTGCAATCCAGCAGGAAGTGTTCATCTCCCCGGTTCCTTCAACAGCCAATGGGATTGTTCCACTAGTTTCAGATGAGACCAGGATGTAGATGCAGCAGTAGTAGTAGTAGTAGTAGTAGTAGTAGTAGTAGTAGTAGTACTCTGACCTGGTTGGTACTGATGGATCCATCAGGTTCTCTAGTTTCAGATGAGACCAGTATGTAGAAGTAGTAGTAGTAGTAGTAGTAGTAGTAGTACTCTGACCTGGTTGGTACTGATGGATCCATCAGGTTCTCTAGTTTCAGATGAGACCAGTATGTAGAAGTAGTAGTAGTAGTAGTAGTAGTAGTACTCTGACCTGGTTGGTACTGATGGATCCATCAGGTTCTCTAGTTTCAGATGAGACCAGTATGTAGAAGTAGTAGTAGTAGTAGTAGTAGTAGTACTCTGACCTGGTTGGTACTGATCGATTCATCATAAGTTGTTATGCATTAAAGAAATTAGTGGCATTACAACGAACTTGCATTAACGTGTCATTGTAAATCCTCCAAAGCCTGGATAACCTCACACAGTAACGCCATAATTTCCCAGTTTGGGATCTATAAAGTCCATCCATCCATCCATCCATCCATCCATCCATCCATCCATCCATCCAAAAGTACAGTTCAAGTACGTCTAAATGATACTTCAGTACAGTATTTGAGTAAATGTACTTAGTTTTCACTGGTGGGCCCAACAACACAGAAATACTCTAATATTGCTGTGAAAATAAACCTAAAAACATAAATCTAGTTAAAGCTTCTCAGAGTTTTTGCTAAATGATGAAATAACAGGAGGTATATGCAGAAATCTGTGTGTGTGTGTGTGTGTGTGTGTGTGTGTGTGTGTGTGTGTGTGTGTGTGTGTGTGTGCATGGATTTAAAGGTCACCTCAACATGTCTCGACACATAAAAACAACGAGCCAATGTTCCAGCTACAACCTGTGTTTTCTGCTCGATTTCTGTTCTTTTAGGGTGAGACGGTTTTCTAATTATAAGCAAACAAGCCGATTTGCCACCTGAGGTGAAATCGTGTCCGTCGGTCGCGGCGTCAGAGACACGTCAGCACACCGTGAAGAAGACGGGAGCTTTCTGAGCTCGGTCAGGGTGTCTGAGCTGCTGCTCAGCTGTTTTCAGCTTCGTATATGAACAGGAAATGAGACCGGACGTCTGCAAGCACACTTACAGAGGAGGGTCAGTGTTTGTCTCTCACATCGCTGCTTCGCTTCACATCGCTGATTTCATGTCCTTTGATTTATTTCCTTTGTGGTGTGTTCTAGGGCTAACTAACAATTTCATTATCAGTTAATCAGCTGTGTATTTTATTGATTAATTGATTAATCTCTAGGTCTACCAAATGTCAAACTCCCATTCCCAAACCTAAACCTCACGCCCTCCTCAGATCTCCATCCTCTGACACCTCCGAGGCCAAAAATGTACACGTATAAAAACAACTGTTAAATCATCATTCGTCAATATTTTTTTTCATAAATCACTTTAACACCTTCAGACCTGCTGAAAACTACCAAACATTTAATAAGTTTCAGGATTTTAACTCTTTAAATGCCTGTTGAAATATTTAAATTATTGATAATTTCTTTATCTATTATCTTCCATATAATAGATAGTAGGGGGACGGGACACTGGTGGTGATCAGAGTCGTGGACGTGTCAACTGATCTGATCTGATCAGTATTTTTCTGTAGTGTCAGATTCTCCCTCTGGACACCTTCGTGGCTAAAATGCCTCATTGACTTCCATTAAAACCACATGTTTAAGCTCACTGCCATCACAGTATAAAACCATGTATTCAGTAATGTCAGCACTTCATTTTGAAGAAACGTAGTGATATTTGTCATTTTTACTGTATTCAACCATATTCTACTCAGTGTGGGCCGATGCAGGAAATTATGTATTTTTAACAGTTATATTATGGAGGAGTGTGACCACCAAGTTGTTCCTACTAGCATGTAGTATTATAGTACAAGTATGTAGTATTACAGAACTAGTATGTGGTATCACAGTACTAGTATGTAGTATTAGAGCACTAGTATGTGGTATTATAGCACTAGCATGTAGTTTTAGAGCACTAATATGTGGTATTATAGTACTAGTAAGTAGTATTAGAGCACTAGTATGTGGTATTATAGCACTAGCATGTAGTTTTAGAGCACTAATATGTGGTATTATAGTACTAGTAAGTAGTTTTAGAGCACTAATATGTGGTATTATAGTACTAGTAAGTAGTTATAGAGCACTAGTATGTGGTATTATAGCACTAGTATGTAGTTTTAGAGCACTAGTATGTGGTATTATAGTACTAGTAAGTAGTTTTAGAGCACTTGTATGTGGTATTATAGGACTAGCATGTAGTTTTAGAGCACTAATATGTGGTATTATAGTACCAGCATGTAGTTTTAGAGCACTAGTATGTGGTATTATAGGACTAGCATGTAGTTTTAGAGCACTAATATGTGGTATTATAGTACTAGTAAGTAGTTTTAGAGCACTAGTATGTGGTATTATAGCACTAGTATGTAGTTTTAGAGCACTAGTATGTGGTATTATACTACTAGTGTGTAGTTTTAGAGCACTAGTATGTGGTATTATAGTACTAGTATGCAGTTTTAGAGCACTAATATGTGGTATTATAGTACTAGTAAGTAGTTTTAGAGCACTAGTATGTGGTATTATAGTACTAGTAAATAGTTTTAGAGCACTTGTATGTGGTATTATAGCACTAGTATGTAGTTTTAGAGCACTAGTATGTGGTATTACAGTACTAGTATGTAGTTTTAGAGCACTAGTATGTGGTATTACAGTACTAGTATGTAGTTTTAGAGCACTAATATGTGGTATTATAGTACTAGTAAGTAGTTTTAGAGCACTAGTATGTGGTATTACAGCACTAGTATGTAATTTTAGAGCACTAGTATGTAGTACAGAGCTGGGACACAGCAGACTACTCCGTCATGTATTCATACTGAACATCACCCCTTTGAGAGGATGCTCCACATACACACTACATGTGATTAGCATGAGTCAGCGTTAGCAGGTGGAACGATAGAACGGTAGAACCAGAACCCAGTGTTCAGGTAAATAACAGGTAAATCTACTTTCCTCTCCGTTCCCTCGCCGCCGGCCGGCCTCGTTGTACTGAGCACTGTCTCATTTACCTTTCATTGACCTTCTGGAAATAACCGACGGTGACCAGCAGCATGCTGGGTAAGCAAACGGCAGCGGTGGACGTTTGAGCAGCTGGGACCAAACACACTTAATGGACAAATAGCTCTGAGCTGGTACACAAATACACACACGTGTGTGTGTGTGTGTGTGTGTGTGTGTGTGTGTGTGTAGTTATGACTCACTCCAGCTATTTCTACCCTGACGTCTCTTCCTCCATCACACAAAATAGTTTCTAATAATAATGACGATGATGATGATGATGATGAGAGGAAGTGTTGGAGGTCAGATACTGAACCTACCATGAAATAGATGGAACCAGTAAACACCACCCAGCTGATGGAACCAGTAAACACCACCCAGCTGATGGAACCAGTAAACACCACCCAGCTGATGGAACCAGTAAACACCACCCAGCTGATGGAACCAGTGAACACCACCCAGCTGATGGAACCAGTAAACACCACCCAGCTGATGGAACCAGTAAACACCACCCAGCTGATGGAACCAGTAAACACCACCACTCATCTGATGGAACCAGTAAACACCACCCAGCTGATGGAACCAGTAAACACCACCCAGCTGATGGAACCAGTAAACACCACCCAGCTGATGGAGCCAGTAAACACCACCCAGCTGATGGAACCAGTAAACACCACCCAGCTGATGGAGCCAGTAAACACCACCCAGCTGATAGAACCAGTACACACCACCACTCATCTGATGGAGCCAGTAGACACCACCCAGCTGATGGAGCCAGTAAACACCACCCAGCTGATAGAACCAGTAAACACCACCCCGCTGATGAAACCAGTAAAACACCACCCAGCTGATGGAACCAGTGAACACCACCCAGCTGATGGATGGCAGTGAACAGCTAGCTGATGGAACCAGTAAACACCACCCAGCTGATGGAACCAGTACACACCACCCAGCTGATGGAACCAGTACACACCACCACTCATCTGATGGAGCCAGTAGACACCACCCAGCTGATGGAACCAGTACACACCAACCAGCTGATGGAACCAGTGAACACCACCCAGCTGATGGAACCAGTACACACCACCCAGCTGATGGAACCAGTACACACCAACCAGCTGATGGAACCAGTGAACAGCTAGCTGATGGAACCAGTGAACAGCTAGCTGATGGAACCAGTACACACCACCCAGCTGATGGAACCAGTACACACCACCCAGCTGATGGAACCAGTACACACCAACCAGCTGATGGAACCAGTGAACACCACCCAGCTGATGGATGGCAGTGAACAGCTAGCTGATGGAACCAGTAAACACCACCCAGCTGATGGAACCAGTAAACACCACCCAGCTGATGGGACCAGTAAACACCACCCAGCTGATGGAACCAGTAAACACCACCCAGCTGATGGAACCAGTAAACACCACCCAGCTGATGGGACCAGTAAACACCACCCAGCTGATGGAACCAGTAAACACCACCCAGCTGATGGAACCAGTAAACACCACCCAGCTGATGGAACCAGTACACACCACCCAGCTGATGGAACCAGTAAACACCAACCAGCTGATGGAACCAGTGAACACCACCCAGCTGATGGATGGCAGTGAACAGCTAGCTGATGGAACCAGTAAACACCACCCAGCTGATGGAACCAGTACACACCACCCAGCTGATGGAACCAGTAAACACCAACCAGCTGATGGAACCAGTGAACACCACCCAGCTGATGGATGGCAGTGAACAGCTAGCTGATGGAACCAGTAAACACCACCCAGCTGATGGAACCAGTAAACACCACCCAGCTGATGGAACCAGTAAACACCACCCAGCTGATGGAACCAGTAAACACCACCCAGCTGATGGAACCAGTAAACACCACCCAGCTG
Source organism: Pterois miles (assembly GCA_947000775.1). Taxonomy (NCBI): domain Eukaryota; kingdom Metazoa; phylum Chordata; class Actinopteri; order Perciformes; family Scorpaenidae; genus Pterois; species Pterois miles. The sequence goes on along the minus strand of CAMQGK010000634.1, from coordinate 1,885,527 downwards.
ATGGAACCAGTAAACACCACCCAGCTGATGGATGGCAGTGATGCTCCCTGTGCTGCACCGCGTTGTGAAGAAACGTTAACTCACCCTCTTGATCTTGGCGACGGTCTCCTCCACCGTCAGTCCGGTCACAGCACCGAAGACACCGACAAAAGACACCAGGAACACCGGAGCAAAAAGCAACTGCAGAGACAAGACACAGAAATAAGCAACTAAACTACAAACTAACTCAACTGTCTGAAGAGACTACAGGAATTATGAAATGACTGAGTCACTACATGAACATCCTGCTGTGGTGAAGAAGACTGAGACTAGTGACTGAGACCATAAACTGATGTTTACAGTGTTTACTGAGGTAACCAATCAGAGAGGATCATTTTCTAGAGACTATAGGACCAGAGGAGTCGCCCCCTGCTGGCTGGAGACAGGATGGAGGTTAACGGCTTCATTTCTCAGACATGGAGGTCGACACCTGTTCCAGGTGCCTCCGATTCCTCTCTCACCTGGTCGGCCAGCATTTTCTTCAAGGCAGCACTTTTAGTTCCTCCAACCACCAGCTGGTCCAAAACCTTGTACCACTTGCTCAACACTGGACCCTTTGTAGGAAAACGAACAGACAAAATGGTGATTGACGAGGGTTCTTCTTCTCTTCTGTATACGTTCATTTTAAATGTGTCTTCAGTTCTCTGTTAAAGTCAAGACTCAGACCGGGAGCTTGTTTTAGACAGACAATAAATCCATAAGTAATCAAAGGTGATTTCATTTTATGCAGCTGTGAGCACAGACTGTTTTCAACCAGATGTTCTGTGAATATTTGGACTATCAGTGTTACATCGTGTATGTTGTTTATGACAGAATAAAACTTATCAAAAAACCATTTCATCTCTTTTTTTTTTAAACATACAACAGGAGTGAAAAGGGGCATACTGACTACAAAGAAGAAACCGATGCTCATCATGTTGGCCGTCCGCCGCACGCTGTGATGAGCCAATCCTCTTCTCTCAATCAGCTGTTGGGAGATGACATCACCGACACCCATTAGAGACCCTGGAGGACAAACAGGAGACAGAACGGTGGCCACTCATTACCAACATGAATCCCATTAGTACATGACTGTATGAAGATATTATTTTTCTATTTTTATCATAATTAATGGCAGAATGGTGCACCGCTTTAAAAGCTGTGGCTGCAACAAATTGTGGGCCGTTACTCTCCTTTCGTTTGGTAAAGGATGATCCAGAGTATCCGATGGAAAGGAGGTAATGAAGCACCTTCCTCAGCTCTCATCATGGCTGCCGCTCAGTTACATCAGGCTCATTTCATGTTTCGGTTCTGTGTGCACGCTGCCATGGCTGACCGCGGCACGTGGTGGAACCGAGCCACCGTTAACGAAGGTTGTTACGCCGGCGCCTCTCCGGCTAGAGTCAAAATTTCTGCAGTGAAAAAAGGTCTGTGCAAAAACCTCCTTAATTTCAGTGATTATACATTTAAATGAGCTCTAATGCACAGCTGAGTTTTTAGAGCTTGTTAACTGAAAGCAGCTGCTGCTTGAGAAGAGCTTGAAGAGAGTGAATCAAACAGTAAATGTGCCATAAAAGCAAATCAGTGATTATTGATGTGCTTTTAAATCAATGATCATTGATCTGCTTTTACATTCTATAATAAAACAAGTTTAAAAAGCTCTGCAGAGCTGATGATGATTCCCTGTGGAGGTCGTCACTATCACCCCTTTCGCATTACATGTAGTTATCTGATCCAGTGTTAATGGAAAACATTGATTAGTTGGGTCAGTTTAACTCCTTTCAGGGTATTTAGTGGACGTTTTTTCCCCACACAGCACACTGAAAACCGGCAGCACAGTATAATGATGACAAGTCAGGTCAACAACCTTTCCTTAAAATGTCACGGGGGAGCTAATAAAGGTGGGTAGGGTGACAACGTGGACAGAAAATGTTGATAGTACACAGAGTAATAAATAATTTGACTCTTTGATGGGCAGTAAAGGCCTGAGAGTTTCAGACGGTCACTCAGCATCGTCATCACATCACTGAACGATGACAGGAAGGAGCTATTTCTATTAGACATGCATCATACAGGATGTTTATCTGGACCGCAGAGGGCCCGGCCTACAAACCCTGAAGTCCACCACTGAGTGATGGAGCTACATGATTGGTCGGCCCAGTGTAAGAGCTTCCTCATTGGCCAGTGCTCTTCCAAACTGCAAAGTCCAAATGATCCAAATAAGCCTGTCCAGTGCGTCGTGTCTGGCTAAACCTGGACCAAATTATGAAAGTAGGCGATCTAGCTCTGTGGTGAAACCAGCTCCAGCAGCGACATCGTCGTCTATTTCGCTCTTCAAACGTTCTCAGAAGTAGATTCTGGTGGTTTGTTTAGACAGAATAACGAGCAGACCTGCGATGTTAGTTCCTGTTTGAAACAGCAGGCAAAAAAACAGGGACCAATGTGGTGCATTCGACGATAGTATGACCACATCGTACACGAGTTTCTGGTCTCAGTCACTAGTTTCAAGTCTTCTTCAATACAGCATGATGTTCATTTAGTAAATGATGGTCCATTTATCTCTCATGTCACTTCTGGTAGAAAAATGCCAAGATGGAGACGCCTAAAATCCAAGATGGAGACGGCCAAAAACCAAAGCGAGAAAATGCAGATCTCCAGATTTCAAAACAGCAGTCCACACACCGATATGTGACATCACAGCGACTACACCCACTTCTTATATACAGACTAGGAGAGAGACTGACGCAACAATGTGTAAACCACTGCACATATTAACACATTCAATGTGGTAGCAGCAAATTTTACTGTATGTTAGAGTCGTGTTAAACTTCATCTATATAGTACGTTTAAAAAGTACTGCACCTGACCAAAGAGCTGAACATGTGCGAAATAAAAATGAACACAAATCAAAGAACGATAAGGACAGATGATGTGAACATTACAGCTAAAACAGATGACAAACTTAACCAAACGGCAGTGAGAAGAGCTGAGTCTACAGCAGCCTCACACGGTGGTCTGAGCTCGAATATCTTATCTTATCTTATCTTATCAGGAGCATCAGGTCGGTGGACCTCAGAGCTCTAACTCTAAAGAGTGTGAAGGTGTGATAGGTCTGACAGATAAGGTGTTCCCAGCCCATTTAACACCTTGAAAACAAGCAATACAATCTTAAAATCAACCTGCAACAGTCAGTGGAGGACAGAACTACACTGGAGTAATACAGTAAATCACCATTACACTACTGAACAGTGGCTCCATCTAGTGCTGCTTAAAGTGTACTACACTGGAGTACTACAGTAAAGTTTATATTTTATAAATAGTCATTTTTAATACAGTTATATTATAAATAGTCCTTTTATCAGCCGCCTTAAAGCGACCAGGAACAGACCTAAAACGTGATCACCTGGTTCAAAGGTCGCTCGTTGTTGATTCTGGGACTCAGGTCAACTGGACCAAAGGTCACAACTTATCTGAAATGTTATTTACATGATTCAAGGCTCAAGACTCATGTTGTGGGCATATTAGAGTTAAAGGTTTATACAGAAGGGATTATAGACATACTGTCAGCAGCCATAAAACAATGGCTGTGGTATCAATCAGTGAATGATATGATATACTTTATATGCAGCACATATGCAGCTTTTATACTATACAGCACATATGCAGTATATATGCATCATACAATACAGCATATATGCAGCATACTATACAGTATATATGCAGCATACTATGCAGTATACTATGTAATTTAGACAAAGTAGTAGTACCAGCTGTGACGATCTGAACCGTCCAGGGGTATTTGGTCATCAACACCTGGTAGGATCTCCACAGTCCCGCCATTCTCCGTCCTGGGAAGAAAACGGAACAAAAAAACAAAAAAACAAATCACACAGTAAAAAGGTAACCCACACTACTCCGGCCGCCGCCCGTCCACCGGCAGACTCTGTGACTAAAACCAAGCGACCCCGCTGCTAATTAACTCCCTTATAGTGTCAATTAGTCCCAGTACCGTCTGTCTGCTGCGTTCAGGGCCAGTTGGAGGCAGCTAACACTACAAGTGAACCACACTAATGCTCAGTATGTTAAATAACGTCTGTATACACACCACGTGTTAACTGACATGTTTGGCAAGGAGGTCGTTGAGCACTTAAGTAAATATTTAACTAATTAACATTAGCAAACACAAATAGAGAAATAATAATACATGTCAACGCCGAACCGAACAGTAGCTTCAAATCCTTAAACCAAACATATAAACCGGATGGAGACACCGACGGAAAATCCCAAACAACCAAGCCAACTTTGAATTGTCACATTTTTGAATGCGGTTCGGCGCAACGTCCGGTCTCATCCGGGCTAAACGAGCGGTACAAGTAACCTGTAGCAGCAAGTTTAGCGTTGCGTCTAAATTCACGTTAACAGCGTCAAACCAGGTGGTTTAAAGGCCAACCAGCATTAATTCAGTAACAACTACTGCTAAGTAACTCACTCACTACTCGTTACATTAACTGCAATGTGCACTAAAACTCGCTGTATTACAGTAAATATGAAGAAAATGAGCACATGCCTGCTAATGAGCCCAGTACCACTGAGCCGGTGGTGATGCCTTCACGGTTCTACTGAGCCGGTGGTGATGCCTTCACGGTTCTGCTGAGCGGGTGGTGATGCCTTCACGGTTCTGCTGAGCGGGTGGTGATGCCTTCACGGTTCTGCTGAGCGGGTGGTGATGCCTTCACGGTTCTGCTGAGCGGGTGGTGATGCCTTCACGGTTCTACTGAGCCGGGGGTGATGCCTTCATGGTTCTACTGAGCCGGGGGTGATGCCTCCAGGTTCTACTGAGCCGGTGGTGATGCCTTCACGGTTCTACTGAGCCGGGGGTGATGCCTTCAGGGTTCTACTGAGCCGGTGGTGATGCCTTCACGGTTCTGCTGAGCGGGTGGTGATGCCTTCACGGTTCTACTGAGCGGGTGGTGATGCCTTCAGGGTTCTACTGAGCCGGTGGTGATGCCTTCACGGTTCTGCTGAGCGGGTGGTGATGCCTTCACGGTTCTACTGAGCCGGGGGTGATGCCTCCAGGTTCTACTGAGCCGGTGGTGATGCCTTCACGGTTCTACTGAGCGGGTGGTGATGCTTTCACGGTTCTACTGAGCCGGTGGTGATGCCTTCAAAGTTCGGCATCAGCTCCGATTTTCAACTCTGTAAGTAAAACGTCTCAAGTTTATCCCGGCACATTCACTTTGTTGTGAATTATAACAAAAACAGACTTTTGTGTCGAAACCAGAAATCAATCTGGTGGAGTTTCAACGTGTAATAGTGGTCAAATTTAGATTTAAATTAAAAACAAATATCCTAGTAAGTTTTATACGAGAATCCAACCAATTAAGTACATCTGCAAATAATTTAGCATTTTCTTTCACACACAGCAGTAACAAAGGTAAAAACAAAGACATAACTAGTTTTACTGCCACTTCTTTAGGCTTCAATCCAATCTCTCTAAAATGAAATGTTTTTGTAACCGTTTATTTTCTAAGCACGAAGGTGTGCTGCATGCCGTCTTTTTCTTGTACAGAGGCATAAACGTATACTCTTAGCTAGACCTCTCTGCTGCTTACATGCTCATAAATGAACGGCACACAAAGTAAGCCCAAATTTCCCACAACCCTGAAGGCAGCATTACGTCAGCAGTGTGTGCGTCTGTTCCGGTGTAAACATGACACGTTGAAGTGTGCCGCCCTCCGGCGGGAAACCCCAGCACTACACAAAATCACAGTTATTTTATTATTTTATTCTGTGAAGCAAAACCAACAGATTATTCTCACAAATGATGCGTTCACGTGACAAACACAGATGTAACAATTGATATTACATCCAGGTGTGGCGGTGTTTGCAACAGCACCTGAATGCAACAGAGTCACTATTAACGGAAACTCTTCTGTGCTGTTTTTAACAGCTGCCGCCGCCATTTTGGACCAAAAACGCATATTATATTTATAATATTTAGAGATAATAGAGCTGCTCAACTGTCCTCAGAGAGTCCCCTTTACAGACAGGCCCACTTTATGACAGTCCCAGTCAATCTGGATCAAGTCATAGTCAAGTCAGCACTCGGAGACACTGACAGCTGTTAAGATAAGATAAGATAAGATATTCCTTTATTGGTCCCACAGTGGAGAAATTCACAACTGCACAGCTGTTGTTGCCTGTTGGGCTGCAGTTTGTCATGTTCTGATTGGAGCAGATTGTTGATGCTAAAGTCAGAACCTGGGAGGGTTTCTGGACCATATCTGGTGTTTTGGAGAAGACGGCAAAGAACAAGGCGTTGGGCTTAAACACCTGTGTGCTTGTACGCCACCTGTGGAGGCCCGTGCCGTGGTGCGACTATGAACAAAGCTTTAAAAAGCAGCTGAAGCTGCGTGAAATATTGCTCTGTAAAGTCACGATGGCGTTTGGCATTTTTTAAAGGTCCTGACTCGCTGCGCTGACGGTCGGCCGGTGAGCGTCGGTCCTCACCGTCGGCTCTAGTCCTCTCGTGTCGGAGGTTTTCGGCCGACTCAGCGCGTTGAATCGTGTCGGAGCCCATCTGTGAGAGAAATCACTCTGATTGGCTGTTCAGCTTCAACCAATCAGTGCAGGAGAAGAGAAACGGAAGTGAGGAAAGCCAACGAGTAAAGAGAGCACAGAAGGCTCTTCTCATTGTTCATCTTCATCTCATCTGATTGTTCCAACATGGATATCTCCACAGCAGCATGAACATCTGGAACGAAGCTAAGCGGTCAGTGAGAGTGGAGTAAAGACGGTTCATCTACGTGTCATAACAACGGCTTGTATATCCGCCGTCCTCACTCTTCCTGTTGACCTTTCTGAATGGTGACTACAGACTACCGCTGCCTGCTTATTTCCTCACCAGGAGCAGAAGGTACGTCCTGACTGGCCGTCTGCTGTAGTCTTTGTGGTGTGTTCAAATGCAGCTTTTTAGCCGCGACAAAGGAGACGTGAGGCGACCAAACGGTCCACCTTCATCGCAGCTTGTTCTCCGATGTCAGCTGGGAGTGTTTGGGCCTTTAGTCATGAAAAGTTAACTATTTCTGAGCGTGGTGGAAACACGGGAGTTTAACTCAAAAAGAATGGACGTTGTGGTAACCAATGAGATTAAAAAAACATTTAACAGATACGACAAATATAACCAACAACATATTTCCTGTTAATCATCAGTCAGTCTTCTTGTTCAAGTATGAATCCGGGTTGTTCCTTTCTGTGAAAGTTGCCTGAGATTTCATCATTTTACAGTACAGACAGCAGAGCAAAGCTGCAACACACTAATAACTCATACCAGTTAAAATCACAGTACACTGCTGAGTAGACATTATATATACAGTATTACCTCTCCTAAACATCCAATACTATAATGATAGAGACTTGTCCTAATAGATGGAGTTATTTTTCGGATGATTTGACTATCACTGATTGGCTATCGATCGATCCATCAAACACTATGAATGCAGGGATTCAAACGGAGCAGGGCTCTAGCCACATCTCCCCAGCTGGTTAACTAGGATTTATTAACACTATCTGAAGGAAAACTTATTGTGCAAAATCCTGAAAGAAACTGTAGAAACAGTAAAAGTGATGAGGGTGCAAATTTAACTCTGAAGCGTCGCAGCCTGCAGCTTCAGCAAAATAAAACTACACATTACTGGCGACATTATTTGCATCATAATCAAGCATTTCTCTCAGTATGCAGTCTGAGCTGCAACAGCAGCAGAACCTTTCTGAGATTACAGTGGAATAATTAGGACATCCTGCAGGACAGGAAACACTTTAAACTCAGTAAACCTGAATGAGGAACGGCACCAAGGACAAATCTCCACATCAGATCGCCGGAGTGGAGGGCGTCAATGGAGCCGATGGGAGCAAATCGGAGCCGAATGGAACCGATCAGAACCGATCGGAGCAGAGAGGGATGAAGGAGTCTTTTCACCACATCTGTCATCAGAAGTCCATCCCTTCATCACTCTCACACCAGTCCGACGGAGCGTCGGTGCCAAAGTATCGATCTCCAAAATTACCTTCAGAAACAAAGAAAAATGAAAGCAGGTTAAGTGAGAAAAAAAAAAAATCATGTTCCAGTAGTGACAAGGACACTATCAGAACCCAGAACCAGTCAGGACGGATCAGGAGAGCCACCACATGTAAAACCATTCCCTCTTTGGGTTGTCTGGCTGTTGCCTCTCCATTATTCCTGTTATCACTTTCATTTGCAACAAAGCAGCTGAAAGTGATTCACAGTCACTTGTTCTTCCTAAATGGACGGACTGATATCCCTGAAGATTAACTGACTCGGTGTTATACTGGGATCATTAAGGGGTCCCTTCAGTTTGTAGAGCAGTGTATGTACATACATTTACATAAAGCAGGATATTAGTCCACTCCCATGTTGATAACAGTATTAAATACTTGACTAATCTCCATTAGGTTCATTTTGAACAGACAAAATGTGAGATTAATTTGCGATTAGCTATGGACAATCCTGTGATTAATCATGATGAAATGTTTTAATGGATTGGCAGCTCTAGTGTTTAGTTTTGTAGTGTGTCCTCTCCTTCAGTCTACTCCAGTGAACTACACAAGATCCAGGTTAATAAACTCAAGTGACATGCAGCAGAGTTCAGGGGATTTAACAGTCTGACTGTTAATCTCCTCCATCCTCGCTTTACTCGCCGAGCTGGACAACCGGGATCATTCGCATCCATTCAGTGTTACTTGCTCTAGAGGCGCCGGATGATGATGTATATAGTATGTACCCTCATGGGTCACTGGAGGTCAGTTTTTGTTCAGCTTGTGTAGTTGTGGTCATAAGTCTAGTTGTGTGGTTTTAACCTCTTTTATAGACCCAGTTACTAGACTCTTGGTTTCTAATGTTACCTCAACAACTTGGTCCCTGACAGTCAGGACATCAGTGATGACAGGAGGACAGTCTCAGAGCTGACAGCCTTTCATCACACAGCAGCACGCCAGTTTCATGCTCAAGCTAATATGCGAATGATGCAAATTTTGCATATTTGTGTCACATCGTTCGCACCATTCATGCTACCCGGCATGAATTTGCATTTATTTGCCTCTTTGCATCAACTTTGAATGTAATCGTGCCAAATGAAAAGTTCACATTGCGCTTGGCATGAATGTACCATCTAACTGTGGCTGCATTTTAATGGCTAAAGTCAAAGCAGGTGTTTTTATTCAGTTATTATCTGCTGTGGCGTCAGCACATCTGGACCAGAACAGCAGCGTATAGAAGAGTTTAAACCTGGAGAGAGCTGGATTATGATTCAGTGTTGATCTACCCACTGATCCATTTGTAAATTACATTATTGTTTTCCACCACCTGTCAATAAAAGTTCATCCTATTAATCTGTGGCCGTTGAGCTGGGTCAGGTAGGTCCTCTTATTAAGGTCTGCAGTTGAGGTTCAGGACTCCGCCCAGTGGAAACACCTGTGTAACACGTCACATAATCTGATATACAGTTCATTCTTCCTGCATCATCACTAGATATAGTAGTTTAGTAGTTAATGTGTATACTGAATGTTAAAAGTGCCACTTCATTCTTGCATACTGTAGGTGCAGCTGAGGGAAAAGGAAGCGTCCTCACCGATGCCTGGTATGATGTGGAACTGGTCGTTGACCTCCTTGTCCACCGCGGTGGTGATGATGCGGACTTTCGGGAAGGCGTAGGCCACCGAGTGGACGCCCATCTCTGCCATCAGCAGGGACAACAGGAAGATCTTATCCTCGGCTACGTCGTGGTCCTTCAGAGAGACAACGCACATTAAAAGACTACAATTGCATTTAGTATCGCTGGCGGAAGATGGCGAGGTGGTCGCGTTTCAGCACGCCACTGAGGAAACATTTTGACATTTATTGTGTTTTTTATGACGGTGACTATAGAAGCTGTGTTGCCTACCAGCAGCACTCTGACCGCCATGAGAGCGGCGGCTCCGGTGGACACGGTGCTGTCCATCAGGATGACATAGTCCTCGCTGATGTCTTTGGGCAGACGGAGGTAGTGAAGCTAAAGGAAGCAGATGAGAAAGTACTTAGTAGAGGTGTGGACTCGAGTCTGGAGACACATTTAAAGTTTTCACATTCTCATTAAACTTCTGCTGAAATCTTGTGACTTGACGCTACCTGTGAGTACGGACTGAAGGGTCAGGGTTAGTCTACTACCACTGCTGCTGGCATACCTCTGGTTCTCCGGTGTCGTGGTTGGTCTGGATGAGGATCTTCCCCAGTCTGATGTCTTTACATACAGCCATCAGAGCCGGCTCCATCGTCTCTCCTGCTCTCAGGATGGAAACGCCGGTGATCTACGAACAACATACAGCTGAAGAGTTGTACAAGGATAATAATATAATAATGATAATCTGCTATGCGCACCACTTTCCTTTACACATCAACCATTCTCCGTTTCAACAGTGAAAAGAGGCAGACTTACTCGTTTCCCGCTCAGCCGTTTGCCGTTATAGATGCCACCCTGAGGTGTCTCCACAGAGACCGGCTGGACAGGGAGAGGAAACAAAAAGGAAGATTAAAAAGCAGCACAAATAAAAAAATAAATTCACCAGCTAATTTTCAATCAACCACATCAATAACTAAAGACAGAGTTTGGTGACATAGTGAAGTAACGTGGGATCATGGGAGTTGCGGTCTTCACCACCATTACGGTCCCAGCTTCTCCCAGTTAGGATTCCTTCAGTGAGTGACAACGTGAGCTGCCGCTAACGTTTGCTCCTCTGGTTTCTCTGATATCTTCACATCCTGACATCCGACGATAAAATCCTTCATCCGGTTAAAACATACGACCAAGATGTAAAATATGTATCATAACAATCTAGATTAACTGGATAAAAGTCTATTTATGACAGAGGGGACAGGAGACACACAACTCAACCTAACATATAACAAAAGTCTAGTAATATTTTAGACATTTAAATGCAGAAAAGTGACACCTTGAACCAACCTGTCGCTAACAGCAGCACAGTACAGAGCAGAGTACAGAGTAGATCCTGTACTTTATTTACAGGTACTACAGATTCAACCTCAGAAAGGAAGCAGCAGGTGTGTTAATAAACTCACCTTGAGAGGCAGGAAGGACAGGGCGTGCTCTATCAGCAGCCTCATTAATCTCTTGGAGTAGAAGATAAACTCGTCTCTGTTCGTCTCCTTGTTCCTACAGACGCACCGAGGTCAGGAGCAAAGATGGTGAAACAGGCCGATCCACACATTCATTTCAACACCAACGCTAAATCGCTGGATGCCCTTTAAGTACAAAACATACTGAAAGATTTTCTGGCAAAATTCAGTTTCAAGCTCTTTTAAGAGGCTGCTGCTGGTGAGACGTGAGCGTGTATCCTGACCTGATGATGGTGTGCATGCCGCGGACCTGTGGCGTGCTCTCCATCACGCTGAGGGTTGTGGGTAAAGGCTGACCCTGGTGAGCCGAGGCCAGAGCCGACCTGTGGAAACCACACATACACAGTGTGACTGATCGGGATGGTAGAGGAACTAAATACTGTGGTAGTGACATACTGGGACCTCCCTCCAGATAAACATGTTCTTCATCTCACATCATCCTGGACGGGTTTCACATCACAGCTAAACCACTTCAAGGTACCGAACTGTTATTACTGCCTGTCAAAATGTGGTATCTTTAAATAGATGATCAATGAAACATTGAACTCACAGTCAGCTCTTTAAGACTCTGCTTCCAAATCGAGGTCGACTGATATGTTTGTTTGTTGTTGTTTGTTTTGTTTTTTTTACAGAATCAGGGCAGCCGATGGCCGATATGATACCGATATGTTTGGGTGATTTTCCTCCATCTGATAAAATATAACAGCGTAATAATAAACGATACACAAAATTTCTCTACTTCAGTAAACATTTATTGAACAACACCTGTGGTCCGTCCCTCCAATCTACAGTTTGTGTCTGCACTGCAGTGCACGTATATATTTTAAATAAAAATAAATTAAAAACTAAGGATCCAATACATGAAACAGGTAATAAAAAACTACTTAAAAAAAAAAAAAAAAAACTTTGTCAAATAAACTTTTGGATGAAAAAATAAAGTTTTAGTGCACTTAGCAGCATTTATCACAGATGCAGAGGAGGGATTTTTTAAATTCAGACAGCAGATGATTCGACTGCGTTACCTCACGGCTGCGTGATTCATGCGTCCGTTGTTCACACCATCTGCATTTCTGCTGATACTCTTTCTGCAGTTTGACTTTCATAACGATCATTTCATGTCATCATAAATGTCATTTATATTTATTTTAGACAAATAAAGGTCAAGAAACGTGTGGTAATTTTTAAATAATAGTAATAATCCACAATTAAAATCCTGTACTATCTTCATTCATGGAGCCCTGCAAGTCACTGCATGTTCTACAACACTGTCCTGCACATATTTCAGAATAAAAGCGCAAAGCTCACGTCAAAAATAGGCGAGACCTCAAATCTATAGAAGAGCCTAGACGTACGTAATAAATACTGTCCCTTGACCTCTGACCTCCAGATGTGTGAATGTAAATGGGTTCTATGGGTACCCACCAGTCTCCCCTTTACAGACATGCCTTAACAGCCACATGTGTCTCTGTTAACAAGCAATTTCTGATTGTTAGAGAGAGACCCTTTGATTCGCTATGAATCTGAGAAAATGAGCTGAACTTTCATATTACTGGTAAAGTATCAGGTTATTCTGTGTTGTCTTTGCCAGTCAAACATTTTGGATTCAAGACCAACACAGTGAGTGCATCACCTGAAGCCAACAAAATGCAAAAGAAGCAATGCAAGTCCAAAAACCGTCACATAGACTTTTAAAACACATGCTTGACAACGTTAAAGAGCGATGAAACAAGGATCTCTTTCTGCTGTCATTTCACAGCATGCTCTGTCCAAACACCAACAGAAACACAGCATGCTTCTGCTTTAACAGCAGCACTGGACATACGTTTGATGCTTTCCTGCCAAAGTACCTTTAGCGTGTCATGACAGAGAACAGCATGTTGGCTTGTCTATGGTGAAGGCATTCATTCACTTTAATGTGTCTATTTTAACCAGCTGAAAAGGCCAGAGTGCATCAGAACTACGACACTGAAAGAGGAGAGCCTCACATATCCCAGCGGAGCTTCCTCTGGAGACGGTCAGACATTCAGAGGACGAGATTTAGAGACCAGCAAGGAAAATAAACAGAGGACAAGAAGAGACAAAAAATATAAAGGAGAGAAGAGGAGAAAGAAGAGCATTAGAGCAGTGAAACAGCTCCAATAAATCACTGCTGAGCAACACTAGGAACTCGGTTCATTCACTGTGAGTAGGGTCCTTCAGAGGACAAATACAGGTTTACTGTCCAGGTACGAACTCGGTTCATTCACTGTGAGTAGGGTCCTTCAGAGGACAAATACAGGTTTACTGTCCAGGTACGAACTCGGTTCATTCACTGTGAGTAGGACAACATGGACACATTAGGAAGGTATAGTCAAGAAAATGAGTGACTCCAGGACCATTTCAATTTTATCGACAATACAAAGGCAGAGTGTAGAGTCTGCAAGAATATCATATAGAGCCACAAACAACCTGCACAGGCACCTGAGAACAGTCCACCAATCAGAGCAATGGGAATATATTCCCTTCCCTGTCAAAGTGGAGAAATGCCTTATACCAGGGGTCGGGAACCTTTTTGGCTGAGAGCCATGAACACCACATATTCTTAAATGTAATTCTGTAAGAGTCATACAAACTAAATTCAAGTAAATGTGTGCATTTTATGCAATACCAACACTTTTAAAGTACAATAAGTCTGAATTATTTTTAATAACAAGCAAAGCAAAGCAAAATACGGACACCCCACTTGAACAAAGTGTCTCTGCCTCATGTGCGTTGCCTACACGATAGAGAGAGAGATAGATAGATAGATAGATAGATAGATAGATAGACACAACGACATGTGTGTTTGCCACTTTCCCACTGAAATTAGTGGGTTGACACTGTGTTTTTGAACTCTCCCCCGCTAGCGAGCTGCGTCGCCTCCCTTTTCACCGCAGCGTGTCTGCTGACGTCATATATACGCGCAGAGACGCATATATTTAGTGCGACAGAGTTCAAGGAAGTAAAACAGTGGAGACCCTTTAGGGGTTCGGGAGGTTGCTGGTCCTTTTGATCTTTACCGCGAGTTTCTAGGAGCTTCTGTTCCAAAGTTACAGGCAAAAACGTGAACTCAGTATATGTGAACCCAGTATATGTGAACCCAGTATATGTGAACCCAGTATATGTGAACCCAGTATATGTGACCCCAGTATATGTGACCCCAGTATATGTGAACCCAGTATATGTGAACCCAGTATATGTGAACCCAGTATATGTGAACCCAGTATATGTGACCCCAGTATATGTGACCCCAGTATATGTGAACCCAGTATATGTGAACCCAGTATATGTGAACCCAGTATATGTGAACCCAGTATATGTGAACCCAGTATATGTGAACCCAGTATATGTGAACCCAGTATATGTGACCCCAGTATATGTGAACCCAGTATATGTGAACCCAGTATATGTGAACCCAGTATATGTGAACCCAGTATATGTGAACCCAGTATATGTGAACCCAGTATATGTGTATGTAGACTGGGTCCCCCTTGGTTCTTAAGTTATGCTGCGAGTTATTTTAAGCCAAACTACAATCTTCTCCTAAACCTAGACATACAACATAGACAATCCATATGCCAAAAATAATACATATAATGTCAACATATGTGAGAAGGAGGATCTTCCTGGCATCACCAAACTGATACAGCCACAACACAACCTCCTCTCCCTGCCAGGTCAATTTTTTGCTTATTAATTTTGTAAGTTATGTTATTTGAGTTCATATTGTTGCTTTGACAGAATGTTTTGTATTTTTTATGGTCAACTTGGCTACACTAATTGTAATTTGATTTCAAAAATGTTTTGGTATCATTTTAAATGTACATTAAATTAGATGGCAACATAATGTGATTGAATGAATACACTGTATGAACTTGTGGTCAGAAAGACGCTAACTTTGGTCCTCTATTGATCTACAGCCATCTACAGCGTTTATATCTTGGCTGCACTGTGATTCCTCGCCTGTGTAGTAGTGATGGGTCGGTCGGTCTGAGTGGGATGCTGCGTTACCGACAATGTAGCTAACATAACAATTACATTAGTAATTCATTTTGTGCATAGTTTTATATTGTTGTTGATATTGTTGTGGACATAAGTGCAATAAGGACTTTATGTACAATTATATCATTGATATGATGGACACATTTTTTCTGTCTTTACTTTTTTCTATTTTCTATTATGTATATACTAATTTATTTTTATTTGTATTGCTGCTGTAACATGTAAATTTCCCCACTGTGGGACTAATAAAGGAATATCTTATCTTATCTTATCTTAATAGAATAAATTAAAGCAACAAAATAACCTGAAGAGCCGTTTGGGAGCCGAAAGAGCCGGTTCTCTGAAAAGAGCCGGAGTTCCCATCACTACTGCACTGACAGAGTAAAGTTAACCAGAAACACTGACTAGTTAACAAAACAAAACAAAAAAACAAGACGATTATTCATTCTGTCCTTGTTTTCAAATGAAGGTTGGCTGAAAATAGAGCGAAAGCAGGAAGAAGGGGAATAGGAGGAGGGAGAAGATGTGGTAATAATAATAAAAAGAAGCAGCAGTCGTACCTCACAGTGATCTCACGCTGGAATGGTTACACAGCATTCAGCCAGGTAAGCACACAATGAGACACAAGAGAAAAGAAACAGCAGATGAGCCAATCATAGCAACATAAAACACACCAAAGCCAAACATTTAACGCTAAATAGATGTTTGGTCCAATGTAGTCTTAATGGCATGATCTCCCATTAAAATGGGACAGCAGGGCTGGGTGATATCAGTCTTCATTCATGTACTGTTATGACTTCACATGACTCGAGTCTCCAGCAACGCTAGCAGCTCTGTGAGGCTACGCTCAATGCTAACATGCAGGTCTAGTGTTTACTCACCCTCTTAGTTTAGGATGTTAGCATGCTAACATCAGCAGGCTGTTTCTTGTTTGTCTAAAGGATGTTAGCGTATTTGTTTTCTGTTTGTTTCTACTCATGTTGATGGAGATCCATTGTATGAGCCTGTGGCTTCTTGCCCTCTCCTGTCACATTTCATATATGTTTGCATGTGCAAACTAAAATAAAATAAAATACAAATATTGGAAAAGTTTAAATTTTGACCTGACGTGCATTTTTTGGCTACCTGCTGGTGATTCTGGAGTAAAGTCTCATAAAAAGTCTCCTCACTTTGTGGATCATGGCTTTATGTCAAAAACAGGAGTGTATCATGTGAACCTTATACCTTCACACACTGCGGGTTTATGTGAGAGACGTTCTCTGTGTTCTAGTCGTGGCCATGAATGAACATGTCAGAGGTGGAACAGATCATAGTTTTCTACAGGTCATAAAGCCGCTGACAGGACAGTGAGGGGAGATGGAGGACACCTCTGCTGGCTTTATGTGGTCATTAATCTCAGGTACCTCCGTCTCTCCAGGTTCACTGGGGTATAGAGGGGGATAAGGAGACCAGGGAACTCTTGCGGGACATTATTGATTAAATCTTATCATTCTGAAGGATAACAGCTCACTGTGCTTGATCACCCCTTAAATGGTGACACTAGTGAGCATGTAGTCAGAACCAAATGGTTTAATGCAGTTTCCCACCTGCAGCAGGAAACCCTGACCGTCATTTAGCCCGTCCAACCAGCAGGGGGTGAAAGCGGTCAGAGACAAGAGGTTTAATAAAGACTACCTGAGACCTGACCAGAGACTGAGGTCTTCTCCTGTGTGCACTAATACAAATACAGCTTATATAAATAAATAACTTAAACATGTTATTATCATGTTAACTTTGACAGCCCTAGTAAGTATCATAAAGAGATTATTTTCCACAATAATCCCAAACCTAATGGAACAATGGCATTAGATTTAGTGGAGGGAACCAGGGCTGGTCTGCAGAACCCCGTCATCCCTGTACCTCCATTATCATGAATGAAGACTCCTGTCAGGTTTGCATGTAGTGTAGAGGCAACGCATGCAAACCAACAGACGGACCCTCAGAGCACCACCAGCCAGTACATCCCTTTCTTTAACTTGACTTTAACTCTTCTTTAACTTAGTAAAGGACAGCAGCACGCCGGGGCGGGGCAACATGGGGCTTTCTAAACTTTAGGAAATGTCAGGACAGCTGATCTAGCTTCAGGTTGTCAAGGTGCAACAGGTTATGATGAAAAGAGTGAATCTATCAGCAAACACATCAGTTATTATTCCATTATCATTATGAAGCCCACTAGCTGTGATACAGCTGAGGTTATGGCTGCTGCGTTTAAAATACTCTTCCCTCACAGTAGCAGCAGAATCTAGGAAATAAACTGTGTGTGTGTGTGTGTGTGTGTGTGTGTGTGTGTGTGTGTGTATACACACACACAGATCAGTATGACATGCAGCACTTTTTCTACGAAGAGAAGAAAATCCTGACAGACTGAACAAAGACTCTATACGGGTGGAAGGATGTTTCTCAAGCTAAATGTTCAGCTGAATCAGTGAAATCCTGTTCACGGCCCAACAAACAAACAGAAGGAAGGAGATGAAGAATCGTTACCTTCTCCAGCTGACTGTGAACGTGCTGAACAATCAAATCCAGAGCTACAAAGTTCTCTCCACCTGGAAATAAGACAAGTTTAACACACCAGGACCAGAATTTACTGCCACATTAAGTCATTCACAGCACTCTGCTGCACACAGCTGGGAGCAGCAGCATCAACCAGCATGTAAAGTGTCGACTTTAGGGATGCACCCACTGTGACACTCTGGGCTGATACACCAATGTTTCTGCTGGTATTTATACCTCTCTTGTTCGGAGAAGCGAAACCGTCTTCATTATAAAACAATGACTGTTTCAACGTCTTATTAATCAGTCACACTAATGTATGAAACAACCTTCAACATAACCATCCATCCATCAACCATCAAAGATGGCGGATCAGTCATCTGACGGATCCGCCATCTTTGATGGTTCTGCCTGGCCCGGGAGCTCTCAGACAAACCACACAATTTTACCTACGAAGCTAAAACACAGTAAAGAAAACAGCTTTTGTTTTGAAATGCTGGTGCATTGTTAGTGAGCTTCTTCCTGTCACACTTGACTGATGTAAATGAACCTGAGTGATGTTTGAAGTAGTGTCGTCCCTCCAGCAGCACGTCTATAATAACTCATGGACTGATAAGTATTTTTTTCATGGAGGTTGGCGGTAAAGCTGTGAGCTTAGTTTACAACAAACATGGCTGTATTTCTAGAATACAACTAGAACGTCACTTTGAGACAAAACATGCAGAAAAACGCTAACATGGGGAGAACATCAAAGTCTACACAGAAGAGCCCCTAGTTGGATTCGAACCTGCAACCTCCTTGCTAACCACTGGACCAGTGTGCAGCCCCTTTCATATGACCTGAACATGAAAAATATTCTTTCACATGAATGCTTTAAAAGCCTTTTACCTCCTCAGTGAGAGGAATGCTTCAGTACACAGCTCAACACAAATATTAGTTTTGTGAAATATGAATTAAATGTACATGTATTCAAACCGATGTTTGGCCGATAAAATGGTGCATCCCCAGTAGGCGTACGGAAACAGAGTACTGTCATATTTCGAATGAATAAACCAATTTTGCACCAACCTCTGGGCACCACGATGTCCGCAGACTGCACCATGGGCTCGATGTACTGCTCGAACGAGGGCTTTACAAACTTATTGTATTGCTTGATGATGCCGCTGATGTCGCGTCCACGGTCTGAAATGTCCCTTTTCAGCCTCCGTATCAGACGAATGTCAGAATCTGTGTCCACAAACACCTTCATGTCCAGAAGCTGGCAGATAAAAAGGGAAAGGACAGTCAGGACAGAGAGCCTTGATAGTCAGTGGGTAAACTAATGGGGCAGTTCAGCATAACAACTGTGCACTTCGCGATGAAAGCACAAAATTTGGCACAGATGTAGGTTTATACGTTATGAACAGATATAGATGTCGGGGGGCTGTTTTGAAAATGGCTGCCAGATAGGCGCTTTATATTCCTGAATGTTGCAGAAAAGTGATGCTGAGTCATGGCGATGTCCGAGGTGTATTGAAGCCGATCAGATCAGAGGTCAGAAGATCACAGACAGCTTTTTATGACTTCTTTATTAATGGTGCCTTTAAAAACATTTAACCTGAGAGAAACGTGAAAACTAAATACAGGGAGCATGAAGGTCACTTGAGGGTCAACCATCACCCCCTTACCTCTATGAGACAATGAACAGCGTCTTCAGTTTTCCATCCTCTGACATCTGATCTAATCAGCTTCAACACACCTTGGAGAACATCAGTTTTATTTAGCACAGATTTGGTGGCCATTTCGATAAATGCCTATATATAAATGTGTTGCTTTTATTACAAAATGCACAGTTGTTATGAATATTTCATCTTTTACACAGCAGCATGTGGATATACTGTATTGGTAAAGACATGCAGAGTATAATGTAACACAATATAATAGCTCTAAAATAAATAGTAGTAAATGGTAACAGTAGTAATAGTAGTAAATGGTAATAAATGAGAACTTTGCACAATGTTTTCAGATTAAAAACTACATTGAAGTTGCCACCGTCTGTTTTCTTGGAGACTGGTGAGTTCAGTTGGATGAATGTGTCTAAGCTGCCTACAGGCTGCAGTCCAATGAGATCTGGATATCTGATTTGAAAAAGTCCAAAGAAAAGTCAGAAAATATGAATAATAGCAGCTTAATCATAGAAGGGCTGCAAGAAATTAGCTTTTCATTATTATTTATTGCCTCCAGATTAGGGCTGCTCGATTATGTCAACATAATGGGGGCGGCAGTAGCTCAGTCTGTAGGGAGTTGGCTTGGGAACCGGAGGGTCACCGGTTCAAGTCCCGCCATGGACCAAGAACTGAGTGTGAGAGAGAACTGAGTGTGGAGAGGTGCCAGTTTACCTCTTGGGCACTGCCGAGGTGCCCCTGAGCAAGGCACCAAACCTCCAACTGCTCGGGGCGCTTGTCAGGAGCAGCCCCCTCACTCTGACATCTCTCCATTGTTGCATGTTTGTGTGTGTTCAGGTCTGCATGTACCGTGTATAAGTTAACAACAGAGTGAAAAAATTGAATTTCCCCTCGTGGGACTAATAAAGGACTATCTTCTTCTTCTTCTTCAATCATTATCAGTTATTTTGGTCAATATTGAGATCACGATTATTTATCACCATTACTCATTGACCGTGGAAATTTCATGCATTCAAAATGAAGATTTGGGTCAGTTAAATGAATCAATCCGGTGGACTCTGAGATCTAAGTAAAGAGGTTAGATTCACGAGGAACAACTTTTTCACTCATGTTATCAGTTTCATCATAATCACATAGGTTTTATAGATGTGAACGGTGATGACACCCACACCGCGTGGTGAACCAGACGGGTGGCCAGCGCTGGGTGGCGAGGTCCAGGTGAGGACTTCTGTAAAGCGCCACATTCACCCCGTCCTTTCCAAGCCAACCTAGAGCTGGTTGCGGCACACTGCTATGGAGGAAATACAATAGTCCCAGACCCGCTGCCAAATGGCCCGCCATCTATGACCTGCCAACCGGTTCCAGCTCTGGACCCTGGTATGTTGGTATGTGTGGTATAAATGTACACTAAAGGTGGGAAGAACAACAGAAAACCGGCCAGGCTTCATCTTTTAGTCTTGTCAAATGAAAGCCAAACACTGCTGCTTCGCTGTGAAAAAACTGTTTGGAGTTGCTTTTCTTGTTTTGTTTTTTGTTTTTTTTTTTTTTACCGTTGACATTTTTACAACTGAAATGTGACATTGGGGTCTGGACGTGCTGAAGAAGTCAACCGTGTAAAAACAGAGGATGCATCAGTTATCAGCGTCAGCTCCATTAAACTGAACCTCAACTCAGCAAAACCAGGAAAACCCAGTGAGGAGCCATCACAGCAGAAGAAGAACCACCATCAGTGGAGGTGCAGGTATAACTCAGTGGTGCAACAAGCCGGTGGATTCTGTCTGCTGTAAATCTGACAAACCGACCAACCAACAGACGACTAGTGGCTGGATAAGCACGGCTGTCAGCCAATAGGAGGCGTATGAGGAGCGTTGGAGAGCGAGACTGGAGATCATTTTATAAAAAGAAAAGGAAGAAAAACACACATCTGACAGGCAACGAAAAACTGTCATGTACATCTTCAGAGGGGTCCGTTGACCTCTGACCTCCAGATGTGTGGATGTAAATGGGTTCTCTGGGTCCCCACCAGTCTCCCCTTTACAGACATGCCCACTTTATGATAGTCCCAGTCAGTTTTTTGCTTGCAGTATATGGAGTATCCCTTTAAATACCTGAAATAAGTCTATACTTAATGACCCTGACGCAACAATCCTGTCAGCAACTGCTGTGATCCAGTGCTGCTTGTACGTAAGGCTGCCTGCAGTGGTCTGGTAACAACCCAAGATATTAAAAGGAAAGTGCTGTAAAATCTGTAATGACAACTTATATACAGTATGTCATCATATCACAACCCAAACATCATGTGTGTCTCTACGCAGCATCTCACTTTCTTTAACCAGACCTCTCCATTAGCCTATCAGATGTGCAGCTATAACTGACTTCAATTACAAGAAGAGGATTAATCATGGCGGACAGCGGCCATCATTATCTGAAACAGAAGTAATCAACTACAGAGCCAGGTCTGGCTGGGAGCCTTATCACCACCATCCAGCTCTCTACACATCCCTGTACCGCTATCTTTACGAGGACACCCATTCACATAATGCATTCTCTAGAGCCCCACCTAACCCCTAACCCTAACCTAACCTAACCTTACCCTGACCCACCCATGAAACCACGTCTGAGCCCCCCTCAAACAAGCAAGTGAAGACTGGCCAACATGTTGTCAATCTGAAGGTCTAAAACCCAAACTGATCCTCACAAAGACATATGTACAAATACACACATATATACTGTATATATTTACGATTCCTTTTACAATATTTAGACTGATTCTTTAATGAAAACATTTGGGTTTGACATCAACAGATGAATCTGAGACCAGAGATCAGGATTTCAGCTTCTATTTCAGGTATTTACATCTAGATCTGTTACACAACCGTGAAGATAGTATTGTTGGTTCAACCCATTTTTTTAGTGAGCTACTTTATTGGAACATGTGACAGGTGTTTCTGTTGCCCAGGCGTGTCCTATTATATTGATTATTCAAAAGTAAATAGAGCTGAATGTCTACTCTCAGTTTCAGCTTTGGGTTTTGCCTGTGCAGACTGCATTTCTAGTTAAAAAAAAAGTATAGCCAACATGAAGACCAGAGAGCTGTCTATGGGGGAAAAGCTGAGAGAAGATGGAGAATCAATCAGAGCCATTGATCCAACGTCTGCCATAGCCAGTACAACCATCTGGAACGTCCTGAAGAAGAAAGAAACCACCGGTGTGCTGAGCAACAGACGGTGAACCGGTAGACCGAGGAAACATCAGCAGCTGATGACAGAAACACTGTGAGAGCTGTAAAGAAAAACCCTAAAACAGCTGTCAGGGACATCAGCAACAACCTCCAGAGGGCAGGAGAAGCTGAAATCCTGATCTCTGGTCTCAGACTCATCTGTTGGTGTCAAACCCAAATGTTTTCAGTTTTCAGCAGAAATAAAGGAGTTGACCTCGCTGATCCAGTAGTTTTGGAGGAGACTGTGTATCTTATCACTTTATGGATGGTACATGTTATGGTCTAATTGGCATATAATATATAACTTATCATCATTTGGACGTTACATGTGAAGTGACAGGCTTTTACGTTCAGCACCATGGACAGCTCATTCACATTAATTTACATTTTAAGAGATTTTTCATCTTTAGTGTTTCACTGAGTTGTCTGATTGGACATGATGAGATCTAACCTGGCAGTATAGGGTATCAGGTCAGAAATAAAGTATTAACTCGTCCTGATGTAAAACAATTTTCTTCTTCCTCTTGTTGAATCACTTTGGATTTAAAGGATCTTCAGCACTATACCTTTAATCCGCAGAGGACCAGTGTGTAGCATTTATGGGCAGATATGGAAAATAGTATTAATAAGTGTGTTTTCTTTTCAGTGTTCAGCAGAAATACAGGAATCGACCTCAATGTTCTTGTAGTTTTAGAGGGAACTGAATGTAAATGGGTTCTCTGGGTCCCCACCAGTCTCCCCTTTACAGACATGCCCACTTTATGATAGTCCCAGTCAGTCTGGATCAAGTCCTAGTCAAGTCAGCACTCTGACACACTGACAGCTGTTGTTGTCTGTTGGGCTGCAGTTTGCCATGTTCTGATTGGAGCAGATTGTTGATGCTAAAGTCAGAACCTGGGAGGGTTTCTGGACAATATCTGTTACTGATTGGTGTTGTTGTTGATTTACAATAATAAATATATACATTTGTCCACGCCCATGTTGATAAGAATATTAAATACTGGACAAATCTCCCTTTAAGGTTCATTTAAAACAGATAGAAAATGTGTGATTTACTATGGACAATCATGCAATTAATAGCAATTAAATACTTTTAATCGATTGACAGCATTTTGACAATTTATATGTCCAATCCTGTAAAAAAAAAAAAAAAAAAAATATATATATATATATATATATATATATATATATATATATATATATATAAAAATGAAATTTTCTGTAAACCTACTAGGGAGAGCACTGAGCATTAAATAAGAATGACATTTTACGATGACATGAAATAATAATTAAATCAATAAATAATCAAATACAATGTCAACTTATTTACATTTGTCTATTTGTGGTCAGAGAGGAACACTGACTGACTGATATTTAATAAAAGGCTGATATCATCCCCACATATGAAATCTGTCATCACATAGATAAATTAGCTGATTTAATGTCCCTCCTCCGAATCAGACGATTTAGTTCTCTATTAATCAGCCAGCTGGTTGTCTACCAGCTGACACATCCATTAATCAAGTCTGGCTTTGACAACAAAGCTTCAGGTAGCATCTGAGTAATCAAACTTTCCAACACTTGGCCTGAGACGTCTGGTATGTGTCACACAGAAAAGCTTGAAGGTATTTTAAAGATGTCAGACTCGTGGGTCGATCAGCGTTGCATTCTGGGTCTACTGAATGTGGTCATCAGTGGGGTGAGTGAAAGGCTTTACCGGTAAAAGACATGATGATATGATTCTTACCTTCAGCAGCTCCTTGTTGGCGAACGCCAGGATGCCCTCAAAGATGACAACGTTGGCCCCGTACACCGTTTTCTGTCAGGAGGAAATTATGAAAAGAAAGGTTCGTGTTAATGGTTGCTGTAATCGTCCCTCCTGATAATAATAATAATGCTGCATCCTATAAAGCAACTCCATGGATGCACCCATCCAACTTTTTTATATATACTGTATATTCATGTATACAGATATATCAGCTAAACATCAGCTGATCATGGCTGCAGAGACAACCTCAACATCCTGTATGTTCATGTTCTTCACTGTTCTTCACCTGATCAACCTGGTCATCAGTCTGCTTTACTACCAGCCTCAGTTTAATCAGACTATATCACTCTGATCAGCTCCATGCTACCTGATAAACCTGGTCAGTCTCAGTTTAATCAGACTATATCACTCTGACCAGCTCCATGCTACCTGATAAACCTGGTCAGTCTCAGTTTAATCAGACTACATCACTCTGATCAGCTCCATGCTACCTGATAAACCTGGTCAGTCTCAGTTTAATCAGACTATATCACTCTGACCAGCTCCATGCTACCTGATAAACCTGGTCAGTATCAGTTTAATCAGACTACATCACTCTGATCAGCTCCATGCTACCTGATAAACCTGGTCAGTCTCAGTTTAATCAGACTATATCACTCTGACCAGCTCCATGCTACCTGATAAACCTGGTCAGTATCAGTTTAATCAGACTACATCACTCTGATCAGCTCCATGCTACCTGATAAACCTGGTCAGTATCAGTTTAATCAGACTATATCACTCTGACCAGCTCCATGCTACCTGATAAACCTGGTCAGTATCAGTTTAATCAGACTATATCACTCTGACCAGCTCCATGCTACCTGATAAACCTGGTCAGTATCAGTTTAATCAGACTACATCACTCTGACCAGCTCCATGCTACCTGATAAACCTGGTCAGTCTCAGTTTAATCAGACTACATCACTCTGATCAGCTCCATGCTACCTGATAAACCTGGTCAGTATCAGTTTAATCAGACTACATCACTCTGATCAGCTCCATGCTACCTGATAAACCTGGTCAGTATCAGTTTAATCAGACTACATCACTGACCAGCTCCATGCTACCTGATAAACCTGGTCAGTATCAGTTTAATCAGACTATATCACTCTGATCAGCTCCATGCTACCTGATAAACCTGGTCAGTATCAGTTTAATCAGACTACATCACTCTGATCAGCTCCATGCTACCTGATAAACCTGGTCAGTATCAGTTTAATCAGACTACATCACTCTGACCAGCTCCATGCTACCTGATAAACCTGGTCAGTATCAGTTTAATCAGACTACATCACTCTGACCAGCTCCATGCTACCTGATAAACCTGGTCAGTATCAGTTTAATCAGACTATATCACTCTGATCAGCTCCATGCTACCTGATAAACCTGGTCAGTATCAGTTTAATCAGACTATATCACTCTGATCAGCTCCATGCTACCTGATAAACCTGGTCAGTATCAGTTTAATCAGACTACATCACTCTGACCAGCTCCATGCTACCTGATAAACCTGGTCAGTATCAGTTTAATCAGACTACATCACTCTGACCAGCTCCATGCTACCTGATAAACCTGGTCAGTATCAGT
The DNA here is from genome assembly GCA_947000775.1 of Pterois miles. Classification (NCBI taxonomy): domain Eukaryota; kingdom Metazoa; phylum Chordata; class Actinopteri; order Perciformes; family Scorpaenidae; genus Pterois; species Pterois miles. The sequence goes on along the minus strand of CAMQGK010000634.1, from coordinate 1,859,488 downwards.
TTAATCAGACTATATCACTCTGACCAGCTCCATGCTACCTGATAAACCTGGTCAGTCTCAGTTTAATCAGACTACATCACTCTGATCAGCTCCATGCTACCTGATAAACCTGGTCAGTCTCAGTTTAAGGTGCTGAGGTCACCGGACTTTGTATTGATTTGTTAGAGAGAAGAAACAAAGAGAGAATTCAAGCAGCAGAAAGCGAATTCTACAGAAACAGATGAGCATTTATTGATTTGTTCATTTCCCTGTTCTGTTGATTTAGAGGCTCTTTAGCATGCTGAATAGAAGAGAGAGAGAGAGAGAGAGAGAGAGAGAGAGAGAGAGAGAGAGAGAGAGAGAGAGAGAGAGAGAGAGAGAGAGAGAGAGAGAGAGAGAGAGAGAGAAAGAGAGAGGAGAGAGAGAGAGACAGAGAGAGAGAGAGAGAGAGAGAGAGAGAGAGAGAGAGAGAGAGAGAGAGAGAGAGAGAAGAGAGAGGAGAGAGAGAGAGACAGAGAGAGAGTGAGAGAGACAGAGAGAGAGAGAGAGAGAGAGAGCAGAGGGAGAGACAGAGAGAGACAGAGAGAGAGAGAGAGAGAGAGAGAGAGAGAGAGAGAGAGAGAGAGAGAGAGAGAGAGAGTGAGAGAGAGAGAGAGAGAGAGAGAGAGAGAGAGAGAGAGAGAGAGAGAGAGAGAGAGAGAGAGAGAGAGAGAGAGAGAGCACAGAGGGAGAGACAGAGAGAGACAGAGAGAGAGAGAGAGAGAGAGAGAGAGAGAGAGACAGAGAGAGAGAGAGAGAGAGAGACAGAGAGAGAGAGAGACTGGCGCCCCCATGGCGGCCCTCTCTGCAGCTCCCCCCCCCCCCCCCCACCCCCCCCCCCGGCGCCCCCCATGGCGGCCCTCTCTGCAGCTCCCTCCCTGACGGCGGCCTCCATGGCGGCCCCCTGCCCCCCCCTCTGCAGCTCCCTCCCTGGCGGCCCCCATGACGGCGGCCTCCATGGCGGCCCTCTCTGCAGCTCCCTCCCTGACGGCGGCCCCCATGGCGGCCCCCTGGGGGCCTGAGGCTTAATTACATTGACACGAGCCCCAGAGGTAGAGAAAACGAATTGAGAGCTGAGTTCCCGTGTGGTGTCAGCCATGAAATTGCAGGACTAAGAAACAGAGGAGCTGTCGGAGAGCTACGCTGCCACATTGATTCTTCTGGGAGGGGGTTGATGTCCTATACACTAAATCCTTAATAATAAGCTAATTAGCAGGCAGCTGATACCACTGATACATCCCTGGAGCTCTTTAGTCATTTAACTGCAACACTGAATTTATCCCGTAAAGTGCTTTTATTTTGGTGAAAATAGATTATTCTCTACAAACTGAAGACTTTTAACTAAGATGACATCATCAGCAATATGTCATCAATACAGACTGGATTATCAGTTCTGCTCCATCAGATAAAGATCATCATTCATTAAGAATATTATTGTGTTTAATATGATAAACATCCCCTCCAGACATGTTTCTATACATAGAAAAATACAACTTTTTTCAGCACAACTGTTCATTTACTTACATAAAATGTTTTAAAATTACCAGGGCTGTCAATCAATTTAATATTTAATCAGGATTAATCACAAATTAATCACATTTTTATCTGCTCTAAATGAACCTTAAAGGGTGATTAGTCTGGTATTTAATCTTATCAACATGGGAGTAGACAAATGCCGCTTTATGTAAATGTATGTACAGTATATATTTATTATTGTAAATAACCACGTAACCACCGAATCAGAAAAGGAAATCCACCAACGGCTGCTTAGGCTGCAGTCTGCATTGGAAAGAGACAGGACTGCTGCTGGAAGGGCTGGAAGTCAGTGGTATTCAGAGAGTGATGAACTGGTTTAGAAATAATACTGCCACTGTTGGTATTATTGGTTTTAGCTGAAGGTCTTCATTTTGGTCGAAATGTTTACAATAGCAACCATTATGAGGATGCAAACCATACATAGAAGAATCCTTTACTCCCGACTGAGACCCTGGATGACTCTGATCCAGCATACCAACCATAAATCATGTTCGGTTTGTGTAAAGGGAGCGGACTCTGGAGGCACACATCCCTCTCTGAACTGGGTTCTTACCCATTCTTTGCGTCTGGAGTGAGATGTGAAGTCGTACACTGGGACTTTGATGCTCTTTCCTTTCTTCAGCTTCCTGAGGACGGTGATGAGCAGCTCGAAGTCAAAAGCATCGGGGTGATCGAAGTTAAACTCATTTCTGGCTGCGAGCTCCATCTCTTCTTTAGTGAACACCTGACACACCAAGAGCACAGACAAAAAACAAGATATTAATCTTTTCATTTCATCCAGTCTCTTTAGTTCTACCTTAATAATTAGAAAGGCTGCTCGTCAGAGGGATCAAATCTCTATTTCAGTTGATGGCAGATCACATAACCCCATCAGGGAGTCTGAAAGCTGATGATCATGATCAGCTCTGCTTGATATCTCCACATATATGTCATACAAGTAAAGCTCAGTTGAGTACACACTCACAGTACATCCAAAATAAACCCATATCAGAAAATCCAGGCCATGTCTCATCCTTTGTCCAAGCAGGGGTGCCCAAATATTTTCCCTTAGCGGGCCAAAAGTGAAACTTCATGTGGGCCATGGGCCAATAGCAAACACCCTATTGTATCGTATGGTACTAGGATCCCAAGGTCCTAACTGAATATTGATTTAGTTTTTACACAGTTGCCTTACCTTTACCTGAAACAAGGGGTGTCACACTCAAATACACAGTGAGCCAAAAAAAAAAAAACTAAATAAATGGGACTAAGTTGCGGGCCAGAGCCGATATTTATTGAAAAATTGACTACAACTGTGCATGTTTTTCCTTTCTCTCCATATTAGGAGTGGGACGGTTCATAAAATTCATGGTTCAGTTCATATCATGGTTCGGGGACGCGGTTTTCGGTTCGGTTTGGCACAGCGGTAAACGGTATTTATGGTACAGCAAGGAGGCCAATTTCAATTTAAACAGCTTTTCATTTATTTGCCAAAATAAGTCGACTGTTTGCCTGAACAACAGCAGACCAGGCTAACATGAGGAACAAGTGCCACTGTGTTATTTAAAAACAATTAATATATAAAAAACTAATTATGCAGGTATTGCCGCTAGCATGAGCCACTCGTGTTGCACAGCGCTGACACACAGTTGACGTTTTATCCACCACCTGTTTCCCATCACTGTCATACATAACACCAAATCCATAATGCTCCCTCACAGCAGAGCGAAGCCACACCGGTGGATGACACAACGCTGACTGTATGCATACGATTTATCAGCAACCACTCGCTGTTGGCAGTCATGTTTAAAACATATCATCAGGACATAATCTGGCAGACCAGTGGGTCCAGTCTGTAGAGACATAATGAGCTGTGTGAGTACAGCAGCCATCGAGCAGAGAGGCTGAACCCATTATGCTGAAATCAGCACTAATTAATGAAATGGAAGCAAAGAGAAGCTGTTTGATTTACATCACTTTAATATTCAGTCTACACTGAGGGGGTATTGGTTTCAAATAAAAAACATATTCATTATTGTGTAAACACTGGGCTTAAAATGCTGAGCAAGTCATCTGGATATTACTGAATGGATTTATTAACCCGACCGACTTTACTGTCTTTCAGCAGCTCTAGCTGGTTCAGTTTTAAAGCAAGAGTGAAGATCCTGGTATCATATGAAAGTAGAAAACCTCAGGAATCCATCAGTACCTACATGTCATGCTGGCTTTTCAGGAAGGAGTCTAAATAATGCTCCAAAGCATCTCAAATGAGTCTTCAGGTTCCAGCGATGTTCACCACTTCTATGTGACATCTACTGTTGACCTGCAACCTCCCTCTAAAGACCCCTGGACCCCCTAAAGAAGACTAAACTAGGTCCATTGTGGGTCTCGGAAGGTTAAACTACAACTAAAATACTAGTGTACTAGATAACAGTACCTTGTAGAAAGAGTCCATGGAGAGCAGAACCACCCAGGGAACGTCCAGCGCTTCAATGATCTTATTGGCCACAGTGGTTTTACCAGAAGCGCTTCCTCCACACAGACCTTCGAGAGGAACCACAACACGGCTAATCAATACAGAGACATCTACAGGTTCAGGTCTGATGAGACATATTGAAACTACAAACCACATATTTGTCGTATTAGAAGCATCGTTACATGAACATAACATATCTGTCTCATCCAGTAGAGCAGCGACTCAGGACCTCATCAACACATTTCGTTAAAAGGACCAATGTGTAGGACATTTACGATACAACGTTCAACCCTTGTGCCCTCTTCAAATTTACGACCCTTCCTGGCAAAAATAAACACATACAAAAATCCAGCTGTTAAACCATCATACATCAATATTATCAAACTTGCTCAAAACTGCCAAACATTTAATAAGTTTCAGGATTTTAACTCTTTAAATGCCTGTTGAAATATTTAAATTATTGATAATTTCTTTATCTATTATCTTCCATATAATAGATAGTAGGGGGACGGGACACTGGTGGTGATCAGAGTCGTGGATGTGTCAACTGATCTGATCTGATCAGTATTTTTCTGTAGTGTCAGATTCTCCCTCTGGACACCTTCGTGGCTAAAATGCCTCATTGACTTCCATTAAAACCACATTTTTAATCTCACTGCCATCACAGTATAAAACCATGTATTCAGTAATGTCAGCACTTCATTTTGAAGAGAAGTAGTGATATTTGTCATTTTTACTGTATTCAACCATATTCTACCGTTTTCCCATTGTAGGCCGGAAATTATGTGATTTTAACAGTTGTATTATGGAGCCGTGTGACCACCAGGGGGCCCCAACAGTGATTTGTTTGTTTAATTGTGTGAGAAATATTTTTTAAATCAATATTTGATTCATCAATGTGAACATTTATTGTGCAAACTGGAACAAATTTGAAAACTACAACAACAAAAGAGAACACAACAGAACATATGAAAGCTTATATGAACCATATGAAACACTGACTCTACATATGACTACAGCTTCAGACAGCTTATAGAAACTCTGACTCTACATATGACTACAGCTTCAGACAGCTTATAGAAATACTGACTCTACGTACGACTACAGCTTCAGACAGCTTATAGAAACTCTGACTCTACATATGACTACAGCTTCAGACAGCTTATAGAAACTCTGACTCTACATATGACTACAGCTTCAGACAGCTTATAGAAACTCTGACTCTACATATGACTACAGCTTCAGACAGCTTATAGAAACACTGACTCTACATACGACTACAGCTTCAGACAGCTTATAGAAACTCTGACTCTACATACGACTACCGCTTCAGACAGCTTATAGAAACACTGACTCTACATACGACTACAGCTTCAGACAGCTTATAGAAACTCTGACTCTACATATGACTACAGCTTCAGACAGCTTATAGAAACTCTGACTCTACGTACGACTACAGCTTCAGACAGCTTATAGAAACTCTGACTCTACATATGACTACAGCTTCAGACAGCTTATAGAAACTCTGACTCTACATATGACTACAGCTTTAGACAGCTTATAGAAACACTGACTCTACGTACGACTACAGCTTCAGACAGCTTATAGAAACTCTGACTCTACATATGACTACAGCTTCAGACAGCTTATAGAAACACTGACTCTACGTACGACTACAGCTTCAGACAGCTTATAGAAACACTGACTCTACGTACGACTACAGCTTCAGACAGCTTATAGAAACACTGACTCTACGTACGACTACAGCTTCAGACAGCTTATAGAAACTCTGACTCTATGTATGACTACAGCTTCAGACAGCTTATAGAAATTCTGACTCTACATATGACTACAGCTTCAGACAGCTTATAGAAACTCTGACTCTACTTACGACTACAGCTTCAGACAGCTTATAGAAACACTGACTCTACATATGACTACAGCTTCAGACAGCTTATAGAAACACTGACTCTACGTACGACTACAGCTTCAGACAGCTTATAGAAACACTGACTCTACGTACGACTACAGCTTCAGACAGCTTATAGAAACACTGACTCTACGTACGACTACAGCTTCAGACAGCTTATAGAAACACTGACTCTACGTACGACTACAGCTTCAGACAGCTTATAGAAACACTGACTCTACATATGACTACAGCTTCAGACAGCTTATAGAAACTCTGACTCTACTTACGACTACAGCTTCAGACAGCTTATAGAAACTCTGACTCTACATATGACTACAGCTTCAGACAGCTTATAGAAACTCTGACTCTACTTACGACTACAGCTTCAGACAGCTTATAGAAACTCTGACTCTACTTACGACTACAGCTTCAGACAGCTTATAGAAACTCTGACTCTACATATGACTACAGCTTCAGACAGCTTATAGAAACACTGACTCTACGTACGACTACAGCTTCAGACAGCTTATAGAAATACTGACTCTATGTACGACTACAGCTTCAGGCAGCTTATAGAAACTCTGACTCTACCTACGACTACAGCTTCAGACAGCTTATAGAAATACTGACTCTATGTACGACTACAGCTTCAGGCAGCTTATAGAAACTCTGACTCTACCTACGACTACAGCTTCAGACAGCTTATAGAAACTCTGACTCTACATACGACTACAGCTTCAGACAGCTTATAGAAACATTGACTCTACGTACGACTACAGCTTCAGACAGCTTATAGAAATACTGACTCTATGTACGACTACAGCTTCAGACAGGTTATAGAAATACTGGCTCTGACTTGTAAAATGATGAAAAAGAAATCCTATTTATGGTGTTCCTGTAGATTCAGCATAAGTGACAAATTGTGTCACCCAGCAGAGCAGCCTGGCCTGTTAGAGCAGATAAAACTGTCTTTCTATTAGCAGTAAAACCAGACAGAGGAGATAGAAAACAACCTCTGGTATCTGTGACGCTTCATACCTCCCCTCTTCATCCATTTCTTCCTACAGTCCCTGCATCTTCAATCCTCCTTTAACCCTGGCATTCCTCAGTGACTACGTTTACATGCCCATGCGTATTCCAGTTTTTGTCCTTATTCCTAAAAGTCAGCATTCCCACCAACAGAACGTATGAAATATGAACGAATTTGGCTAATTCCAATCTGGTCTTCCTATTCTTATTAACCCGAACCCTAGTTTTGGAGGGAACTGTATGTACGCAAACTGGTTCATATTTTAACTGTCTACATTGTGACCACTTACAGTATGTACTAATGTATGTATCTCCAGTCAGATATTTACATCTATGTGCGTCTTTAGCGATAATACTGTATATTATAATATCATCAGTTTTGAAATTTCAATATCGCCCAGCCCGACCACCTTCTGGTTGTATTCCTCCACCAACCAGTCAGGTTACCGATTACATCCATGCCTGACCTACACTATCATCACTACATCATTTTATCCTGTTAGACATCTATGTGAAATTGTCATTATTAGCATGTGAATTCCTGAGTTATGGCCAACAGGCTGTTTGTGAGGTCAGAGTGACCTTTGGCCTTTGACCAACAAAATCTCATCAGTTCATTCACGCGTCCATGAAGACGTTTGTGCCGAATTAAAGAAACTCCCTCCAGGCGTGTTTACAATAATGAAGCGCACCAACGAGCCGTGCTGCTGGCGCCGAGGCGTAAAGAGTAAGAGTGGAGCCATCGCCTCACTCGACCTCCTGAGTTAAAGACCACAACAGCCATCCTTCAGGACCAGGCCAGTCCTGGGAACTGGGCCAGAACTACAGTCCTGGGAACTGGGCCAGAACTACATGCTGGCTGGCGAGGAGGTGACAAACTGGATGCATCTGCTGCCAGAGGTAGTGTGTTTGCTGGGGTGTGCATGTGTGTGTGTGTGTGTGTGTGTGTGTGTGTGTGTGTGTGTGTGTGTGTACTAACAGAAATAGCCTATAGAGCTTCTTCTGTGGTATAAACCACTCTGGGTGAAGTGTTGGAATGGGTTTTTAGCTCAGATAAGACCCATCAGGGTCAGAACTGCTGACTGGGACACTGAGTGGAAATCACTGCAGAGGCTCCTGAGCTCTACGTACAACTACAGCTTCAGACAGCTTATAGAAACACTGACTTATGTATGACTACAGCTTCAGACAGCTTATAGAAACACTGACTCTATGTATGACTACAGCTTCAGACAGCTTATAGAAACAGTTGAATTTTTAATAAGTGACAGCTTATAGAAACACTGACTTATGTATGACTACAGCTTCAGACAGCTTATAGAAACACTGACTCTATGTATGACTACAGCTTCAGACAGCTTATAGAAACACTGACTCTATGTATGACTACAGCTTCAGACAGCTTATAGAAACACTGACTCTATGTATGACTACAGCTTCAGACAGCTTATAGAAACACTGACTATGTATGACTACAGCTTCAGACAGCTTATAGAAACACTGACTCTATGTATGACTACAGCTTCAGACAGCTTATAGAAACACTGACTCTACATACGACTACAGCTTCAGACAGCTTATAGAAACTCTGACTCTATGTATGACTACAGCTTCAGACAGCTTATAGAAACACTGACTCTATGTATGACTACAGCTTCAGACAGCTTATAGAAACACTGACTCTATGTATGACTACAGGTTCAGACAGCTTATAGAAACTCTGACTCTACGTACGACTACAGCTTCAGACAGCTTATAGAAACACTGACTCTACATACGACTACAGCTTCAGACAGCTTATAGAAACACTGACTCTACGTACGACTACAGCTTCAGACAGCTTATAGAAACTCTGACTCTACATACGACTACAGCTTCAGGCAGCTTATAGAAACTCTGACTCTACCTACCGACTACAGCTTCAGACAGCTTATAGAAACTCTGAGTCTACATACGACTACAGCTTCAGACAGCTTATAGAAACACTGACTCTGACTCTACATACGACTACAGCTTCAGACAGCTTATAGAAACACTGACTCTACATACGACTACAGCTTCAGACAGCTTATAGAAACACTGACTCTGACTCTACATACGACTACAGCTTCAGACAGCTTATAGAAACACTGACTCTACATACGACTACAGGTTCAGACAGCTTATAGAAACACTGACTCTGACTCTACATACGACTACAGCTTCAGACAGCTTATAGAAACACTGACTCTACGTACGACTACAGCCTCAGACAGCTTACAGAAACACTGACTCTACGTACGACTACAGCTTCAGACAGCTTATAGAAATACTGACTCTATGTACGACTACAGCTTCAGACAGGTTATAGAAATACTGGCTCTGACTTGTAAAATGATGAAAAAGAAATCCTATTTATGGTGTTCCTGTAGATTCAGCATAAGTGACAAATTGTGTCACCCAGCAGAGCAGCCTGGCCTGTTAGAGCAGATAAAACTGTCTTTCTATTAGCAGTAAAACCAGACAGAGGAGATAGAAAACAACCTCTGGTATCTGTGACGCTTCATACCTCCCCTCTTCATCCATTTCTTCCTATAGTCCCTGCATCTTCAATCCTCCTTTAACCCTGGCATTCCTCAGTGACTACGTTTACATGCGCATGCGTATTCCAGTTTTTGTCCTTATTCCTAAAAGTCGGTATTCCTACTATCCTGTTTACATGGCTAATTAATATCAATATTCCACTAATATTCCTGTTTACATGCAGCCATTCATACTCTCAACAAAATTAAGGAAACTGGTGGAGAACACCGCCTCCCTCTTTCATTCCTTCAACCACCTTCTTCAAAAAGTCGCTGTTGTGATATTTGTTCATATCCAGAATCATGATGATATTCAAGACTTTAGGCGGTCTCTCACCGATAACAAAGGCCTCTTTGAAGGTGGTCCCGGTGACATTGTACCACGGCGGTCTGCCAGCCGTGTAGATGGTGCGTTTGTTGGTCCTCAGCAGTGGAGGTTCTGTCTTGGACTGGCTCGTGGTCCGTTTACGTGGCGATAAAGATGGGGTCAAAGGGCACCGGGGGACGTGGCTTGGGAGGCCATCCAGGGAATCATCTCCACTCCCACTTGAGGGAAATACAGGAAGATAACGGGAAGATGACAGGAAGACGACAGGAAGACGACAGGAAGACAACGGGAAGACGACAGGAAGACGACAGGAAGACGACGGGAAGACAACAGGAAGATGACAGGAAGACGACAGGAAGACGACAGGAAGACGACAGGAAGACAACAGGAAGATGACGGGAAGACAACAGGAAGACGACGGGAAGACAACGGGAAGACGACAGGAAGACAACGGGAAGATGACAGGAAGACGACAGGAAGACAACGGGAAGACGACGGGAAGACGACAGGAAGACGACAGGAAGACGACGGGAAGACAACAGGAAGACGACAGGAAGACGACGGGAAGATGACGGGAAGACGACGGGAAGACAACGGGAAGATGACAGGAAGACGACAGGAAGACAACGGGAAGACAACGGGAAGACGACAGGAAGACAACGGGAAGATGACAGGAAGACGACAGGAAGACGACAGGAAGACAACGGGAAGACGACGGGAAGACGACAGGAAGATGACGGGAAGACGACAGGAAGACGACAGGAAGACGACAGGAAGACGACAGGAAGATGACGGGAAGACGACAGGAAGACAACGGGAAGATGACAGGAAGACGACAGGAAGACGACGGGAAGACGACGGGAAGACGACGGGAAGACGTCAGGAAGACGACGGGAAGACGACAGGAAGATGACAGGAAGACGACGGGAAGATGACGGGAAGACAACGGGAAGACGACAGGAAGACAACGGGAAGACGACAGGAAGACAACGAGAAGACGTCAGGAAGACGACGGGAAGATGACAGGAAGACGACAGGAAGATGACAGGAAGACGACAGGAAGATGACAGGAAGACGACAGGAAGATGACAGGAAGACAACGGGAAGACAACGGGAAGACAACGGGAAGACGACAGGAAGACGACAGGAAGACGACGGGAAGATGACAGGAAGATGACAGGAAGACGACAGGAAGATGACAGGAAGACAACGGGAAGACGGGGGACAGGAAGACAACGGGAAGACGACAGGAAGACAACGAGAAGACGACAGGAAGATGACGACAGAGATTCAGCTCACTGGACTTCAATCAGAAGCCACATAAACAGTCTGATTAACTGCAGTATGTTCTAAACACTGTGTAGAGCTGCAACCATTAATCAATTAGTTGTCTACTATCAAATTAATCACCAACTTTTTTTAATAATCAATTCATCGGTGTAAGCATTTTTTTAAGAAAAAAAAAATCTAAATTCTCTGATTGCAGCTTGTTCAATGTGAATATTTTCTGCTTTCTTTCCTCTATGACAGTAAACTGAATATCTTTGAGCTGTGGACAGAACAAGGACAGCTTGGACATTTGAGGACGTCATCTTGGGCTTTAGGAAACACTTGTTCATCATTTTATAGACCAAACAACTAATTGAGTAATTGAGAAAATAATCTACAAAGAAAACAATCTTTAGTTGTAGTCCTACTTTAAATGAAAAACCGATTTGCAAAAATGTTCCTGAATAAATAATAAATATCAGCTTAAATAACAGGAACTGATTTGCAGACTTCACTGCAAAATGAAGGTATTTCTGGTTCAGTTGCTGTGACACATTTCCTGAATGTTAACCATTGTAATTATCTGTATTGCTGGCTGCCATCAGAAATGCCTTTAAGCTCATAGTTGGCCCTGTGCTGCTGCTCAATATACAGGCATTTAAATTGTTCTGTAGTATCTGCAGGCTCCACAAAGCCAAATGTAAGACAGGTCTTACAGTCAGGAGGTCTTACAGTAGCCTTTTTCTGATCACACATAGCTAATCAGAAAATGACCCAAATTTGATCATCTAAAGTCTTTTTTAGGTCTACGTGGAGCTGCAGATACACAGCTGTCCTGCAGAGAGATGAGAGGGAGTCTATCTGGAGCCTCTCTCTGGACTGTTCTCTCCACAGTGAGGTCGAGGGGGAGGAAGAGGGAGGTCTCTGGTGTCAATGAGGTTAAAGGGGAGGAAGAGGGAGGTCTCTGGTGTCTGTGAGGTCCAGGGGGAGGAACAGGGAGGTCTCTGGTGTCAATGAGGTTAAAGGGGGGAGGGGGGGAGGGAAAGGGGAAGAGGGAGGTCTCTGGTGTCTGTGAGGTCCAGGGGGAGGAACACGGAGGTCTCTGGTGTCAATGAGGTTAAAGGGGAGGAAGAGGGAGGTCTCTGCTGTCGGTGAGGTTGAGGGGGAGGAAGGGAGAACTTGCCAACCCTCCCCAGGAAATCACACCGCTGCCCTGGACACAGCGAGCCACAGACTGGGGCCTCCACTCACATGAGTAAGGCTCTCATCATTTGGCTGGGACATTTTTATCTTTAAATCCGGCAGTTTTCTGTTGCTTATCCACAAACATGAAACTAGAAAACCTGAGGAGTGCACTGGTGCCAACCATGCCATGGTAGCTTGTTGTGAAGGAGCTTGAATAACGCTCCATACTCACATTACTGTCATGCCCATGTTAAAAGGGTCCCTTGACTGGGTCTCAGTGTAAAGCCGAGACTCTGGTGGATCCAATGAGTCCAACTGGCTTTAAGTGTGAGGATGTTAGTCCCCATAGGAGCCATTTCATTGATCACTGTATAAAATGACCTGTGGTGACCTCTAGGACAATCACAGCCTCTACTACTACCACTACTACTACTACATCCTGGTAACTAGAGACCTAGAGCATTCAGAGGATGGTGTCTTTCCTAGCTACACTGACTACTACTACTACTACTACTACTACTACTACTACTACTACTACAACAGAGAATGGGGTCTTTCCTAGCTACACTAACTACTACTACTACTACTACTACAGAGGATGGTGTCTTTCCTAGCTACACTGACTACTACTACTACTACTACTACTACTACTACTACTCAGAGGATGGTGTCTTTCCTAGCTACCCTGACTATCAGGGGGTTTCTGAGACCTTTACACAACACTAGTGATCAACATCCAATCAATGAAAAATGAAGAAATCTCCGAAGAAAAAAGACTAAAACGGGTCTATTGTGGATCTTAACAGGTTAAAAGGTACCTGCAATAATAAAGACCTTCAATGTAAACATTATATTTCTGTTTCACCTTCCAAATTTGACTAAAAATAAACTGTTATTAAATTAAATGAAATATTAAACATAAAGTAAGTTTATCTACGTAGCAGGTGATTCTGCCTATTGTAAAAATGTGTGTCTTTGTTAGTGTTTAGAAAAGATCATGGAAAGAGCCTTTAGGAAGTTGCTTCCCACAATTATGACAAGCCAACGAACAGCTGCTTCTGTGTATGAATTATTTCATGCTACTATTGTCTACATTTTTCATTAGTCAAGCAAATATGAACCTGACCTGTTTTTAAACTAGTGTGGACATTACTGTATATGAGAAGATAACATGGCTCAGAGCTAGTCCCACTTAAATAACCAACCGGGCTCAACTACGTTTCCCTACTCTGCATAATCTCTGTGGGAGAAGTGATAGTGTAATAATAAACAGATATACTGAAAAATACACCTCTTACTTAACCTCCCTTCATTGGATCTACATTCATACAATGAAGACTGTGGGTAGTTAGTGATTAGCTGTGCCGAATTCACCTGGTCACATTGAAACGGCGTAAAAATAATGTGACACCAAATATAAACGTTTGAAAATAACATCATGACCATATTTCATAATGTTTTCATAGAAGTCTGGCGTGACGGGCTCGATTAAACAGGAGGCATTAATACCGCATTAATAACGCGATCATGTAACACTGCAAACGAACCTCTGACAACATGTTTTATTATTCGGCCACAACCTCTGATGTGGTTTTAACGTTATTAGAGTTTTCTTCGTCTGTTTGTCTTTTGTTCACAGCAGCAGCCACGCTAACAATGCGTGGGAGGGCTGTGGGAGCTAGCGGCGTTAGCTAGCATTAGCTAACGTTAGCCGTTAGCACTGCGCTGCTCTCCTGCAGTGTTCAGATATTATTTATCTCTTTCTCTACCTGTCGGACCTCGACATGGACCGGTCCGGTTCCGTCCCATTATCGGTCCGCTGTTCGGCTTGTTTAACGGTACCATCGCTGCTGGATGGCTCCATATCGGCTCCTCAGGCTCCTCTCAGCGCGGCACGGAAACCAAACACCGACAGCGTCATGACGTCATCAGCCGTACACTGATGCTGCGTTTACATAATCGGAAAAATGCCACTCCTCTTAATTCACAGCTGAGAATGGTCGCGAATACACAGTATGGTCTAAAGTGTTAAAAAATAAAATAAAATAAAATAAAATTGAAACAACTTCAGACCAGTCCTCTGCATTGTTAGATAGGCTGCCACAGCGCCCTCGGCAAAGTTTAGAGTTGGATTTGGTGCACCATCTTTTGTTTATTTCTTTGTAGTGTCTTGTATTTTTTTACAACAACCAGAACACGTGACTTGTACATAAAATATTTTATTTTTAATATGGTAAAATGATATAATTGTGTTGTTAGCCATTGTTGTTCCTAGCTGTTATTTCTATTATGTGTAAGAACACTGTCTAAAAGTGTCAGTCATAGTCTACAAGTGTCATAGTCCACATGTATATAAGAAACTGTTGGTCCTACTGCCGGACCCAGCAAAGGTCCCGCATCATGTCCCCTGTCCTCCACCGCCAAGAGCCGCCGGACCCAGCGGAGGTCCCACATCATGTCCCCTGTCCTCCTCCGCCAAGAGCCACCGGACCCAGCAAAGGTCCCGCATCATGTCCCCTGTCCTCCTCCGCCAAGAGCCGCTGGACCCGCCTCCTGGAGGTCCTGCATCATGTCCTCCTGTCTTCCTCCACCAAGATCCGCCGGACCCGCTGGAGGTCCTGCATCATGTCCCCTGTCCTCCTCCGCCAAGATCCGCCGGACCCACTGGAGGTCCTGCATCATGTCCCCTGTCCTCCTCCGCCAAAAGCCGCCGGACCCAGCGGAGGTCCCACATCATGTCCCCTGTCCTCCTCCGCCAAGACCCGCCGGACCCAGCAAAGGTCCTGCATCATGTCCCCTGTCCTCCTCCACCAAGATCCGCCGGACCCACTGGAGGTCCTGCATCATGTCCCCTGTCCTCCTCCGCCAAGAGCCGCTGGACCCGCTGGAGGTCCTGCATCATGTCCCCTGTCTTCCTCCACCAAGAGCCGCTGGGCCCACTGGAGGTCCCGCATCATGTCCCCTGTCTTCCTCCACCAAGAGCCGTCGGACCCAGCAGAGGTCCCACATCATGTCCCCTGTCCTCCTCCGCCAAGACCCGCCGGACCCACTGGAGGTCCTGCATCATGTCCCCTGTCCTCCTCCGCCAAGAGCCGCTGGACCCGCTGGAGGTCCTGCATCATGTCCCCTGTCTTCCTCCACCGAGAGCCGCTGGGCCCACTGGAGGTCCCGCATCATGTCCCCTGTCTTCCTCCACCAAGAGCCGTCGGACCCAGCAGAGGTCCCACATTATGTCCCCTGTCCTCCTCCGCCAAGATCCGCCGGACCCAACGGAGGTCCTGCATCATGTCCCCTGTCCTCCTCCGCCAAGAGCCGCCGGACCTGTCCTCCTCCACCTCCTGCTCTATCTCCTCCTCCTCCTTTTCCTCCTCCTCCTCCTGCTCTTCCTCCTCCTTCTCCTCTTCCTCCTCCTCCTCTTCCTCCTCCTCCTCCTGCTGCTGCTCTTCCTCCTCCTCCTCTTCCTCCTCCTACTCCTGCTCTTCCTCCTCCTCCTTCTGCTCTTCCTCTTCCTCCTCTTCTTCTACCTCCTCTTCCCCCTCCTGTTCTTCCTCTTCCTCCTCCTGGTCTTCCTCTACCTCCTCCTCTTCCTCCTTTTCCTCCTCCTCCTCCTCCTTCTGCTGTTCCTCCTCCTCCTGTTCCTCCTCCTGCTCTTCCTCTACCTCCTCCTCCTCCTGCTCTTCCTCCTTCTGCTCTTCCTCTTGCTCCTCCTCCTTCTGCTATTCCTCCTCCTCCTCTTCCTCCTTCTGCTCTTCCTCTTCCTCCTCCTCCTCCTGCTCTTCCTCTACCTCCTCCTCCTCCTCCTGCTCTTCCTCCTTCTGCTCTTCCTCTTTCTCTTCCTCCTCCTCCTCCTCCTCCTTCTGCTTTTCCTCTTCGTCCTCCTCCTCTTGCTCTTCCTCCTCCTCCTCCCCCCCCTCCTCCTCCTCCTGCTCTTCCTCCTCCTCCTCCTGCCCCCCCCCCCCCCCTCTCAATAACCGCATTGAATGAATTCCTGGGTCTGCTCAGAAGAGTCGCTGCTCTCAGAGATGTGACTGACTTTTCCCGCCTCAGTGAAGGTCGGACTCGGCTCGTCTCAGTCTGGATGTGAGACCGGATGCGAGACCGGACAGTGACCGACTGCAGAAAAACAGGAATAACCGGATAACATGATGGATAGTAACACTGCGAACTCAGAGAAATCTCAACTGATACAGGAGAAGAGCTCGAAGATGTACTCTCTTAAACTACAGAGGTGGGTTTCAATAATTACCGATAATTAATAATAATGAATGCTGAAATCAGAAGTTACCTGCATGAGCCCATGTTACAGTTTGCTGCTATTAAAAAAACCAGTTTATTTTATTTAATAATGTCAAGTTTGAAGAGGGAGGGAAAGAGGGACATTTCTGTAGGGAAATCAAAAGTGACTATGTTTTAAATGTCATATATATATATATATATATATATATATATATATATATATATATATATATATATATATATATAAAAAAATGTGTAAGCTGATGGTTACCGTGGTGCATGTTGAAGCAGGCTGGAGCTCTTACGGACTGTTTTATGTGAATGAACAAATTCATTTCCATGCTTGACTCGTTTCTGGACAGCCTGAGACAAATGGCCCCGGGGCCAGTTCACCGAGCCGCGCTAAAAACTCATCATCTGTCATTAGAGAGGCGACGAGCAGCGGCTCATGCACGGACGGGCTGCGTGCACGGGGCGGGAAAGAGCTCCACACGTTACATACATGGAGCACCACATTGATTACCGGTGATTCTGTGAGCATGTTTTTGGCATCCAGGAAGAAACCATCATAATAAACAATAACCGCACAGGCCTATAAAAACATTAAAATAGGATGTTTTAAAACGTAGCTGTAAATCCGACTCATCTTACAGATTAACTTCTGTTACACACAATAATATGGAGCAATTATTCAGGAGCAATAATCATAAACGTATTTAACAAGGAAACGGCCATGAAGGTAGAATTAATTAAATCCATTTAAAAACCCAATAATTAAATTATGATCTTGTGAAAGTTTTTCACCGTCAAATATGACAAATAAATGAACCGCTGGGTTCAGGGTTAAAGACCCGCTGCAGATCCAGACCCGCTGGGTTCAGGGTTAAAGACCCGCTGCAGATCCAGACCCGCTGGGTTCAGGGTTAAAGACCCGCTGCAGATCCAGACCCGCTGGGTTCAGGGTTAACCTCCCAGCTGCGGATCCAGACCCGCTGGGTTCAGGGTTAAAGACCCGCTGCAGATCCAGACCCGCTGGGTTCAGGGTTAAAGACCCGCTGCAGATCCAGACCCGCTGGGTTCGGGGTTAAAGACCCGCTGCAGATCCAGACCCGCTGGGTTCAGGGTTAAAGACCCGCTGCAGATCCAGACCCGCTGGGTTCAGGGTTAAAGACCCGCTGCGGATCCAGACCCGCTGGGTTCAGGGTTAACCTCCCAGCTGCGGATCCAGACCCGCTGGGTTCAGGGTTAAAGACCCGCTGCGGATCCAGACCCGCTGGGTTCAGGGTTAAAGACCCGCTGCAGATCCAGACCCGCTGGGTTCAGGGTTAAAGACCCGCTGCAGATCCAGACCCGCTGGGTTCAGGGTTAAAGACCCGCTGCGGATCCAGACCCGTGTGGGTTCAGGGTTACAGACCCGCTGCGGATCCAGACCCGCTGGGTTCAGGGTTAACCTCCCTCTCAGCACTGATTGATTATATTAGAAATATCAGCTCTCATCTATCATCAGTAGACCTCCTGATCTCGGTAGTATTGATGATGTTACTCTATTGATTGATCCCTCTGATCAGCTCTGTTATTGGCTGTTTTTAGAGCCAATCAGGACACAAGGAGGAGAGCAGGAGAAGGAGGGAAAACGGGTATCAATGCTGTTAAGGCCATATCAGGTTGATGCTGCCGCTGCTGATAATCCAAAATAAATATTATCTATTAAATAAAACAGATTAATTCTGTAAATTATTATTAGCTCGTTGATTGTCGCTGATTATCCAAAATAAATATTATTTATCAAATAGGATAGATAAATAGAATAGATAATAATAATCTATAATCTATTAATAGATAATAGATAGTAAATAATATATATAAATACTACAGATAATTCGAATAGATAAATAAAATAGATAATTCTAATAGATAAATTAAATGGATAATTCTAATGATAAATGTAATAGATAATTCTAATAGATAAATATAATAGATAATTCTAATAGATAAATATAATAGATAATTCTAATAGATAAATATAATAGATAATTCTAAAAGATAAATATAATAGATAATTCTAATAGATAAATATAATAGATAATTCTAATAGATAAATGTAATAGATAATTCTAATAGATAAATGTAATAGATAATTCTAATAGATAAATATAATAGATAATTCTAAAAGATAAATATAATAGATAATTCTAATAGATAAATATAATAGATAATTCTAATAGATAAATGTAATAGATAATTCTAATAGATAAATATAATAGATAATTCTAAAAGATAAATATAATAGATAATTCTAATAGATAAATGTAATAGATAATTCTAAAAGATAAATATAATAGATAATTCTAATAGATAAATATAATAGATAATTCTAATAGATAAATGTAATAGATAATTCTAATAGATAAATATAATAGATAATTCTAATAGATAAATATAATAGATAATTCTAATAGATAAATATAATAGATAATTCTAATAGATAAATGTAATAGATAATTCTAATAGATAAATAGAATATGTCATCATAATATAGAAATAAAATAGATAAACAAAATGTCTAATGATAATAGATAATTATAATAGATAAATATAATATATAAATAGAAGTGTAGCAGTAAGCAGTGAGTGTGTATGTGTGTGCATGTGTGTGTACTTGTGTGCGTGCGCCTGTGTGTGCGTGTACAGCTGGCAGTAAAGTGGTGTAGAAGGAAGTGACATCACTGCTCGTTCATATTTATATGTAACTGATGATATATTGTTATTATATATCATGTATGTAGGCCTTTATAAATGGTTAATATATCATTTAATATATATATTAAATATATATATCACTTCAGGTTGTCAGTCAATTGATATATCTAATCACACATCAATGTCACATTTTCTCTGTTCTAAATGAACCTTAAAAGGAGATCAGTCCAGTATTTAATCCTCTTATCAACATGTTAGTGGACTAATATGCTGCTTTATGTAAATGTATGTATGTATTTATACAACACTAATCAATGACAGATATTGTCCAGAAACCCTCAGAGGTTCTGACTTTAGCATAATTAACCATTAATAAATCCATTAATTACAACTAATTAGCCCTTTGTAAAAGGAAGCTCATGCTGTGGTCAAACACACTGGACTCCTCCAGACGTCCTTCTAGGGACTCAGACATAAACAAAAACAAAAAATGACAAATAACTAACAAATGACAAATTACTGAGTTACATGAAAACTAAACTCAACAGATCCCGTTCCTAACAACACACATCTGTATGATGCTTCCCAGCTGTATTTACCGAACACCATTTACTGGATCATTCACTCAGCTGGTGATTCTGGTATTTCTGGCAGCACTTGAAGGCAGCATCACTGGCTGTGAGTTACTGGGAGTCACTGAAAGTCCCTGATAATAAACCAGTGAAACCAGTCAGGCCTTTCATCAATGTCGGCCACCAGATTGGTCCTCTGCCAGCTCATAACTTGTACCATAATATACTTAAGCTACATTAATGTTTATCTTCTTCTTGACCTTATCAAAAAGGTCATATTCATCCAAATACCTAGAAAATATCTTTTCAGAAATCATGATCCAAATGTTATCCTTCTCAGTGATGAAGGCTTTACACATTGATACTAATTAGTTTTAATGGAGAACATTTATTAAAGGTGAACCAGCTGCTGGCTGTAGTTTAACAAACTGTTTAAAGGTGGAGGAGTGGTATCGATCTTCTCATTCAACTCTCAGCAAGAGAGCAAAGAAGCGTATTTCCCAAAATGTTGAAATACTCCTTTAAAGGTCCAATTTGTGGGATTTGGTGACATCTAGTGGTGTGGTTGCAGATTGCAACCACCTGAGTATCTCTTCACTCACTCCTCCCTTTACAACTAATGAGGTATAGAAATGTTGAGGTAACCTGAGCCGCCGAGCGCTAAACCGTAGTAACACCGTTCACCTCCCTCAGAGGTCATCCATACCATAATACCACTACTGTAGGAGCAACAGGAAGTCAGAGGGCGGCTGGCGGTACAGCGGTTTAACGACATGCAGTTCACATTACCGAACTTTCACCAGCGTATCAGAGAACTAAGACTCTATTTATTCTACTGAAAATCCCTCCAAACAGCAGATTATTAAGAGAATGACATTATGTAGAGGAGTCTATGAACCGTACAGGACTGGCTGGTTAGGGGAGGAATGCTTCCATTAACTAAACTAACATTTAACTTAACACTAACCCTTAGATTTAACACTTACCTTAACATGAACCCTTCCCTCTCCTCCTGTAGTTCCTCTCTGCTTTAGTCTCTCAGCCAGCAGCCCCTCGGCTGTCCTCTCCTTCTCATCTCCAGACAGCTTTCTGGATCTTTCTGCAGGTTTTGTCTCAAAGTGACGTTCTAGTTGTTTTCTTTGAATACAGACATGTTTGTTGTAAACTGAGCTCACAGCTTTACCGCCAACCTCCATGAAAACTACTCATCAGTCCATGACTTGTTGTAGACGTGGTGCTGGATGCTGCTGCCTGTGGACCAGGACTGGGTCCCTGTGGGTGCTTTGGGATGGAGGGTCCACAGCAGCACCCACTCTTCATTGAGAAGAGTCAGAGCGATACCTGCTTTCACGTCAGAGTCTAAAAGTCTCCAATAACAGCAGAAAAAGTCACTACGTTTTTTCATCTGCTTGCTTTGACAAAGACTTTTTAGAGGCGTCTGAAAACTCTCTAAATATAGCGACAGTCTCTAAGTTGGCAACACTGCAGCCTCAACAGGAGACACTACTTCAAACATCACCCACGTCAATTTATATCACTGTCAAGTGTGACAGGAAGAAGCACACTAACAATACACAAGCATTTCAAAACAAAAGCTGTTTTCTTTACTGTGTTTTTTTTAAGCTTCGTAGGTAAATTGTGTGGTTTGTCTGAGAGCTCCAGGTCTGAACAGAACCATCACAAGGACCGGATCAGGCCCGCGGGCCATATAATGCCCAGGTCTGCTCTAGAGCCAGAGTTTGGGCAACACATTCTCACTTCCAACTCGTCAAACACTGCCGCATGGTCAGCGCTCCTCCCACCGGAGACCGACCCACAGGGTGCCCCTCTACGTCTGGATGGACCGGGGATGACGTGTTCATATATGCTCATTACATGTAGAGTGTCCTTTCAAAATAAACTGCTCATTGAATAGAGAACCTTTAAAGACTGACATGAAAACCTTACACTGCTCTGAACAACACTGTGTCACGTACACCGGACGGATACGTTGCAGTCCTCTTTCCTCCCTGCAGGCATTGTTATGTCAGATACATAAAACATTGCTGGGTGCTGTGATGCAGCAGACGGCAGCTGTAATTAAATGCTGGATGGTAACTGTTACAGCGGACAGCTCTTCTGAGGTGTCCTCATCATTTCACACATCACTGAACCCTCCCTCAGGCCTCCACACTGCTGACACTGAGCATCAACACTGTCCACCTGGCCTGCAGCGTATCCACTAACTGATGAACTCCCAACAACAGCACAGTGTCATTATTTCATCAACCCACGCTAACTTCAGGCAGCCGTTGATACGATGGAACGGGATGCAGAAGTGTTCAAACCACACCTGAATACTTTGACACATTTGAGATTAAATACTGAGGAAATAACAATAAGCGTAAAGCTCTTTATTACCTCTGTAATGTGTTTATTCATCACAGAGGTTCATTCAACAGCTGTGTTAGTGCTGGCTGCATTTATACCTAGCATTTACATATCATATTTCTACCTCGCATTTATCATTTCTGTATGTTACATTTATACCTAGCATCTATATATCCATCCATCATCCATCCATCCATCCATCTTTAACTGCTTATCCCGTTGGGGGTCGTGGGGGGGCACTGGGCATTGGGCGACCCCGGACAGGTCACCAGTCCATCACAGGGCTGATACATAGAGACAGTCAACCAGTCACGCTCACATTCACACCTATGGGACATTTGGAGACATCAGTTAACCTAAACTGCATGTCTTTGGACTGTGGGAGGAAACCGGAGCACCCGGAGAAAACCCCACGCAAACACAAGGGGAAAGGTCCAAGTCGGATATATATATACCTATATATATATATATATATATATATATATATATATATATATATATATATATATATATATATATAAAAGGTATATATATATTGGGAAAGGTCCAAGTCGGATATATATATATATATATATATATATATATATATATATATATATATATATATATATATATATATATATATATATATATATATATATATATATATATATATATATATATATATATACATTTCTATATAGCTATATATATATGTGTGTGTGTGTGTGTGTGTGTGTGCGTGTGTATATATATATTTATACCCAAACAATGCAATTTAACATAACATTCTTTAAGGCGTGCGTGCGTGCGTGCGTGCGTGCGTGCGTGCGTGCGTGCTATAATGGAACAGACTCTGTTTTCCACTCGGCTGATTCTTTTCATTGTGGACATCCCAGAAAATGTGTGTCTGCTGTGTGTGTGTGTGTGTGTGTGTGTGTGTGTGTGTGTGTGTGTGGGACAAAACCTAACTATGAAACACTGACTATCTCCCCTGTGTGACATAATGTGTGTTTCTGTGTGCGGTTATCTCAAGTGAGTCCAAATTAGTTTTTTTCCACCTCATTAGTGCCCCCCCCCCCCCCAGATGTGTGTGTGTGTGTGTGTGTGTTGTTGCCATGGTGAGTCCACCTCTATGTCTGCTGCCTGTGTGTTGTCACAGGTGAACTTTATCTACATGAGTAATATCCAGGTTCAACACTAAATACTATCAAAGCAGATTTTAATGGCTGTGAAATGTCCAGTCGGTACTGAATAGATGAGTTTCAGATCTGAAGGACTTCCTCACATCGTAGATAAACATGCTTAAAAAGTGGATGTTTCTTTCAATGTATAGTTAGGGACAACTTCACACTAAACTATAGAAAATAAATGATGCTGACTCAGCGGTTCACTGCACCTGTGATGTCTAAAAACATACTTTTCTCCCCAGTATTAAGACGCAAAAAGAGAAATTCAGAGCATTTCTACTGCCTCCATCACAGACTGTATACAGGAAGTGGACGTAGTCACTGTGACGTCACCTTAACAACCACATTAATGTGTTTCAGGCGGGAAGACATTGTGAGGTCAACATGTCACAGGTTCTGTTTACTGATTGGCTGCCTCTCTGGCTGCACTTCACCACTAAAAGTTAACCATTTACCAGCTTTTCGTAGGCCGTATTTAGTTAGCAGCCGCCGCAGCGCTTCATAGACGTACACAGCAGCTCGCCGCAAGCCGAACTTCACCGCTGCTCTGGTGTGTTTTCAGTGTTACTCTACTGTTGGACAATGTCTTTACTGCAGTCAAAACAAAACGAATTCACAAAAAACTACACAGTAGAGGATGAAGTACTTAGATCATCTACTGCAGTAAAAGTGATAGTACCACACTGTGAAATTACTTCACTACAAGTAAAAGTCCCACCTTGATGGCCTCGTGGCCGAATTCATGACCATCGCCTGCCGAGGCAATGTTAGTCCTGAAAGTTCACCAAATTTGAACACAAATGCAAAGATGCACAGACTGGAAGTGAATGGGAGGCAAATATTAATGTGACTGTGTCTTAACATGTTTAGTAGAACTACCAGACTAATTTCAAGGGCCAGTGTGTCCCAAAGCTCTCACAGGGCCCCAGTCCTGGTCCACAGGCAGCCGCATCCAGCACCACGTCTACAACAAGTCCTGGACTGATGAGTAGTTTTCATGGAGGTTGGCGGTAAAGCTGTGAGCTTAGTTTACAACAAACATGTCTGTATTCAGAGAAACAACTAGAACGTCACTTTGAGACAAAACCTGCAGAAAGATCCAGAAAGCTGTCTGGAGATGAGAAGGAGAGGACAGCCGAGGGGCTGCTGGCTGAGAGACTAAAGCAGAGAGGAACCACAGGAGGAGAGGGAAGGGTTCATGTTAAGGTAAAGGTTAAATCTAAGGGTTAATGTTAAGATAAACGATAAATGTAAACGTTAATGTTAAGTTAGATGTTAAATGTTTAATGTAAGTGTTGATGTTAAGTTAAATGTTAAGTTTAGTTAATGGAAACGTTCCTACCCTAACCAGTCAGTCCTGTACGGTTCATAGACTCCTCTATATAATATCATTTTATTAATAATCTGCTGTTTGGAGGGATTTTCAGTAGAATCAAAGGGGCTCAAAGGGGCCTCCCAGGATCAATAACTGCCCCTCTGATTTTAGGGGGATCTATTGGTAGAACAGAGTACTATCACCTGAAAAGACAAAGTGTCATCCTCTTGTTGTGTTTGTTATCTTACAGTGAGCTGTTTATAGGTACATAGCGATCCGGCCGCCATGTTTCTACAGAGGCCACCACACCAGGCTTCTACATGCTCAGCACACGGGAGAAGTTTCAGTTGGTTGCAATCTGCAACCTCACCACTAGATGGCACTAAATCCTACACACTGCCCCTTTAACATGCTTTGTAGACAACTACCAGACTGATTTAAATACAGGTAAATCCAAAGTTAGAGGATCCAATAGAGGGGCTCTCAAGCAGTTTGCAGTCATATTTCTATAGCGACTAATCCAGAAGCACTTTGTGTGTCATTTTTAATCATCGCTCATATTGTTTAGATGGTATCAGGTTTTTGGTGCAGTAGTCTATGTGGTTTTTGAAAGTGATGCAGAAATACAGGAGCTTTACAGACTTCATAAACACAAACCTCTCTGTATCCCTGCAGCTCCTTTCCAGTGTCCAAAGACCAATATCCCGACTTCCCTTTTAAAAATGGAGCCATGGCCGGCGCCATCGAGCTGAAGCGACCCGTCGGCGTCCACTGCCACGGCGCCAAAGCCGTGGCGTGTGAGGAGAGCGGGGACCGGCTGCTGGCCAAGAGGAAACTCTACATCGCTTCAGCCGTCTGCCTCGTCTTCATGATCGGCGAGGTCATAGGTAAAAGTTCAGAAGCTCAAACCTCGGGGAGGAGAGAGAGCAGAAGGTCAGATGTTTGGATTTATTAATCAAAGAACTGATCATCAGAGAATCAATATCTCACTCATGTCATATTAAACAAAAGAGTTCCAAAACGGCTGCTTATCTATCTGACACTGCTACTCTATGACGTGTAATGAACGTGTCCTATTTTTGTACTATAATGTCAACTTATAAATGTGGTATTTAAATTCTCTAACATAGGTTGAAAAGCCAAACAACATTCAAACTGATGATACAAACAAGTTTCCTTTTCTATCAACTGTGATCAAAAGATGTCGATGGTCTCAACGCTCCTCCTTCCCGGGACATCAGATACTAAATAACACTGTCTCATGTGATTCCAGCATACAAGGCACCTGTAGCGCTTTTCTAATGGCGTATTTCTGCCAGATCCAGTGCATGATGGGAGATTTGTGGGGAGTTTTGACTGAGGCTGGTGCTGCGTTCGCCCGTGTGGATGGCGCGACACGTCCGGCTCACAAAGCTTGGACCGAGCTGTGAAACTATGTGATCTGGTTCTAAGATGAAACCAAATTCATCATCGCCTATTTCTGCAGAATAACAGAAAGCTTATGAGCAGACCGCCATGTCGTGTCCTGTTTGAGACGGTAATAGGAGAAGCAGCGACCAATCAGGTGCATTCAACAACAGGGTGCAGCACCAGCGGGAAGCGGCCAGCTGAGCGGCGCAGCGAGGCCGCTAGCGTTGGACGTAAAGCGAGGGATGCACCGGGGTTCCCAGTAACTCGAATGTAAACACAGACCTGGCGTCGTGTCCCACATTCACATTTCCACTGTACAAACTGTGACTTTAAGACAAACCATGAGGTCTTTTCTTAAACCTAAATCAGTGGCTTTGTTAATTGAACCTGAACTGTGACTGTGTCCATTCACAACGTTAACCATGTGTTGACTGCGACAGCGTCGGTATGTGACGAGTTGGGAGGAGAACTTGTCGTATGTTGCTGCTACATAATGAAACTGGAGGATACAGAGGAGACAGGGTTTGAGCTGAATGATGTGTGAATTTAAATCCTTTTTATTCTATAATGGTCTTTAAGTCCTGATGATAATCACTGTGAAATACATTAATGTTCCAGATTTAGATTTGATAAGAGCTGAGGATGAACTTTTAGTTGAATACTCTACTAAACACTATATACTGCATATCATGCTGCCATGATGGACAAAACTTCTGACTACTTCTGACGGGAAAGAATTAATATAACAGTACTGAAGCGTTGAGTAGCTGCCGACCTAAAAACCAAAACCTTTTTATTGCAAAGAGTGGGCTGTAAAATGGTGGCTCACATTCATTGGTTGGTTGACTAGATGTTTACGATGATATGAAAGAGCATCACATCTCTTTTACCCGAGGTGTTAAAGAGGATCTGAAGATTAATACAGATCATGGTTTGTAGCTGCATTACATTACAGCTTTTATAAACCTTTAAACAGCTCAGATATAGATGGAAAGCTTGTTTCTTAGTCGGTGGCACACTCCTCATCAGCACGTGTTTAAAGTCTGTTTTCTTCTGGTGCAGTTTATCCCAACAGAAGCTTAATATCGCTCTTATTTTAACCTTCCATGCAAAGATTCAGCTGGAGGTGCAACAAGGTGTTTTAGTTCTCAGATGTGAGGCGAGTCTCAGGATCGGTCAGCGCGATTTAAAGGCTAATGATGATGTTTCCTGGTTTCCTACAGGAGGCTACCTGGCCCACAGCCTGGCCATCATGACCGACGCCGCCCACCTGCTGACGGACTTTGGCAGTATGATGGTGAGCCTGTTCTCCCTGTGGATCTCCTCCAGACCGCCCACCAAAACCATGAACTTTGGTTGGCACAGATCAGGTCAGAGCGAGAGATCAGACGAGTGATGAGTGGATGGATGGACGGATGGATGCTGTTAACAACAGGTTACAACATCTGGATCTCTGCTGTATTCAGAGTAGTGAGCTGGTTAACAACATCTGGATCTCTGCTGTATTCAGTGGTGAACAGGTTACAACATCTGGATCTCTGTTGTATTCAGAGTAGTGAGCTGGTTAACAACATCTGGATCTCTGCTGTATTCAGTGGTGAACAGGTTACAACATCTGGATCTCTGCTGTATTCAGAGTAGTGAGCTGGTTAACAACATCTGGATCTCTGCTGTATTCAGGGTAGTGAGCTGGTTAACAACATCTGGATCTCTGCTGCATTCAGTGGTGAGCTGGTTAACAACATCTGGATCTCTGCTGCATTCAGAGTAGTGAGCTGGTTAACAACATCTGGATCTCTGCTGCATTCAGTGGTGAGCTGGTTAACAACATCTGGATCTCTGCTGCATTCAGTGGTGAGCTGATTAACAACATCTGGATCTCTGCTGCATTCAGAGTAGTGAGCTGGTTAACAACATCTGGATCTCTGATGCATTCAGTGGTGAACTGGTTAACAACATCTGGATTTCTGATGCATTCAGTGGTGAACTGGTTAACAACATCTGGATCTCTGCTGCATTCAGAGCAGTGAGCTGGTTAAGAACATCTGGATCTCTGCTGCATTCAGAGCAGTGAGCTGGTTAAGAACATCTGGATCTCTGCTGTATTCAGTGGTGAGCTGGTTAACAACATCTGGATCTCTGCTGATGTTTGTGCCTCTGAGAGATGCAGTCTGTTATTTAACTTCATGTACTTTAACTACGGCAGTGCTTTGTGATGGAGGTGTGTACAGATATATCATATGAGGATATAAATGTGATATGACGACCGCCTCGTCTCTCTTCCCTCCACAGAGATCCTCGGGGCGCTCATCTCAGTTATTTCCATCTGGATCGTTACGGGAGCTCTGGTCTATTTAGCGATCGAAAGGATTGTACGCAACGACTACGAGATTGATGGCCATGTGATGTTGGTCACCTCCGGCTGTGCCGTCATCGTCAATATAATGTGAGTGCTTCTCAGCAAAAAGCTTCATGATACCACTAAAAACTCAAAAACTACATTTTGAAGAAGTATTTTTTTGGGGGGGGGAATCAATAATGAACACTGGGAATTAAAATCCCAGAATATGATATATCCCAGGAATTCTTCCCAATACCAACACTTCTCTAGAGAAATCCCTGCAGAAGTCTGGGACTGTTGTTAAGATCACGTCTGAACATACTGAAGACCACTGTATGTACAAAACGATGCCTTCTTCAGACCTCATTCCTGCTTCAGCCCCTTCAGCCCCTTCAGCCCCTTCAGCCCCCCTCTAACACCACTACAGTAAAACCATAAAGTAACCATCCAGTGGGAAAAGCTGCTGGTAAAGGAGACGGCGAGGAGATTAGGGCTGTCAGAGTTCACTAAAGAAATACTACTACTACTACTACTACTACTACTACTACTACTACATCCTGGTCTCATCTGAAACTAGAGAACCTGATGGATCCATCAGTACCAACCAGGTCAGACTACTACTACTACTACTACTACTACTACATCCTGGTCTCATCTGAAACTAGAGAACCTGATGGATCCATCGGTACCAACCAGGTCAGACTACTACTACTACTACTACTACTACTACTACAACTACTACTACATCCTGGTCTCATCTGAAACTAGAGAACCTGATGGATCCATCAGTACCAACCAGGTCAGACTACTACTACTACTACTACTACTACTACTACTACACTACATCCTGGTCTCATCTGAAACTAGAGAACATGATGGATCCATCAGTACCAACCAGGTTAGACTACTACTACTACTACTACTACTACATCCTGGTCTCATCTGAAACTAGAGAACCTGATGGATCCATCAGTACCAACCAGGTCAGACTACTACTACTACTACTACTACTACTACTACTACTACAACTACTACTACATCCTGGTCTCATCTGAAACTAGAGAACCTGATGGATCCATCAGTACCAACCAGGTCAGACTACTACTACTACTACTACTACTACTACATCCTGGTCTCTGAAACTAGAGAACCTGATGGATCCATCAGTACCAACCAGGTCAGACTACTACTACTACTACTACTACTACTACTACTACTACATCCTGGTCTCATCTGAAACTAGAGAACCTGATGGATCCATCAGTACCAACCAGGTCAGACTACTACTACTACTACTACTACTACTACTACTACTACATCCTGGTCTCATCTGAAACTAGAGAACCTGATGGATCCATCAGTACCAACCAGGTCAGACTAGCTGGTAGTGAAGGAGGTTAAATGAGGCTCTAGACTTGACCTCTGACCTCCAGATGTGTGGATGTTAATGGGTTCTCTGGGTCCCACCAGTCTCCCCTTTACAGACATGCCCACTTGATGATAATCACTGTCAGTCAAACACTTGGTGTTTCTCTCTGCAGCATGGCCTACATCCTCCATCACTCCACCACCTTCCACGCCCACGGCAGCGGTTACCACCAGATCGACGAGGGCGGCCAGAGTCCTGTCGCTCACGGCCACTCCCACGCGCTCCTCGGTGGCCACGGCAACACCAGCGTCCGTGCCGCCTTCATCCATGTGGTCGGAGACCTGCTGCAGAGCGTCGGCGTCATGGTGGCGGCAACCATCATCTACTTTCGGGTCAGATATAAGATCACACTGATGTTAGGGTGAAACCGAAATGTCAGTTTGCTGATATTGGCGCTTTAAATAAAAGTCTAAATGTGATCCTTTATGATGACCTTTGACTTGAATAATCCTGGTTTTCAACAATTTTGACTAGATTATAAATACTGTTACAGGAGCTTTTCTATAAAATTCATATGAATTTCTGTGACATTTTTGGGATTATAGTCCATTTGACCTGATTCTTCTCTGTATAATACACCTTTAATACCACAAACAGGCACGTATTGGGTTATTTAAAGCATCCTGGTAATGTGATGGAAGGGTTAAATATTTCTGCCATCATGCAAGATGCTCCTTTCCTTTTGGCCTGGGGCACTTTAATGTCTGCTGACTGTGGAGAACACCATCTGATGCCCTGTGAAGTCTCCGTTAACCTCGTTTCTGTCTCTCAGCCTGAGTATAAAGTGGCAGATCCCATCTGTACCTTCCTGTTCTCCGTCTTCGTCCTCTGCACCACCGTCACCATCCTCAGAGACGTCTTCAGGATACTCATGGAAGGTACGTCACCTGGACATCAACGTCATGTGATCAGAAAACATGTGATTCAACGAGCCAATCACACGCAGCTCCCCTTCCTATGTCACATGCAGCTCATTAGAATATACCGCCCACAGCTAGAGGACTACCTTTGTAAAGGTGACACATGGTTTTCTCTCTGGCCAATCAGAGCAGACTGGACTTCTTAACCGTTATGCCCTCTTTGTCTTGTATATGTCAAAGATCAGCAAACAAGACTGATTGACTGCATCAGTATTTTTTATGTAGTGATTGATTCTCTCTGGACACCTTTGTGGCCAAAAATATACACACACACATAATCTGCAATAAAATCCTCATACATCAATATTTTTTTCTGCTTCTTTTTGTTTCAATCGCTTAATCAACTTCATCCCTGATCAAAATGATCAAATATTCAATAATTTTCAGGATTTTAACCCTTTAAATGCCATTATAGACCGATGCATGAAATTCTGTGTTTTTAACAGTTATGTTATGGAGCCCTGTGACCACCAGGGGGCCCAACAGTGATTGGTTTGTTTGTTTGTTTGTGCATGAAGTATTTTTTAAATCAATATCTGATTCATCAATGTGAGCATTTATTGTGAAAACTGGAACAATACATAATTTCAAGCATCGGCCTACAATGGGAAAACGGTTGAATACAGTAAAAATGACAAATATCACTACGTTTCTTCAAAATGAAGTGCTGACATTACTGAATACATGGTTTATACTGTGATGGCAGTGAGATTAAAACATGTGGTTTTAATGGAAGTCAATGAGGCATTTTAGCCACGAAGGTGTCCAGAGGGAGAATCTGACACTACAGAAAAATACTGATCAGATCAGTTGACACGTCCAAGACTCTGATCACCACCAGTGCCCCGTCCCCCTACTATGGGTGGGCTTTTTTTGGTAACAAATTATCAGTATTTCAAATAATTAAACTGGTATTTACAGGGTTAACATCCTGAAAATGAATCGCTGAACAATTAGTTTGTTGTTCGCAACACATTCAAATTTCTCTTTGATTCAAGCAAATTACCGTATTTTGGTTTGTGTCCTGTGGAGTCAGTACAATAACCAGTCGTAGGTGTTATTGATCAGAACTGATCAGCTGATTCTCAGTGAAACTGTTGAACTCTTCACAACTTTTAAACATTATTTCATTGTTTCAGCCATCACATGAAAAATGATCCATTCAATTAGACATCCACGTATATCCATAAATATCTATGACATGGTGTCACGTATGTGAGGAGGTACAACGGCCTGATTTTACTGAAGTACAGCAGCTTCTTTCTTTGTTGCAGGGTTTATTTTTGGCATTGATGTTTTCTGTTCACTAGATATGACTTTACATGAAAGACCTACACTGGATTTTCTGTTTATAGTACATGGAACATGATACATGAATACATTTACTGTATAAACGCACACTGTGTACTACTACTACTACTAGACAATACTGACGTTTCCCAGTGAACTCGGACCTGCTGTTGAGGAGGGAATGTAAAAAGCTCAACGTAAACTAAAGCAGATATCCTGCTGGTTCACTCGTGGTGTGTGACTGGTGTATTTGTCTGCTTGTATTGTGTGTTTTTACTGTGCTGCCCTCTGAACCAGGTCGCTCTGGAAAAGAGATTTAAATCTCAATGAGCTTTTTGTCACTTTATACTGTATATATCTAATCATATTGATCAGTACGGTTCACACCATGACTGAACTACTCGTCATTTTGGTGACGTTGGCCAGTTGACTGACACAGTACCTGGTTTAGAGGCATGAATGAAGTGAGTTACTACCTTCAGCAGACATGTAATCGAGTTGTGACGTCTCATTAAACGGTTGTGATAATTGCTCTTACAGTTTAGAGAAAGTTAAGACTTCCAGAAAATGAGCAAAAGTGACTGAAAAAAACTGTAAGATGTTCAGGTTGAGAGAGGAGGATGCTGAAAATGTTCTTTTAAAAACTCTGGACAGAACCAGGCCAGCTGTTTCCAGTTGTTATGTCATGCTAAGCTAAGCTAACCAGTTGCTGACTGCAGCTTCACATTTCAGTGGCATCGATCTTCTCATCTGAAGGAAGAGAGCGAACATAAAACATAAAACATGACTCGGAACGAGTCCTTTATGATGACTCGTGAGCTGAGGGTTATTTATGACCAGTTGTTTTTCTGGCCGGCAGCCGTTATCAACCTGATCTGACAAGGTCAACGTTACATGATGCTGTCACGTTCCCTGCATTCGGGAGCAAATTTCCAACATGATTTTACTTTTCTGAAGGTTTCTGCAGAAAGCAGGACTCACTCCACATTACACAGACCTCTTTGGCTTCTTCAGCTTCACATGTTGGAACAGCAGAAACAGGCCTGTGAGCAACAAGCTGGAATAGAAAGAATTATTAATCTTATATCATTGTCATGCATACTTTACAAGGACGTCAGTCATGGCTTTTTAGCCAAATATAACTGCTTGATCTATAAAATAATATAAATGTTACCTGAGAAGTCATGGAAATGTGCTACAAACCTTGCTTACTGATTTAACTTTTAATTTACAGTAACATGTAAATCATGATAACAAGGCTCGTATTATCTGTATGTTTTGGAATTTATTGTGTATTCATTTGGTTTCCAGGCTCTCCTAAAGGAATCGAGTTTAACTCGGTGAAGGAGGTGCTGCTGTCGGTGAAGGCTGTTAAGTCGATGCACTCTCTGCACCTCTGGGCTCTGACTCTGGGCCAGGCGCTGGTGTCTGTTCACGTGGCTATAGGTAACGTAACACACTGACCTACGTCAGCGCGGTCACAGGTAACGTAACACACTGACCTATGTCAGCGTGGTCACAGGTAACGTAACACACTGACCTACGTCAGCGTGGTCACAGGTAACGTAACACACTGACCTACGTCAGCATGGTCACAGGTAACGTAACACACTGACCTACGTCAGCGCGGTCACAGGTAACGTAACACACTGACCTACGTCAGCGCGGTCACAGGTAACGTAACACACTGACCTACGTCAGCGTGGTCACATCAGCGCGGTCACAGGTAACGTAACACACTGACCTACATCAGCGTGACACACTGACCTACGTCAGCGCGGTCACAGGTAACGTAACACACTGACCTATGTCAGCGTGGTCACAGGTAACGTAACACACTGACCTACATCAGCGTGGTCACAGGTAACGTAACACACTGACCTACATCAGCACGGTCACAGGTAACGTAACACACTGACCTACATCAGCGCGGTCACAGGTAACGTAACACACTGACCTACGTCAGCGTGACACACTGACCTATGTCAGCGCGGTCACAGGTAACGTAACACACTGACCTACATCAGCGCGACACACTGACCTACATCAGCGTGGTCACAGGTAACATAACACACTGACCCACGTCAGCGCGGTCACAGGTAACGTAACACACTGACCTACATCAGCGCGACACACTGACCTACGTCAGCGCGGTCACAGGTAACGTAACACACTGACCTATGTCAGCGTGGTCACAGGTAACATAACACACTGGCCTACATCAGCGCGGTCACAGGTAACGTAACACACTGACCTACATCAGCGCGGTCACAGGTAACGTAACACACTGACCTACATCAGCGTGGTCACAGGTAACGTAACACACTGACCTACATCAGCGCGGTCGCAGGTAACATAACACACTGACCTACGTCAGCGTGGTCACTAGAATAACACACTGACCTACGTCAGCGCGGTCACTAGTAATGTAACACACTGACCTACATCAGCGTGGTCACAGGTAACGCAACACACTGACCTACGTCAGCGTGGTCACAGGTAACGTAACACACTGGCCTACATCAGCGCGGTCGCAGGTAACATAACACACTGACCTACGTCAGCGTGGTCACTAGTAACGTAACACACTGACCTACGTCAGCGCGGTCACAGGTAACGTAACACACTGACCTACATCAGCGTGGTCACAGGTAACGTAACACACTGACCTACGTCAGCGCGGCACAGGAACATAACACACTGACCTAAGTCAGCGGGGTCACAGGTAACGTAACACACTGACCTACGTCAGCGCGGTCACAGGTAACGTAACACACTGACCTACATCAGCGTGGTCACAGGTAACATAACACACTGACCTACATCTGCGCGGTCACAGGTAAAGTAACACACTGACCCACATCAGCGCGACACACTGACCTACGTCAGCGCGGTCACAGGTAACGTAACACACTGACCTACATCAGCGTGGTCACAGGTAACATAACACACTGACCTACATCTGCGCGGTCACAGGTAACGTAACACATTGACCCACATCAGTGCGACACACTGACCTACGTCAGCACGGTCACAGGTAACGTAACACATTGACCCACATCAGTGCGACACACTGACCTACGTCAGCGCGGTCACAGGTAACGTAACACACTGACCTACGTCAGCGCGGTCACAGGTAACGTAACACACTGACCTACGTCAGCGCGGTCACAGGTAACGTAACACACTGACCTACGTCAGCGTGGTCACAGGTAACGTAACACACTGACCTACGTCAGCGCGGTCACAGGTAACGTAACACACTGACCTACGTCAGCGCGGTCACAGGTAACGTAACACACTGACCTATGTCAGCGTGGTCACAGGTAACGTAACACACTGACCTACGTCAGCGCGGTCACAGGTAACGTAACACACTGACCTACATCAGCGTGGTCACAGGTAACGTAACACACTGACCTACGTCAGCGCGGTCACAGGTAACATAACACACTGACCTAAGTCAGCGTGGTCACAGGTAACGTAACACACTGACCTACGTCAGCGCGGTCACAGGTAACGTAACACACTGACCTACATCAGCGTGGTCACAGGTAACATAACACACTGACCTACATCTGCGCGGTCACAGGTAAAGTAACACATTGACCCACATCAGCGCGACACACTGACCTACGTCAGCGCGGTCACAGGTAACGTAACACACTGACCTACATCAGCGTGGTCACAGGTAACATAACACACTGACCTACATCTGCGCGGTCACAGGTAACGTAACACATTGACCCACATCAGTGCGACACACTGACCTACGTCAGCACGGTCACAGGTAACGTAACACACTGACCTACATCAGCGTGGTCACAGGTAACGTAACACACTGGCCTATGTCAGCGTGGTCACAGGTAACATAACACACTGGCCTACATCAGCGCGGTCACAGGTAACGTAACACACTGGCCTATGTCAGCGTGGTCACAGGTAACATAACACACTGGCCTACATCAGCACGGTCACAGGTAACGTAACACACTGACCTACGTCAGCGTGGTCACAGGTAACGTAACACACTGACCTACATCAGCGCGGTCGCAGGTAACATAACACACTGACCTACATCAGCGTGGTCACAGGTAACGTAACACACTGACCTACATCAGGGTGGTCACAGGTAACGCAACACACTGACCTACATCAGCGCGGTCGCAGGTAACATAACACACTGACCTACGTCAGCGTGGTCACTAGTAACGTAACACACTGACCTACATCAGCGCGGTCGCAGGTAACATAACACACTGACCTACGTCAGCGTGGTCACAAGTAACGTAACACACTGACCTACGTCAGCGTGGTCACAGGTAACATAACACACTGACCTACGTCAGCGTGGTCACTAGTAACGTAACACACTGACCTATGTCAGCGTGGTCACTAGTAACGTAACACACTGGCCTATGTCAGCGTGTTCACAGGTAACATAACACACTGACCTACGTCAGCGTGGTCACAGGTAACATAACACACTGACCTACGTCAGCGTGGTCACTAGTAACGTAACACACTGACCTATGTCAGCGTGGTCACTAGTAACGTAACACACTGACCTATGTCAGCGTGGTCACTAGTAACGTAACACACTGACCTACGTCAGCGTGGTCACAGGTAACATAACACACTGACCTACGTCAGCGTGGTCACTAGTAACGTAACACACTGACCTATGTCAGCGTGGTCACTAGTAACGTAACACACTGGCCTATGTCAGCGTGTTCACAGGTAACATAACACACTGACCTACGTCAGCGTGGTCACAGGTAACATAACACACTGACCTACGTCAGCGTGGTCACTAGTAACGTAACACACTGACCTATGTCAGCGTGGTCACTAGTAACGTAACACACTGACCTATGTCAGCGTGGTCACTAGTAACGTAACACACTGGCCTATGTCAGCGTGTTCACAGGTAACGCGACACATTGACCTATGTCAGCGTGGTCACTAGTAACGTAACACACTGGCCTATGTCAGCGTGGTCACAGGTAACGCGACACATTGACCTTCTTTTTTCTACTTTCTTAGATGACAGTGCTAATGCTCAGTCAGTGCTGCAGGAGTTTTACTGTTTTATTATTATTAACAATTATTGTTTAAATGATTTTATTAATAATATTGTCAGTGTCAACATGAGAGAACAGTAGTGTAACGTCCAGTAAACAGACTCACAGTGTTGTTTTCTACTCTCAGATGAGGGTGCTGACGCTCAGTCGGTGCTGCAGGAGGCCACTGATCTGCTCCACACCAAGTTTGGTTTCCACAGCATCACCATCCAGGTGGAGCTCTACTCTGAAGATATGAGCCACTGCTCCCACTGTCAGGACCCCAGTGACTGAAACCGGTACCGGTACCGGTACTGGACCAGACAGGAACGTGGAACGGCTCCGGCATTATTCTTCATTGTTTCTGGGTGAGCTGGAGCAGTGACGGCTGTATTCACACTGCAGCTGCCTGTTGGAGGAGCAGAAAATACAGCTTTTGGTAGATTTGTTGTGTTCAACATAAAGTCACATGACAGTGAAATCATCGATGCGTTGGTGGTAGAGTGTTGACGCTGGAGCTCCATGCTAACAATCTGGTGAGTGGTACTCCAGTCCTCCTGTTTTCAGGGAGTTTTTACCAAATACTGACACAATTACAGAAGATGATTTGGGGTGAAACTGCGTACCGGATTGATTAGAAGCTGGCTTGAAAGAAATCTATCAATAATAAAAGAAGTGGAGGCCTGATGACGACAGTTCCCTGTCCCACCAAAATATGCAACAGATCCATAAGATTGCAATATTTAAGATAAATGGAAAAACTTTCTATAACAGCAGAACTGGTTCACTAGGTCACAGCGGTGGTTACAAACAGGTTACAGACCTTTTAACAAACCCTCTAACAGTATTTTACTCCTGCTTCAGTGTGTTCTCCATGTTTGTCCAGTTCTGGCTAATATGCTGCCATAAAGTTAGCATTAATATGAGCATGACCAGCAGCAGGGGTCCATCTGCAGCACCGGCACACAACCAGGACCTGCATGCTTTATCTCTGGATCGGTGGTTCCCAACCTTCCCTTTCAATGAGTAAACCGACAACTCCGGACGTGTTATAGATATTTGATATTATATTCGATGCAGAACAATAACAGTACAGAACAACTCAAACTGTACAATTAATTCAAATAGTGAATCCAGTAACTGCAGGACATTTATGAAACAGCGATCTGGATGAATTTTGAGCAGATTATTTCCTGTGAATGTCACATCAGAGACAAGGAACTTTAAATTAGGGCTGTCGAAGCTAACGTGATAATAAGACATTAATTAACACATTAATTAACACCACTAATGTCTTTAGTGCGTCAACACAACTGGTGATTTTTAGGTTGTAGCGGCTCAGTTTTAAAATCAGAGTGAAGTGATCAGTACCAACCAGGTCCTACTACTACTACTACTACTACTACTACTACATCCTGGTCTCATCTGAAACTAGAAACCTATGGATCCATCAGACCAACCAGGTCAACTACTACTACACACTTCTACTACTACTACTACTACTACATCCTGTCTCATCTAAACTAGAAACCTATCGATCCATCAGACCAACCAGGCAGACTACTACTACTACTACTACTACTACTACTACTACTACTACTACTACTACATCCTGGTCTCATCTAAACTAAGAACCTATGGATCCATCAGTACCAACCAGGTCAGACTACTACTACTACTACTACTACTACTACTACTACTACACATCCTGTCTCATCTAAACTAAAACCTATCGATCCATCAGTACCAACCAGGTCAGACTACTACTACTACTACTACTACTACTACTACTACTACTACTACTACATCCTGGTCTCATCTGAAACTAGAGAACCTGATGGATCCATCAGTACCAACCAGGTCAGACTACTACTACTACTACTATACATCCTGGTCTCATCTGAAACTAGAGAACCTGATGGATCCATCAGTACCAACCAGGTCAGACTACTACTACTACTACTACTACTACTACTACTACTACTACATCCTGGTCTCATCTGAAACTAGAGAACCTGATGGATCCATCAGTACCAACCAGGTCAGACTACTACTACTACTACTACTACTACTACTACTACTACTACTACTACATCCTGTCTCATCTAAACTAGAGAACCTGATCGATCCATCAGACCAACCAGGTCAGACTACTACTACTACTACTACTACTACTACTACATCCTGTCTCTAAACTAAAACCTATGATCCATCAGTACCAACCAGGTCAACTACTACTACTACTACTACTACTACTACTACTACTACTACATCCTGTCTCATCTAAACTAGAGAACCTGATGGATCCATCGGTACTAACCAGGTCAGACTACTACTACTACTATTACTACTACTACATCCTGTCTCATCTGAAACTAAGAACCTGATGGATCCATCAGTACCAACCAGGTCAACTACTACTACTACTACTACTACTACTACTACTACTACTACTACTACATCCTGTCTCATCTAAACTAAAACCTATCATCCATCAGTACCAACCAGGTCAGACACACTACTACTACTACTACTACTACTACATCCTGTCTCTAAACTAGAAACCTGATGATCCATCAGTACCAACCATCAGACTACTACTACTACTACTACTACTACTACTACTACTACTACATCCTGTCTCATCTAAACTAAACCTATGACCATCGGTACTAACCAGGTCAACTACTACTACTACTATTACTACTACTACATCCTGTCTCATCTGAAACTAGAGAACCTGATGGATCCATCAGTACCAACCAGGTCAACTACTACTACTACTACTACTACTACTACTACTACTACATCCTGTCTCTGAAACTAGAGAACCTGATGGATCCATCCATCATTCATTCATTTAGAACAGATAACATATGAGATTAATTTATGATTAATCACATTAACTATGGATGATAATAAATATTTTAATGGATTGACAGCTCTAGTTTTTATACAGTTCTCTGTCTGCATTACATATTTTTCACTTGTAGTGTTTTCTTGTACCCGACGCTGAGCCGTTGATCGATTAGCTCTTGTTTGATTCAGCTGCGTATTTTTAAGGTTATACGTTAAAGGAGCGGCGTGTCGGTGGCGTCTAGTGGTGAGTCTGCAGGTTGCCACCAACCAGAGAACTACGGTGGTCGATGGATGAGATGAAACCGTGAAAGTCTGTCTGAGTTTGGTTTGTCTGTTCTGGGCTCCTGTAGAAACATGGCGGCCGCTCCATGAGGACGACCGGCTACGTCTGTAGATATGAACTGTTCTAAGCTAACGACCATTCTTATTATTAGGTGATTATACATTAATGAAAACATGAATATAATATTCTATTTCTAATAATAAAGCAAACCTTTTCATTTAGTTTTCTGCAGATATTGATAACGAAGACCTCGTTGACCTGCTTGGCAACCAACGATCTAGACTGGACTCCTCTCTACACTGTTAAAATGAAATATTAAAAGTCAATTATGCATTAACGTTTATTTATGCAACTATTTCTAATTGCAGCTATAGATTTCCAGTCTCTCGCAGTGGGATAAAAGTAGCTGCTGCTGGTTGAAAACACTGCCTGATTTTTAGTATTTCATGTAAATGAAGGGAAACTGCCAGATATATGACCACATACTGTACATACTTTACAGTTCTGTATTTTCTACTGTAACTTCCCTGATAATGCTAATTATCCACTATAGTAATCATTTAAAATCCTGTATATGAGTATGTGCTCAGCTGTTAGCATGGAGCACCTGATGTCATGTTCTACCGGAGACGTGTGGATGACTTTAACATCTACCTTTACTCACCAACTCACTTCCTGCTGCTCGCTAACAGACTCGCATCGATCTGCAGATCTAGCTGCTCACATTTAAAGACTTTATCTGCTGACCAACTTTGTTTCTGGACTCACTCATTGCCGACATCACGCTGACAAAAGTTGTCATTTAAGGATGAAAAGCAGGAGAAATACCTCTAAAACTGGAAGTGTGCACTGCTGGTTGTTGCTTTAGTAAGATCACAGACTAAATCCACCATAATCAGAGTATGGAGAGGGGAGGCAGACATGATATGATATTAATATTTATTCAACTGAAGCTGCAGCTATCAACGTGATTAGAAGACGATGGATGATAGTCATGGTGTCAGCTTAGTGATATCTCCGCAGTCGTGGTCTTGAAATGCAGAGACAAGGTCCAGTCAGACTACGCTGGACCACGAGACCAGACCTTCAAATAGTGGTCTTAGTACTACAACACTGGCTCCAACACTTCAATGAGACCTCATCTCCCTCTCTGTGCTACTAAACTTATACTGAACTTCTACTGTATTACTACTAAACTGCTATTGCACTACTACTATAAATACTACTCTATATACATACACACAAATATACTGTATATTCACATACATATATGTATGTATGTATATGTGTGTGTGTGTGTGTATATATATATATATACTGTATATATACCCACACAGTATATACAGTATATACATATATATCCAGTATATCCAGCTTCCATCTCCTGCTGTATCACCAGACCTGATGCAGCCGGTTCATCACCATCACCAGAACGTCACGTTGCCTCGTTAGCTGCTGAATGTTGCTGGCGGCCAGAAGAAGGAAGCAGATCAGCGATCAGCAACCTTTACGACCAAAAGAGCTTCTTCTAATGAAGGCGACCCAGTCTCTGAGGTCTAACTTAGCCTATCAATGTTACTAATCGGGCTAAAGGAGCAGTCAGTATTATGTTGGAAGCTCCTGTTGACTTTCAGCAAATACTAACTTATTTTTATTGTTTACTAATTTCTCGCTGCAGATCAAGAAAAACCGTGAACCAGCAGCGTTGGTGTGAAAGCATCAGATCTGCCCAGACTGTTAATATTCTCTACTTTCCCTCCTGAGACCTTTCTTTCTCTGGATTTACAATCCATAGCTCAGGAAACTATAGACGTACGTAGACTATGACATACATAGACATACGTAGATGTATGTAGACTAGGACACACATAGACATACGTAGATGTATGTAGACTAGGACATACATAGATGTATGTAGTCGTACGTAGACGTACATAGACTATGACATACGTAGACGTACGTAGACTATGACATACATAGACATACGTAGATGTATGTAGACTAGGACATACATAGACATACGTAGATGTATGTAGACTAGGACATACATAGATGTATGTAGTCGTACGTAGACGTACATAGACTATGACATACGTAGACATGACATACATAGACATACATAGATGTATGTAGACTAGGACATACATAGACATACGTAGATGTATGAGACTAGACATACATAATGTATGTAGTCGTACGTAGACTATGACATACATAGACATACGTAGATGTATGTAGACTAGGACATACATAGACATACGTAGATGTATGTAGACTAGGACATACATAGATGTATGTAGTCGTACGTAGACGTACATAGACTATGACATACGTAGACGTACGTAGACTATGACATACATAGACATACGTAGATGTACGTAGACTAGGACATACATAGACATACGTAGATGTATGTAGACTAGGACATACATAGATGTATGTAGTCGTACGTAGACGTACGTAGACTATGACATACATAGACATACGTAGATGTATGTAGACTAGGACATACATAGACATACGTAGACGTATGTAGACTAGGACATACATAGATGTATGTAGTCGTACGTAG
This sequence comes from Pterois miles, assembly GCA_947000775.1. NCBI lineage: Eukaryota > Metazoa > Chordata > Actinopteri > Perciformes > Scorpaenidae > Pterois > Pterois miles. The sequence continues at coordinate 1,816,666 of CAMQGK010000634.1, read as the reverse complement.
ACGTACATAGACTATGACATACGTAGACGTACGTAGACTATGACATACATAGACATACGTAGATGTATGTAGACTAGGACATACATAGACATACGTAGATGTATGTAGACTAGACATACATAGATGTAGTAGTCGTACGTAGACGACATAGACTATGACATACGTAGACGACGTAGACTATGACGTGCGTAGACTACGACACGTGGATTATGACATACGTAGATGTACATAGACTATGACATACATAGACGTACGTAGACTATGACACATGTAGACTATGACATACAGTATGTAGATATACTTGGACTAACATACATAGACTATGACATACGTACTCATGTAGACTACGTAAACTATGAAATACGTAGAATGTGACATACATAGACGTACGTTGACCAAGACGAACATAGAGTGACATACGCAGACTGACATGTGCAGACATACGTAAACTATGACGTACTTAGACTATGATGTATGTAAACTATAACATGCGTAGACTATGACATCCATAGACGTACGTAGACAATGACATACGTAGATGTATGTAGACTATGACGAACATAGACTATGACATACGTAGATGTACATAAACTATGATGAACATAGACTATGAAATATGTAGACGTACGTAGACTATGACGTATGTAGACTATTACATACGTAAACTGACATACGTAGATGTACGTAGACTATGACATACATAGACGTAAGTAGACTATGACATACGTAGACTATGATGCACATTTGACTTGACTGAAATATTAAAACTTAGACTATTGAAGACTACTGACTTCCATATAATTCTCTGGAGCTGCAGGTTGTTGACCCTGTGCTAGAGCTCATCCTCTGGGGAGCTGCATTGTGCTTACATAGAGAACTACCCGTTAGATGAGATTTTAATGACATTTTGGGCCAATGGTGCTGCTGCTGCTGCTGGTGCTGGTGGTGGTGCTGCTGCTGGTGCTGCTGCTGGTGCTGGTGGTGGTGCTGCTGCTGGTGCTGCTGCTGGTGCTGGTGGTGGTGGGCTGCTGCTGCTGGTGCTGGTGCTGGTGGTGGTGGGGTGTCATGGTGTCACTAACTTCAGAGTTTCTGGGGACCATGAAAAGCAGCCAGCTGTTGCTGGTATTAGTGAATACTCCTCTGAGGAAACTGAATCATCTGGATAATAAGAAAAGCCACCGAGCCTGTAACGTTTCTGTTAAAGAGTCGATGTCGTTAAGACACCTGTTCATTCTGCATGGTTGTTAGCTGTTATTCAGTATCACAATATACACTAAGAAGTTTCCTGTTCAACTGCCAATCACAACATGTCGACACGCCATGCAGACGATTAATCACTGAAAAGATAACTTATCCAAAATTATATATTTTCACCAATTTTTAATGAGATCCTGTATATTTAAATACATGTTTCCTTTTGAAATAATGCAAAATGCTAATATACGTGTATATATATATATATATATATATATATATATATATATATATATATATATATATATATATATATATATATATATATAAAGGGCGTTGGTTAATCGGTTGACTCCATCCCATAAAAACACAGTCCTGTTTGTTCGCTATGGAAGTCTACTGTTCGAGAATGCTCTGTATCGTGCTGTTGATGTCTGTGACAATTATACTGTTTGTGACTGTTGTAAATATGTCAAATATTGTGAATTTTCTGTGTATGATTTTGTGTAAACGTGTAAATACATTGATCTCTCTTGTACAATCGGTCCTATTTGTCTATGTGTTATGGTGACATTACATAAACCCACGTGACATTTGATAATTCATTTTTATGTGTGGAAAGAGTTTTTTGTAAAGTGAAATAAAAGATTGCAGATGATGGAAACTGATGATGGATTATTTTACAGATGTCCGTCGAATCAATGCAACCGGTCACCTACAGGGGAACCTTCATTGTGTGTTTCAGCCTGGACCCTCTTTTCCATGTTTTTGTGTCTGACTGACTAACAGACACCAGTCCAGTACCGAGGGGGGGACCGCTGCAGACCTGCTGTTGGGTCGGTCTGGTACCATCATGTAGGTCCACTAACTGACAGGCTCTGATTGTGATTCTGGTGTCTGACCTCGTGGTCTGCTGGTGAAACCTGTGTTGTTATTAACGGTGTATTAATGAGGGGGAGATACCCTCTATGACCAGCTTCTATACATGGTCTTAGATACGGATCACTTCCTGTACAGACTTCATGATCATTGGATGAATTTCAGCTTTTCTGGTTTAGCTGTAAATATAAAATCCTTCGGTTGGTTTGTTTGCTTTCACACCACAAACCAACTAAAACGGTCGTTAACGGACTGATGACGTTAGTCTGAACTGAACCAAACAGGCTACATGAACATGGAAAATGGCCTGAAAAATACCGTTACCCTTTAATTTTAGACACAAACATATTTAGTTTTAGGTAAAAATAATAAAGCTGCATAGTGACAGTTTATGTCACTAATCCAGCTCTATCAGACAGTTAGACACAACGTCCAATAGAGACGTTCTGGGGCTTTCAGTCATGTTCCATGAGCTTCATCAGCAGGTGGACTTTGTGCCTGTTCCAGTGTTATTTCCTCAGTACTTGACCACACATCTAGAATGTAAACGTGGTCTGCTGATGAAGATCATGTGATGTGACTGAAAGCTCCAGAACAGCTGCTAGGACTCTTTTACCTCCTGCTGGTTACAAGGTTTCTCTCAACTTTATTCAATATTTGTTCCATTTTTTATTACAAAAACATTCATTATATGTCACACTTCAAAAATAGCAACAGAACAAAAGTACATTTCTATGATTGAATGATAATACTGTCAATAATGACGTATGACTGACAACGTTATCATGGTGTTTTACCTAAACATCATTCTGAAGCTGTCAGTGACGTTTGTGTCCAGACCCCGAACTGGACCCTGAACCTGAACAGAACCTGTTTCAGCCGCTGTCTGCGTCTGTAAAAAACATTTTCTCATTGGAGAAATAAATGAGGTCACATCACAAAACTACAGCCGATTCATGAAATACTAAATCAGAACCTTTGAATCATCAGAAAAACAGCAGCTACAGAAAGAAAAGGTGAACAGAAAAAGAGCTAAAATTTCTCATTTAGAAACATCCAGCCGAGTTATAATAAAAAGCTTCAAGTATTTCCTCTCAGTTAATAACCTGAGTTGTTCTTGACATGATAAAAGAGAAAAATGACAGAAGTACAGCAGCAGAAATGAGCTTAAAGGAACAGTTCACCAAACAACAACATAACTTCTACATAGAGCTCAGTGTTGAAAAATGAAAGCTTATCGCCGCAAATGCACACTGTGAATATTTCTGATGTCTGTTGCTTGTTATTAAACTTTCAGGAAAGTCCTGAGCAGCATTATCCACGCAGCTCATGGAAATCTAAAGAAGTATTTTTAATGAACTATTTCTAAATCTGGATGATCCTCCCATGAAGGAATCTGTTGTGTGTGTGCTCCACAAAGTCCTTCACAGGAAATGCTTTTAGTAAAAGTAGTGTTTGGATTTCCACGAGCCCACAAAAGCACAAGAGGAAGTCTTCTGGATGTTTTCTGATGTCATATGATGATGATCACAGAGGGCCTCGGGAGGGGGATCGATATACAGCTTATATTGATTCTGGGTGAACTATTACATCTTTGTCTCCCAGCCTGCTGCAGATGCTTTGAATCTCTTTTTAAACTTAGTTTTAAAACGTCAACAGAAGCAAACGTTAATGTGACCACCGCATTCGATCGAACACCCAGTGGAACGATGCTGCACGCTGTCACTGATAAAGATAAGATAAGATAAGACGAACCTTTATTAATCCCCGGATTAATAAAGCCAGCAAACATGAAGACAATGAGCGCTTCACTGAAAATCAAAACTTTAACAAACTAATGGACCAGTTTCTCAGGCCTTCACATCTTCCATTTTGTGACCAGAAACACTTTTATTTGAATGATAACACACCCACTGCAGTGATGTCACTGTTTACCCACACACCCACTGCAGTGATGTCACTGTATACCCTCACACCCACTGCAGTGATGTCACTGTTTACCCACACACCCACTGCAGTGATGTCACTGTTTACCCACACACCCACTGCAGTGATGTCACTGTTTACCCACACACCCACTGCAGTCATGTCACTGTTTACCCACACACCCTCTGCAGTGATGTCACTGTTTACCCTCACACCCACTGCAGTGATGTCACTGTTTACCCACACACCCACTGCAGTGATGTCACTGTTTACCCACACACCCACTGCAGTGATGTCACTGTTTACCCACACACCCACTGCAGTGATGTCACTGTTTACCCACACACCCACTGCAGTGATGTCACTGTTTACCCACACACCCACTGCAGTGATGTCACTGTTTACCCTCACACCCACTGCAGTGATGTCACTGTTTACCCTCACACCCACTGCAGTGATGTCACTGTTTACCCACACACCCACTGCAGTGATGTCACTGTTCACCCACACCCCACTGCAGTCATGTCACTGTTTACCCTCACAACCTCTGCAGTGATGTCACTGTATACCCTCACACCCACTGCAGTGATGTCACTGTTTACCCTCACACCCACTGCAGTGATGTCACTGTTTACCCTCACACCCACTGCAGTGATGTCACTGTATACCCTCACACCCACTGCAGTGATGTCACTGTTTACCCTCACACCCACTGCAGTCATGTCACTGTTTACCCACACACCCTCTGCAGTGATGCCACTGTTTACCCACACACCCACTGCAGTCATGTCACTGTTTACCCACACACCCTCTGCAGTGATGTCACTGTTTACCCTCACCACCCACTGCAGTCATGTCACTGTGTACCCACACACCCTCTGCAGTGATGTCACTGTGTACCCACACACCCACTGCAGTGATGTCACTGTTTACCCTCACACCCACTGCAGTGATGTCACTGTTTACCCACACACCCACTGCAGTGGTGTCACTGTTTATCCACACACCCACTGCAGTGATGTCACTGTGTACCCACACACCCACGGCAGTGATGTCACTGTGTACCCACACACCCACTGCAGTGATGTCACTGTTTATCCACACACCCACTGCAGTGATGTCACGGTGTACCCACACACCCACTGCAGTGATGTCACGGTGTACGACCCACCCTGAGGTACACCTCTGCATCACTGCAGACAGCTTTAACCACTGGAGGGCAGCACAACAAAGATGTTTAGTTGTTGTTATCGTGATATATTTTAAAAAGCTGCAGGTATTGATTACTTTTCCTGAGAGCAGTTCATTTTATAACAGTGATAATTAACATTTCTGTCACCTTGGACTGCTGTCAACAATAGATTCACTGACATGACTGGATGCCAAAAAAGAGAAACTGAATCAACGGCAAACCTACTTGGAGTCAATAATCATGAGGTCGAAAATGCTATAATGTGGTACATTTCAAACAAGGCACTTAACCGCCAACCGCTCAAACTTCACTGAAGCAAATAAACAGTCACGTCTGATAATAATTCAGTGTGGAAAAAGTACGTCTATGAGACATTTGGTGGGAAGTAAAAAGGTGTTTAGTCTGTTGAAACAGAGATGAAACTAGAGGTGGAGACTCTTACTTTCAGGTAGAGATCAAGAACCGGTGCAGAGTTCATGAAAGAGTTTCGTTGAGCTGCTGTTGAAGAAATGCCACAAATACTGCAAATCAAGCATCGCTGGCCTTGTTTTTGGGATCCACCTGCTGAACTTGTGCTATAGCTGGTCTGTGGCGGTCTGGACGGCCTCCTGCGGGTCTTTTGGGTCTGAGTGCACTGTGTTGAACTGGTTCTGGTTCTGGCTTACAATCTTCTTGCTGCGAGAGCTGACCATCGACCTCAGGCAGATCAGTCTGACCAGACCCGCCTGGCCAGCGGAAGACATCCAGTTATGACAGCACATGTTGGGGTTGAAACGCACCTGAGATAAGAGACAGTTATTAAAAAAGGTTCCCATCTGTGTTCAGGTAGGACAGGTAGGACGGTTAGGACGGTTCAGGCAGGTAGGACGGTTCAGACAGGTGGGACGGTTAAGACAGGTAGGACGGTTAAGACAGGTAGGACATTTCAGACGGTTCAGACAGGTAGGATGGTTAGGACGGCTCAGACAGGTAGGACAGTTAGGACGGGTCAGACAGGTAGGACAGTTAGGACGGTTAGGACAGGTAGGACGTTAAGACAGGTAGGACGGTTAGGACAGGTAGGACGTTAAGACAGGTAGGACGGTTAGGACAGGTAGGACGTTAAGACAGGTAGGACGGTTAGGAAAGGTAGGACACTTAGGATGGTTCAGACAGGTAGAACGGTGTGTCATCAGCGTAATGTGTAACATGGCTGTTATGCTGAGCCAGTAGAGTGTTGATCACTGAGGAGTTCCTCCAACAGGTCAGCTCTAGTGCTACAACTACAACTACTACTACAACTACTACTATTACTACTACTACTACTACTACTACTATTACAACTATTACTACTACTACTACTATTACTACTACTGCTAGTAGTACTACTACTACTACTACTACTACTACAATTACTAGTACTGCTAGTAGTACTACTACTACTACTACTACAATTACTAGTACTGCTAGTAGTACTACTACTACTACAAAATAATAATCCCGTTATTCTAGTAGTATTCTCTTCTTCTCTCAGCAAGGACATATCACCTTCCTCTTCTTTCCTGACACTCATCTATTCCTCTCCTCATCACTATAAATCCTTCCGTTGTTCTTTTATTCCTCCTCGTCCTCCTCCTCGTCCTCCTCCTCCTCCTCCTCCTGAGTCTGTCTCCTCCTCTTGACAACATTTATCGTCTTCAGACAGGAAGCCCGTGGCGGCGTTTAGTTTTAGAGATTGTCCCATGAAGTGTCCGTCCATCATGTTGTCCCAGAGGGCACGGCGACTCCCTTTATCTCTCCTCCTCCTCCTCCTCCTCCTCCCCCTATCCTGCTGCTCCTCTTCACATTAAACACATCACATACAATGGCTGCTCTCCATCCTCCCTCCTTCCTCCCCCTTCTCTCCACCAACGGTGACACTTTTCTCATTTTACACATCATTACATTCAGCCTGTCTTTATAGCTGCCCATCAGAGGAGAGAGAGAGAGGAGGGAGAGGAGGGGAGAGAGGAGGAGGAGAGAGGAGGGAGAGAGGAGGAGGAGAGGAGAGAGGAGGAGGAGGGAGAGAGGAGGAGGAGAGAGAGAGAGAGAGGAGGAGGGAGAGAGGAGAGGAGGAGGAGAGAGAGGAGAGAGGGAGAGAGAGAGGAGAGAGGAGAGAGAGAGAGGAGAGAGAGAGGAGGAGAGAGAGAGGAGGAGAGAGAGAGGAGGAGAGAGAGAGGAGGAGAGGAGAGAGGAGGAGGAGGAGGAGGAGGAGAGAGAGGAGAGAGGGAGAGAGGAGAGAGGAGAGAGAGAGAGAGAGAGAGAGAGGAGGAGGAGAGAGGAGGGAGGAGAGGAGAAAGAGAGGAGAGAGGAGAGAGGAGAGAGAGGAGGAGAGAGAGAGGAGGAGGAGAGGAGGAGGAGAGAGAGAGGAGGAGGGAGAGAGAGAGGAGAGGAGGAGAGAGAGGAGAGAGAGAGGAGAGAGAGAGGAGGAGGAGAGAGAGGAGAGAGAGAGGAGGAGGAGAGAGGAGAGAGAGAGAGAGGAGGAGGAGAGGAGGAGAGAGAGGAGGAGAGAGGAGGAGGAGAGAGAGAGGAGAGGAGAGAGGAGAGAGGAGGGAGAGAGGAGAGAGGAGAGAGAGAGGAGGAGGAGAGAGAGAGAGAGGAGGAGAGGAGAGAGGAGGAGAGAGGAGGAGAGAGAGAGAGGAGAGAGGAGAGAGGAGGAGAGGAGAGAGGAGGAGGGAGAGAGGAGGAGAGGAGAGAGGAGAGAGAGAGGAGGAGAGAGAGGAGGAGGAGGAGGAGAGAGAGGAGAGGAGGAGAGAGAGGAGGAGAGAGAGGAGGAGAGAGAGAGGAGAGAGAGGAGAGAGGAGGAGGAGAGAGAGAGGAGGGAGAGAGGAGGAGGAGAGAGAGAGAGGAGGAGAGAGAGAGGAGAGAGAGGAGGAGGAGAGAGGAGAGGAGGAGAGAGGAAGAGAGGAGAGAGAGAGGAGAGAGAGGAGGAGGAGAGGAGGAGGAGGAGGAGAGAGAGGAGGAGGAGAGAGGAGGAGAGAGAGAGGAGGAGGGAGGAGGAGAGAGAGAGGAGAGAGAGAGAGAGAGAGAGAGGAGAGAGAGAGAGAGAGAGAGAGAGAGAGGAGAGAGAGAGAGAGGAGAGAGAGAGGAGAGAGAGAGGAGAGAGAGAGAGAGAGGAGGAGGAGAGAGAGGAGGAGGGAGAGAGGAGGAAGAGAGGAGAGAGAGAGAGGAGAGAGAGAGAGAGAGGAGGAGAGAGAGGAGAGAGGAGGGAGAGAGAGAAAAGGAGAGAGAGGAGAGAGAGAGGAGGAGGAGAGAGAGAGGAGGAGGAGAGAGAGAGGAGGAGGGAGGGAGAGAGGAAGAGGAGGGAGAGGAGAGAGAGAGAGAGAGAGAGGAGGAGGAGAAAGAGAGGCGAGAAATGTGTGTGTAGGTGTGTAGCTACCTTGTGTAGATGTGTGTGTGTAGCTACCTTGTGTAGATGTGTGTAGCTACCTTGTGTAGATGTGTGTGCAGAGTGTGTAGCTACCTTGTGTAGATGTGTGTGCAGAGTGTGTAGCTACCTTGTGTAGATGTGTGTAGGTGTGTAGCTACCTTGTGTAGATGTGTGTGCAGAGTGTGTAGCTACCTTGTGTAGATGTGTGTGCAGAGTGTGTAGCTACCTTATGTAGATGTGTGTGCAGAGTGTGTAGCTACCTTGTGTAGATGTGTGTGCAGAGTGTGTAGCTACCTTGTGTAGCGCAGCCAGTGTCATGTCATCCATGTTCAGCTGTTTCTTCACCTCCGTGTCTCTCATTTGTTTCCACAGAAGTCGCTTCTCGCTTCCTGCGAACGTCCGCTGGAAGACAAGCAGAGATTATTATGACCTGTTCCTCACAGCAGGACTGGGATGAAGCATCTCTGTACCCTCCCATGTTTTATCACTAACAAGACCTGTCTTTACACAGCGCCTCACGTTTTCTTTCTAGCATCAGTGGTGCAGAGAGGAGTCACATACGACTTTAAACCAGAGCACAGATTAACGCTGAGTTTCAGCAGGTCATGTGATGATAGCCGGTGGGTTGAGACTGAACCCACCATGTCATAGTCGGTGTGGTGGAGCCAGTATCTCTTCACGGCCTCTTTGTAAGGTTGGAACTGCAGAGGACGCCGTTCATGCTTTCTGTCTCTTCTCTGCTCATCATGGGTCTCATTTCCTCCTTCGGATCCAGCATCCGGTCCTCCTGTCTCTTCGACAGCATCTCCTCCCTCCTCCTCCTCGTCTCCTCCCATCTCTGGATCGTCCTCTTCAGTTGTACCGTGAGGCACCAGGGACGTGAAGCAGACGGGCTGAGGACACACCAGAGCGAGGGCAACACGTTAACGGACAGGATCACAATCAGTCCTCTGTTTAAACGGATGCAAAAAGAAAGTTGACTTACAAAACGTCTTTCTAGCGTGCGTTTGACATATTGAGGAGCGATGCCTATCTGAGGTAGGATGGCGAGGATCACCTCCCCGAGGCTGTCCGCCGTCACCACACTGTTCATCCAGTCAGTGTACGATATGGACTGAAATCAAACAGCACTGATCAGCATTAAGATCTATCACATACCGAATCTCCACCAACAGGCAACCACACCCACATCTCTGAGAGGACACTTGTCTTGTGACTGTTCATCAAAAATCAATACAGTGTTTTTGACGATGGATACCGGATAGGGATGGGAACAGAGCCATTCGGTTCACTAGCCACGGTTCGAATCATGTATGTACCGTTCAATTCACTGAAATAGGTTATGAGGCCGATTGTGTTTTTTTTTTTTTTCGTCACATTTATTGTCCCACTTGAAATCAAGGCCTGTGGAAAGAGGCTGGGACACGGCGGACAGAGATACAAGGTAGAACACATGGACAGTGTAACTGAAGCTGAGGTTGTGCGTTGTGATTTGCTCAATTTCAGTGAGGGCGGACAACATTTTACTGCACGTCTCACGTCAGATATTAAGATAAGATAAGATAAGATGAACCTTTATTAATCCTTTTAGAGCCTTTATCAGTTATTAGCTTGTCACTACACGTTAGCTCACCGGCTAACAGCGAATGGTAAACATGTAAGTAAACGACTGTAGTTCCTTCTAGTCAGCAGTGATCAGTGGTTGTTCAGGGAGTTTATTGTGAAGGGAAGAACAGCAGCAGTGAAGAGGTGATGATCTGTTATTGACGAGGGTCTGAACTACAGAGCCTCCATGTTATTAATATATTATCCTCATAAAGTTTAGGAGAACGTAACCCTCGACTACACAAGCTGAGACTAAAGCTGGCAGTAGGCTCTGTAGTCTGTTTAGGTTAGTTTGTCATGTATCTCAGTAGTAAACTAAAGCTGGCAGTAGACTCTGTAGTCTGACTGTTTAGGTTAGTTTGTCATGTATCTTAGTGGTAAACTAAAGCTGGCAGTAGACTCTGTAGTCTGACTGTTTAGGTTAGTTTGTCATGTATCTCAGTAGTAAACTAAAGCTGGCAGTAGGCTATGTAGTCTGACTGTTTAGGTTAGTTTGTCATGTATCTCGGTAGTAAACTAAAGCTGGCAGTAGACTCTGTAGTCTGACTGTTAGGTTAGTCTGTCATGTATCTTAGTAGTAAACTAAAGCTGGCAGTAGGCTCTGTAGTCTGACTTTAGGTTAGTCTGTCATGTATCTCAGTAGTAAACTAAAGCTGGCAGTAGACTCTGTAGTCTGACTGTTTAGGTTAGTTTGTCATGTATCTTAGTAGTAAACTAAAGCTGGCAGTAGACTCTGTAGTCTGACTGTTTAGGTTAGTTTGTCATGTATCTTAGTAGTAAACTAAAGCTGGCAGTAGGCTCTGTAGTCTGTTTAGGTTAGTTTGTCATGTATCTCAGTAGTAAACTAAAGCTGGCAGTAGACTCTGTAGTCTGACTGTTTAGGTTAGTTTGTCATGTATCTTAGTAGTAAACTAAAGCTGGCAGTAGACTCTGTAGTCTGACTGTTTAGGTTAGTTTGTCATGTATCTCAGTAGTAAACTAAAGCTGGCAGTAGGCTCTGTAGTCTGACTGTTTAGGTTAGTTTGTCATGTATCTCAGTAGTAAACTAAAGCTGGCAGTAGACTCTGTAGTCTGACTGTTTAGGTTAGTTTGTCATGTATCTCAGTAGTAAACTAAAGCTGGCAGTAGGCTCTGTAGTCTGTTTAGGTTAGTTTGTCATGTATCTCAGTAGTAAACTAAAGCTGGCAGTAGACTCTGTAGTCTGACTGTTTAGGTTAGTTTGTCATGTATCTCAGTAGTAAACTAAAGCTGGCAGTAGACTCTGTAGTCTGCTGTTTAGGTTAGTTTGTCATGTATCTCAGTAGTAAACTAAAGCTGGCAGTAGACTCTGTAGTCTGACTGTTTAGGTCAGTTTGTCTCCAGGGAGATATTAATGAGTTTCTATGGTGACTTTGCTATTGTAAACATTAGTGTTGCTGCTCTAGAAACAACAATGTCCTAGTAGGATTTAAATATTCAAATATATTCTGGTTCTGAATATAAAAACAACCAGTACCAGTATAGCTAATATGCACACTTCAATATTTATTTATCACAAGTCATATCATCGTTGCAATATTGAAAAAGTTATCGCACATCACATTTTCCTTATATCTTGCAGGCCTAATGTATTCTATATTTGAAAAAAAAAAACAAAGCATTTGAATACTGATTTGGAGGTCAATTAACAATTCCTCATATGGTGCAGGCCTTGTATATGTTACCAAAAAAATGAAAAGCATGTTCAAATTGAAATTGGAAATTGGCCTCCTTGCTGTACCATAAATGTACCGAACCAAACCAAAAACTGTGACTCCAAACAGTGAGTTTTATGAACCGTCCCATCCTCAATACAGGATCTAAATATCCTGATAGTGGATATGTTGGTACAGCCCTGCTGGTTAAGGTGTTCTGGTGGCAGGTAGGTTTATGTTCTATGTGTATTGTATTTAAGAAGAACACATTATTCAGTATGAGCCAGATGGAGGCACACCACCACTTCATCTGACATGTTTAAACTAGCTTTGTGTTCAGTTCAAGAACTTGTAAAATACGAAGCTGATCAATCGGCTGCTCCAATCAGAGAGAGGATGGGGGATTACATCACACTCACCCACAGGGTGCTGGTCCGAGGGACTGCAAAGATGGCTCGCATGTTGTGGTCAAAGTAATGGACTCCGTGTGACCCATACCTACATGAAATAATCAACAGAATTAAAGAGGAAAGAAGAGACCCAGAGATTGGTGGACTGACCTGGTTTTATCTTAATCTTAGTCTTTCCATGAAGGAAAAGTCAGAACAATGATTGTGCATGCCGTCCCCACAGAAACTAATGAGAGATGAGGCGCTGTCTTACGCTGCGTAGGCATTTTCCTGGGCCAATAGGAAGCCAGGCGCATTCAGTGGCCAGTAGATCTCATTGGTCAGATAGCGTTTCTGAACAGTGATGGGGTCGTGAGGCCTCCTCAGGTCCCAGGTCTTCACATAGCGGTCTTCTCCTGCTGTCACCAACAGGTATCTGACAGAGGAGGACAAACAGCTGTTTGTCTAAGACATGTTGATGGAGGGAAGCATTACGGTTATCATTTTAGAAAATAAATAAATGGCTAAACGTCATAGAGCTAAACAGGATTTATGAGGCAGTTACTGTGTAAAAGTGTAGCCAACATGAAGACCAGAGAGCTGTCTATGGGAGAAAAGCTGAGAGAAGATGAACATCAATCAGAGCCATTGATCCAACGTCGGCCATAGCCAGTACAACCATCTGGAACGTCCCGAAGAAGAAAGAAACCACCGGTGTGCTGAGGAAGGACAGACTGGAACCAGACTACAAGGACAGAGACCAGGATCAACAGGTCTGGGACAAACTTTTCTGGACCGATGAGACAAAAATGAACCTTTACCAAAGTGATGGAGAAAGAAAGGATCAGCAGCTGATCTGTGAAACCCGGTGGAGGTAATGTCCTGGTTGGGCTGCATGGCTTCTTCTGGGACGGATCAATGATCTTCATTGATGACGGAACACATGATGGCAGCAGCTAAATTAACTCAGAAGTCTACAGAAACATTTAGTCTGACAGTTTAAAGAGAGATGAACCAAACTGATCAGGAGATCCTTCATCATGCAGCCAGACGACAAGCCAAAACCCCCTGAGACCACCGAGGAGTTCATCTGGGAAGAAAAGGAAGGTTTTAGACTGGACCAGTCCACCTGCAGACTGGAACCCTGTTGATCAGCATTTTACCTGCTGAAGAGGAAACAGCTACTGAAACAGGCTGTGGTGAAAGACTGGAAAAGCACCACAGAAGAAGAATGTCAAAGTCTGGTGATGTCAGTGGGTCGCAGGCTTCATGCCTGCATCATAACTAAATATGAAGTATTATTGACTTTAATCTATCTGAAGTCTATCTGATCCTGGACTGTGGATCACCTAAAAACATGGTGCTCTGTTACAAACGGTGCTATCTACTGAGTAGTGGAACAGATCTAGATGTAAATACCTGAAACAGAAGCTCAAATACTGATCTCTGGTCTCAGACTCATCTGTTGGTGTCAAACATGTATATACTATATATATATAGTATACTTTATATCCTGTATACTGTCTGTATCTGCTCTACTGAATATATGAATGTACTTTACTAAAGCAAGCATCACTCCACAGAGAGAGAGAGAGAGAGAGAGAGAGAGAGAGAGAGAGAGAGAGAGAGAGACAGAAGGAGGGAGGGGTGGTTTTATCTCCTTCTACATGGCGGTGTAATTAAAGAGCAGTGATCCAGACCAGATCTATGACGTCCTCTGAGTCTCTCTGGAGGAGCGTTCAGCTTCAGCTTTCTACATGATCTGCCTTCAGAGACAAGAAATGAGACATGATGGACAGAAGAGTGTGATGTGAATACAAAGCTATATCTGCTTGTGTAGCAGCCAGGACTGTTCTGGAGGGGTCACATGGGCCCATCAGTACCATTTAGGGGGTCACTGCTCCATCCAGGAGCCAATTAATTAACAGTGCTACAAATATTCATGTTATATTAGCTGTAAAATGAGAAACGAGTGCTCCGACTTGTGGGCGGTGTTTGGTGTTTCCTCTACTGATCTCAACATGGCTGCCGGGTCACCAACTCACTCTTTTCACAGCCAAACAGAAACTACAAGATGTTTCTGAGAACATGTGAGGAGAGAAACAGTGATTACAGTGACCGAATCAGATATGACATACATCAAAAGATCATCACATCACCAGAACCAGACCGATGCCGGGTTCACACCACACCAGAACCAGCAGTACTAAAGACTGACATCACTAATTGTTGATGCCTGTCGTCAGCCATCTTTGTTTTTCTCTGAAGCTGGATCACCAGATTTAAGGTTTCTGCTTGTAGCTGATGAATGAAAGTGTTAGTGTGCGTTAGCTGTTTCTGTCCACTCACTACAGGAACTACACTGTTCAAGTTAACACAGCATGTCATTATGTGTGGACTCTACACATCTGGTCAGATCTGAAACATGGAGCTGATAAAACATCTAACAGCATGGCTGCTGTTGATTTAAGGAGGGACAGTTATGGACAGAGAATAACGGGACAGTTTGTCTTTTAAAGGGGTCCCTGTTTCGATGGGGGGCTCAAACCCTGTGGAACTAATACAGAAGATTAAAGTGAAGCTGAGAGCTTCAGCAGCCTCTGGCAGCTGATGCTGACATGTCATATTTTGAGTTGATGGTCAAAACCCATTAAAAAAATGTTCTCAAAAATTCAGCATTTCTCCTTAAACTGGATTGATGTCAAGCGAAGGCATTTACATCACCAAAAGCCATCCTGGGAATAAATCTTTTAGGTGTGTTGTCAGCACTTTAAACGATGTACTGCAGGTTTTTCCGACTACGATTACTGGAGCAGTTTAGGAGACTATCACAGGGACATGACACACCGACTGGCTGATATCAGATTTTTAATAAAAAGACTATTCTGTTCCAGGATATTACGTTAGCGCTGGTGCTGACTCGTAGCAGACAGGTGATGTAAATGACCCTCCACCTCCATCCTCATCTACATCAGCTGATTAATGGGGCAGAAAAACATTTACGAGGGATGAAGCCATCTCTACGAGGGTTAAATGTTGATCTGTGACCTTCCATCACATATTGGCCAGTCAGTGTTCCCCATATACAATACATGTTGAATTTAGGATGTACTCATAACAAGAATTATAGTAGTTTAGTTTGGCATTTGGCTAGTAGGGACAACATCATTTGGTGAACACAGCCAAAAAAAGTTAACTTGACTTTCTAACTCAGTCATGAGTTGATTAAAATCCTACTCAGTGTTTCCCTCAGGATTTAGTATGACTGTGATGAGTAAGCACCACCTTGCCGGTTCCAGCTAGCAGGGCCGGTTCCAGCAAGCAGGGCCGGTTCCAACAAGCAGGGCCGGTTCCAGCTAGCAGGGCCGGCTCCAGCTAGCAGGGCCGGCTCCAGCTAGCAGGGCCGCGGTTCCAGCAAGCAGGGCCGGTTCCAACAAGCAGGGCCGGTTCCAGCTAGCAGGGCCGGTTCCAGCAAGCAGGGCCGGTTCCAGCAAGCAGGGCCGGTTCCAGCAAGCAGGGCCGGTTCCAACAAGCAGGGCCGGTTCCAGCAAGCAGGGCCGGTTCCAGCAAGCAGGGCCGGTTCCAGCAAGCAGGGCCGGTTCCAGCAAGCAGGGCCGGTTCCAGCAAGCAGGGCCGGTTCCAGCTAGCAGGGCCGGTTCCAGCAAGCAGGGCCGGCTCCAGCTAGCAGGGCCGGCTCCAGCTAGCAGGGCCGGTTCCAGCAAGCAGGGCCGGTTCCAACAAGCAGGGCCGGCTCCAGCTAGCAGGGCCGGCTCCAGCTAGCAGGGCCGGCTCCAGCTAGCAGGGCCGGTTCCTGCTAGCAGGGCCGGTTCCTGCTAGCAGGGCCGGTTCCTGCTTGCAGGGCCAGCTCCAGCTAGCAGGGCCGGTTCAAGCTACCGGAATGGAAATTTCAAATTTTTTGTGACATATCAAGGTCATTTTATGATTTATTACAGTAAATATATTACATACTAATCATTTAAGTACATAAATCAGCTCCACCTTTTCCAGCTGCAACATTATATTGATGAACACATAATTCCATCAATATTTATAATCCTATCCAATAATATATATTATTCTGACATGTTCCATTTTGCATAATGAGTAATTTCACATAAGGTACGTTTAGTATATACTGATGCTGGTACTTTTGTACTTTTACTTCAGTAACATTTTGAATCAGGACATTTATTTGAGCTGTGTATTTTTTCACACTCATTATTTTTACTAAACTATTTATTATCACATTGGTTGTATAGATACGAATGGTGATGACAGCACACAGGTGAGACCAGGTGTGAAAGAGTGTACCTGGAGGTGGGACAGAAGGCCAGGGCCCGGACGGCGTTGTCGTGAGCCAGGAGGCAGCGATAGGGCAGCAGGCTGAGCGACGCTGACTCTCGTACTCGTAACAGCGTCGACTTGGTAGACAGATTCCACAGACCGACTACACCTGGAGACAAACAGAGTAACACAGCAAACACTGGCTCAAACACATCCTTTAACTGGAAAAAGACAAAGACACAGATGAATTCATCGGTGAATAAAGCAGCATCCAGACGAACCTGAGAGGATTTACACTTTTCATTTGTTTGTTCTTTCTAACACTCAACCAATTAATCACCAACATCTCCAAGAAATCAATTCATACCATCATAAAATCCAATAGCCATTATATTGTGTGGTTTCTCAGACGACCAGTCCATAGACAGGACTTGTCCACTCCGCTCATGGCGAGGCGCTCTGAAGGATCCCAGCTTCAGTGTTAACACTCCCTCTGCCTGCAGTAAACAGCAGGGTGGACATCAGACTTTCAGCACCGGACCGACATCATGGCAGAACCCAGCAAGCAGCTGGGCAGAACTCAGCGTGGTAAACAGAGAGAGAGAGGAGCCTACCTGGTAAATCGGCAGCTGGTCGCTGGCTTCTCCTGCAGACATAATGATGAATAACACTGTCAGTGTTTACTAGTAACGATAATTACAACTACAAGCACAGGATGCAACGATGAGCAAATGACGAGCATAACGACGAGCATAACGATGAGCACAACGATGAGCAAACGAGAAACAATGAGCACAACGACGAGCACAACGATGAGCAAACGACGAGCATAACGGTGAGCACAACGATGAGCAAACAACGAGCACAACAATGAGCACAACGACGAGCACAACGATGAGCACAACGATGAGCACAACAACGAGCACAACAATGAGCACAACGACGAGCATAACGACGAGCACAACAATGAGCATAACGACGAGCACAACGATGAGCAAACGACGAGCACAACGATGAGCACAACGATGAGCATAACGATGAGCACAACGACGAGCACAACAATGAGCATAACGACACGAGCACAACGATGACCAAACGACAAGCATAGCTATAACGACGAGCACAACAATGAGCAAATGACAAGCATAACGACAAGCATAACGACAAGCAAAACGACAAGCATAACAACAAGTATAACGACGATCATAACGACGATCATAACGACGAGCACAACGATGAGCAAACGACAAGCAAACGACAGCAAAATGAAAGCAAACGATGAACAAACGATGAACAAACGACGAGCATAACGACAAGCAAAACGACGAGCAAACGACGATCATAACGACGAGCACAACGATGAACATAACGATGAGCAAACAACGGGCATAACGACGAGCATAACGATGAGCATAATGATGAGCATTTTCAGAGGACAAAAAGTGGAACATTTGTGTAGTAGTCATCTGAATAATTTGTGTTTTATTAGTAGTAGTTTTATTCAGTCATCACACATAATACAATAAGTATGAACAGTATAATCAGTATAAACAAAGTCAGCAGTCTTTGAATTGTGTATTTCGCTGGTGTTTCTGATCACAAGTAACCAGACTGTGGTGTGTTTTTTTTCCTGTGAACCAGAGTGTATTTCACCTGTGTTTTATCCCATGAAGTCATGGTATGTCAAGGCAGGTGTATTGCTGAGGACCCAAGGCAGCGCAGTGTTGAGTGTGAAGTTGTATGTGCAGTTCTTGACAAAGAGAAGGTATTAATAATGTTGCACTGTCACGGTGTGACGTGGGTGTGAATGTCGGATTGTTTTAGGAAAGTTACTGAAACAAACACTAAATCTTGTATGAATGAAAGATTTGCTGCACTGGCAACAAAAGTTTGTCTATCGTATTTAGAATCACAACCATCGTTGCAGGCGGGTGTGTCGAGACTGTTTTACTACTGACCATACCCAGCTATGACACAGCACTGAACAACAGTGTAATATGTAAAGTAGGGTGATTAGATGGCAGCACAGGTAGGACTATCAATCTGGGTGTAGTTACTGTTTCACATCCATAAACTCACAATGGTAACATGCTAACAAAGTACAACAGAGGCTGAAGGGACACTGAGGGGTTAGGAGGTATCCTGAGGTGAATGTAATGGTAAATGGTAAACAACCAGCATTTATATAACGCTCTTCTTGTCTTCCAACCACTCAGAGCACTTTACCCTACATATCAGCATTCACCCATTCACACACAAATATCAGACACTGCCATGCAAGGGGTCAACCTGCCCATCAGGATCTAATCTAAATACTCATTCATACACTGATGGCTCAGCCTTCGGGAGCAGTTTGGGGTTAAGTGTCTTGTTCCAAGACACATCGACATGACCGGAGTAGCCGGGAATCAAGGGCGGAAACGATAACTTGCGGATGGCACTAGATGTTAAGTCAGGGCATTACCAAAGTTCACCAAAGTCGTAGTTCATCCTATGGGGAACATGAATGTCTGCACCAAGTTTTACAGTGTTGAGATGAGACAAAGTGTTGGACAGACAGATCAATCAGCTGATATCACCGTCTCTAGAGCCCTCCCCTGACTGGATGGAAGAAGCACTTTAGAGGTGATTCTGCTGTGGCTGCCCTGACAATCACTGTTGTGTTTAATAGATGTAAAATCCAATAACAAAAGAAAAGGTGCCGGACCGTTCCCCACCATTAGTTTCCTCTCCTCCTCCTGCAGTGTTCGGATCAATACAGTGTCCTCCTCACTCTTCAGCACCTTCCATCAACCTCAGAAAAACTTTTATACAAGCCCTAATGTCCTAAATCAAGTCCTAATCTTTTACCTTCCCGGACCGATGTTCACACCCGGAGTGAGAATACGTGAGCTGACGTTACCCAGCGTGGCTTCACAGCCCTGAGCTGAGTCTGAGGCAGGTCTGAGCCTGCCGGCGACCAACACAACCTACTGTACCGACCCACGAGAAAAGAACCAACACAACCTACTGTACCGACCCACGAGAAAAGGACCAACACAACCTACTGTACCGACCCACGAGAAAAGAACCAACACAACCTACTGTACCGACCCACGAGAAAAGAACCAACACAACCTACTGTACCGACCCACGAGAAAAGAACCAACACAACCTACTGTACCGACCCACGAGAAAAGGACCAACACAACCTACTGTACCGACCCACGAGAAAAGGACCAACACAACCTACTGTACCGACCCACGAGAAAAGAACCAACACAACCTACTGTACCGACCCACGAGAAAAGGACCAACACCCAAAAAAGAAACACAACCTACTGTACCGACCCACGAGAAAAGAACCAACACAACCTACTGTACCGACCCACGAGAAAAGAACCAACACAACCTACTGTACCGACCCACGAGAAAAGAACCAACACAACCTACTGTACCGACCCACGAGAAAAGGACCAACACAACCTACTGTACCGACCCACGAGAAAAGGACCAACACAACCTACTGTACCGACCCACGAGAAAAGGACCAACACAACCTACTGTACCGACCCACGAGAAAAGAACCAACACAACCTACTGTACCGACCCACGAGAAAAGGACCAACACAACCTACTGTACCGACCCACGAGAAAAGGATCAACACAACCTACTGTACCGACCCACGAGAAAAGAACCAACACAACCTACTGTACCGACCCACGAGAAAAGGACCAACACAACCTACTGTACCGACCCACGAGAAAAGAACCAACACAACCTACTGTACCGACCCACGAGAAAAGAACCAACACAACCTACTGTACCACCCACAAAAAAGAACCAACACAACCTACTGTACCGACCCACGAGAAAAGGACCAACACAACCTACTGTACCGACCCACGAGAAAAGAACCAACACAACCTACTGTACCGACCCACGAGAAAAGAACCAACACAACCTACTGTACCGACCCACGACAAAACAATGACTTTCTCACTGCTGGCTAAGTAACGGAGCTAATGCTAACCTTAACGGAGGCTGCATTGAGGTACATTATGATGCGTTCAATTATGCTATTTGGTAAAAATAACTATTGGTCGAAGGTAAAGTAGAACGTTGTCACGATGTGTTCAAATACAATCTTTTCAAATTTAGTTTTTATAAAGAAACTTGAATAAATACAGTTTAAAGGCTGTTTTCACAAAATATACTACTGACTCTAAACAGCTTACAATATATAAAAATACTCATGCCAAGAATAATTTTTAATCTAAGCAAACACTTAATAAAAAATCCATGATAATAATCATAATAATAACAATAAGTTAATTTTAATTGTTTTTATGTAAATATCCACACACACACAAACACACACACACATAGATACTGTATCTATATATCCATCTTATTTTCTCTTTTGTATATTTACTATTAAGGAGCTCCTTAATAAAGCTAAAGTATTTTTTATCCCATCGGATTAACCAGTAGAACACCCGATTGCTAAATTTATGGCTAGCTGCAGCCCTACTATAACGGCATTCAGATATAAACTTGTTAAAGAGACACCTACATTTACTTTTCATAAAATGACAAAATATAAAAATCCCACCAACATGGTTTTCCATCATTTTCTCTTTAACATGCAGTAACCACATGTTACTACCTGGAGGTGGACGGCTATAGTCAGGTTTATACAGTAGATAAGGCCTAACGTTTGTCATTTAAATAAAAGCATGCATTAATCACTGTAATGTTGGCAGCTGGTAAAATGGGAGTCCATTTTATGTAATTAATGACTTTCCATCTCTAGAAACAGCTAGTATAGTTCTGTGATTTAGCAAAAAGCTGCAGCAGCCGGCCCTGTATGAACTGGCATAACTGATGATGCTAATTAGCCTGCATCATACACAGCAGCAATAAATGAGCATGAATGCAGCGGATGTTACCCTCATATAAAGCTAGTCTGGTGTTTAACCATCAACCCAACGTTACCAATAAACCCTCACAGTTTAAACCCTAATCGGACAACAATGTCAGCATTAAAGTGGGGCCTGGTAACAGACTGGTGGCTGGTGGTGGATATACTGTAAATTCCCAGTTCCCATCCGGTCCCGCCGCCCTCCAGCTCACAGCCCCATGAATCACCCTTCTTTAAGGTGGACAGGATCAATACAGCAACCAGCTCTGGACGAAGGCCCCTCTCTACAGCAAGGAAAAATATTGTGAGAACAAGAATTAACTGAGTTATGGGTGCTCCCGTTCTAGAATATAAATATTAACACATAAAAATAGAGAAATCATAAGAAAATATAAATAAGAAATATATTAAACAACAGTGTAAATAATAAAGCTGAAAGACAGGATATATGTAAATCATATAAACACATGCATGCAAGAATAGTGTAAATAAATAAGAATATCAGTTTAATAAATGTAGTGTTAATACTGGAATAAACCATGGTGAACTGGAGACAGTGAATGTAGCACCGCGGCTGCTGCGGTAACTCTCCTGACGGTGAAGTGGAGACATACGGTATATATATATATATATATATATATATATATATATATATATATATATATATATATATATATATATATATATATATATATATATATATACATAACGTTTTCCAGTCCAGACCAGCGTATATTTGATCCTAGATATGAGGAGTTTCCTTTATGTTGTTGATGCCTGTCTAATAATAAAGTAGAATAAATTAAATGTCTGTCTTAGTTTGAACAGTTTCTAGGAAGTGACATCAGAGCGTGTTCACTAAACGGCGTTTTCAGCTGGTGAAGTCGCATCGTCGCCGACTCCCTGTTGGAGGGTTTTACAGACCACTTCCACTCCCCGCTGACTGGTTTAGGAGGGAACGTAACATGGCGGACCCTCTTCGCCAACGCACAAATGGAGTGGAAGTAGGAGGAGAGCAGGTGGAGGGTGGACGGGTAGACCCGAACTGGGCCTAAAACACTTAATCTTGGCCTTCCTGTGACCCCCTCCACCTCCTGCCCGCCCATCGCAGTGATGACTGACAGAGTCGGGATACAGGAGGTGTCAGATACCAGACCTTAAATTCATAGCTTCCAACACTAACAACTGGCTCGGTGATGCATCTTCTTTGTCATTTCAATTACAGATCCTTGTCTGATGGAGAACGGTGCTGTAAATTATGTGTGTTCACGACACAGTCTCACAATCTCCCTTTTGTCTGTTTTTCCCTCCTCCTCCTCCTCCTCCAGTTCTGCAGCTTTAACAGCCTCCTCCTCTCATTCACCTCCTCATTCATTCTGGTGACGGGACAGACTAAAGCCATTTATAATTATCTGTCCCAAACAGCAGCAGGCTGCTGGAGAGAGACTGGGAGAAACAACCCTTTAACCCCATCCAAACCAATTCTACCTTTAACCCTTCCAGCTGATACTGAATCTCACAGACACTATTTCCACTCATAGTCATGTAAGATGTCTAATCTGCATTCAGTTAGTGCTCATCATGTGGGGCTGAGAGGAGCCAGAAGCTATAACGTGATTCTCTGGTCATTTTTCACCTGGTTAAATGTCCCGTTACCGTCTCTGTCCCTCCTCCACGCCTCCCTGGGACCAGCTGATGGAGGTTATGATAGAACAGTCCGGCTCAGACCTGGGCATTATACACCCACGGGCTGGATCCGGCCCTCGTGACGGTTCTGTCTGGCCCGGGAGCTCTCAGACAAATCACACAATTTTACCTACGATGCTAAAAATGCTGGTGTATTGTTAGTGTGCTTCTTCCTGTCACACTTGACATTGATGTAAATTGACGAGACTGATGTACTGTAAATGTTAAATGTAAGTGTTAATGTTAAGTTAAATGTTAATTTAGTTAATGGAAACATTCCTACCCTAACCAGTCAGTCCTGTATGGTTCATAGACTCCTCTATATAATATCATTTTATTAATAATCTGCTGTTTGGAGGGATTTTCAGTAGAATAAATGCTGATCAATCAGAATAACAGTCTCTTTCCTGTAGTGATAAATAGAGGTTACAATTGACAGTATTTCTTTGGCCCCCGGAAACAATCTGGGTTTCTCATGTGGCCCCCAGGAACACTAAGCTACACCGGCTACAGAAACACACCGGCTACAGAAACACACCAGCTCCAGAAAAACACCAGTTACAGAAACACACCAGCTACAGAAACACACCAGCTACAGAAACACACCAGCTACAGAAACACACCGGCTACAGAAACACACCGGCTACAGAAACACACCAGTTACAGAAACACACCAGCTACAGAAATACATCAGTTACAGAAATACACCGGCTACCTGAAATACACTGGCTACAGAAATACACCAGCTACCTGAAATACACCAGCTACAGAAATACACCAGCTTCAGAAATACATCAGTTACAGAAACACACCAGCTACAGAAACACACCGGCTACAGAAACACACCAGCTACAGAAACACACCGGCTACAGAAACACATCAGTTACAGAAACACACCAGCTACAGAAACACACCGGCTACAGAAACACACCGGCTACAGAAACACACCAGTTACAGAAACACACCAGCTACAGAAAAACATCAGTTACAGAAACACACCAGCTACATGAAACACACCGGCTACAGAAACACACCAGCTACAGAAACACACCGGCTACAGAAACACACCGGCTACAGAAACACACCAGCTACAGAAACACACCAGCTACAGAAACACACCAGTTACAGAAACACACCAGCTACAGAAAACACCAGTTACAGAAACACACCAGCTACAGAAACACACCAGTTACAGAAACACACCAGCTACAGAAACACACCGGCTACAGAAACACACCAGTTACAGAAACACACCAGCTACAGAAATACATCAGTTACAGAAATACACCGGCTACCTGAAATACACTGGCTACACAAATACACCAGCACCTGAAATACACCAGCTACAGAACCACACGAAATACACCAGTTACCTGAAGTCATCAGATCATTTACAGTTGAAGAAGAATGTTTTTAAAAGCTGCTTAGGTTATGTGCTTCCAAGACCCAGTTAAAACTCAGTTTTAGTCCTGGTTCAAGTCTCTGTCTGCAGTCATCTGTGTGTGTGTTTCCATAATAGTAATATAATATAATAATAATAATAATAATAATAATAATAATAATAATAAAACCTGTGGTTGGAAGCAGGGGGCTGATGGAAGCTGGACCCAATGACCTATGACTACACAATAAAATGGAAACCAGGGTCCATAAAGCAACGAGGTGAAGAAAAGAATGGAAATGTCAGGTTTTATATGGCTTTTTATGTCCATATTGCACTGGATATTTGTCCTTATTGTAAAACCAAGTCAAGTGTACTACAGTGGAGTCTGTTGTTATCCAATATACAGTATATCATTTAAATATTAACACCTGAACGACTCTGCATGAACTTGTCTATAATGGTGACCTTAAACCACAGTAAAGGCAGCTCTGTGTGATTGCTGATTCCAACTCAAGTCATGCATTGAATTATAGGCCAATAAAAACGCTGAGGTTTGATCAAAATACATACAAAGCTGGAAAATTTAGTGAAGAAGAGTTTGATTAGCTTTCCTTCGGACGAGATATGTGGTTAAAAGAAGCAGTGTGTAGCATGTGGTGGCATCGAGTGGTGAGGCTGCAGAATCAACCAGCTGAAACCTCTCTCGTGCCAAATGTGTTGAACTACAGTGGCCAACGCGAAAATCAGAAAACATGAACAGTCCGTTCTGGGTTACGGTGGAAACGCTCTGTGGAGACGACCCCATCCCTGAGTCCTACGGCTGTCAAATCTTCATTTAGTCACCACTAATCACATGATTCTCCACAGTAAATCATGATCGATCACAAATTAATCACATTTTTGATCTGTTCATAATGAACCTTAAAGGGAGATTAGTCCAGTATTTAATCCTCTGATCAACGTGGGAGTGGACAAATATGCTGCTTTATGTAAATGTATGTATAGTATAGATGTGAGCCCGTGGTGGAGTCACACAGAGCTACAGAGGATGAGCTCCATAACACCGGCTGTAAAGGGATGGATGGAGGGAGGCTGAGTCGGCTGTGATATAATGAAACCACAGACAGCCTTTATTTTCTCTACTGAAAGGCTGTGAGGGTGTAATCAGATTACTGCCGGCCGGACACACACACACACACACACACACACACACACACACACACACACACACACCACCACCACCACCACCACCATGGTTCAGTGTATGATGGATGTGGCCGATAAACTGGTCATTAATCTCATTCATACAGTCTTCTATCAGCAGAGCTCCAGAAGCAGCTGACGCAGTGAGAGTCTGAACGGACCGTCCACCGACAATACCAGCACATACTCTATATACTCTATAATTTATATACTCTATACAATCTATATACTCTATAATCTATATACTCTATAATTTATATACTCTATACAATCTATATACTCTTATATAATCTATATACTCTAATCTATATACTCTATAATTTATATACTCTATACCATCTATATACTCTATATAATCCATATAATCTATATACTCTATATACTCTATATATTCTATATACTATATACTCTATAATCTATATATTTTTTTCTTTTTTTCTTTTTTTTTTCTCTATACTCTATATAATCTATATATATACTCCATATACTCTATAAAATCTATATACTCTATAATTTATATACTCTATAATTTATACACTCTATACAATCTATATACTCTATATAATCCATATAATCTATACACTCTATATACTTTATATATTTTATATACTCTATATAATCTATATACCCTATATAATCTATATAACCTATATAATCTACTGTATATACTCTATATAACCTATATAATCCATATACTCTATATAATCTATATACTTTATATATATACAGTTGCAACAAAAAGCACATGAACCTTTTGGAATTACTTGGGTTTCTGCATAAGTCCATCTATAGTCCATCTATAGTCCACCTACAGTCCTCCTATAGTCCACCTACAGTCCACCACCTATAGTCCTCCTATAGTCCACCTACAATCCTCCTACTGTCCACCTATAGTCCACCCACAGTCCTCCTATAGTCCACCTACAGTCCTCCTATAGTCCACCTATAGTCCTCCTACTGTCCACCTATAGTCCTCCTATAGTCCACCTATAGTCCACCTACAGTCCTCCTATAGTCCACCTACAGTCCTCCTATAGTCCTCCTATAGTCCATCTATAGTCCTCCTATATCCTACCAAGTCCTCCTACAGTCCTCCTATAGTCCACCTACAGTCCTCCTATAGTCCATCTATAGTCCACCTATAGTCCTCCTATAGTCCACTTACAGTCCTCCTATAGTCCACCTACAGTCCTCCTATAGTCCATCTATAGTCCACCTACAGTCCTCCTATAGTCCACCTACAGTCCTCCTATAGTCCTCCTATAGTCCATCTATAGTCCACCTACAGTCCTCCTACAGTCCTCCTATAGTCCACCTACAGTCCTCCTATAGTCCATCTATAGTCCACCTATAGTCCTCCTATAGTCCACTTACAGTCCTCCTAATCCCTTAGTCCACCTACAGTCCTCCTATAGTCCTCCTATAGTCCATCTATAGTCCACCTACAGTCCTCCTATAGTCCTCCTACAGTCCTCCTATAGTCCTCCTACTGTCCACCTATAGTCCTCCTATAGTCCTCCTACAGTACTCCTACAGTCCATCTATAGTCCACCTACAGTCCTCCTATAGTCCTCCAATCCCCTATAGTCCTCCCTATAGTCCACCTACAGTCCTCCTACAGTCCTCCTCTAGTCCTCCTATAGTCCACCTACAGTCCTCCTATAGTCCACCTACAGTCCTCCTATAGTCCTCCTATAGTCCACCTACAGTCCTCCTATAGTCCACCTACAGTCCTCCTATAGTCCACCTACAGTCCTCCTATAGTCCACCTACAGTCCTCCTATGTCCTCCTACAGTCCACCTACAGTCCTCCTATAGTCCACTACAGTCCTCCTATAATCCACCTATAGCCTCCAGCCCCACATCCCCATAGCCCAAGCCACCTACAGCCTCCAAGTCCACCACATCCTCACAGCCTCCTAATCCACCTACAGTCCTCCACAGTCCTCCTCATCCTCTCCATAGTCCACCTACACTCCTCCTATAGTCCATCTATAGTCCACCTACAGTCCTCCTCTAGTCCTCCTCTAGTCCTCTCCTATAGTCCACCTACAGTCCTCCTACAGTCCTCCTAACCCCTACCCTCCTAACCCATCTATAGCCACCTATAGTCCTCCACAGCCTCCTATAGCCATCTAAGCCACCAAGCCATCAACCACCACAGCCTCCACAGCCTCCACAGCCCCAACCTCCCCAGCCTCCAAGCCTAAAGCCTTCTAAGCCACCACCCTCCACTCCTCCTCAGCCACCACAGCCTCCTAAGCCAATAAGCCTTCTATAGTCCACCTACAGTCCTCCTACTGTCCTCCTCTATCCACCTACAGTCCTCCTATAGTCCACCTACAGTCCTCCTCTAGTCCACCTACAGTCCTCCTATAGTCCACCTACAGTCCTCCTATAGCCATCATACCACCTACAGTCCTCCTATAGTCCACCTACAGTCCTCCTATAGTCCTCCTACAGTCCTCCTACAGTCCTCCTATAGTCCATCTATAGTCCACCTCAGTCCTCCTACAGTCCTCCTATAGTCCACCTACAGCCTCCTACTCCACCTACATCCTCCAATCCATCTTTCCACCACATCCTCCTAAGCCTCCTATAGTCCTCCTACAGTCCTCCTACAGTCCTCCTATAGTCCTCCTATAGTCCTCCTACAGTCCTCCTACTGTCCACCTATAGTCCACCTACAGTCCTCCTATAGTCCTCCTACAGTCCTCCTATAGTCCACCTACAGTCCTCCTATAGTCCATCTATAGTCCACCTACAGTCCTCCTATAGTCCTCCTATAGTCCTCCTACAGTCCTCCTACAGTCCTCCTATAGTCCATCTATAGTCCACCTACAGTCCTCCTACAGTCCTCCTATAGTCCACCTACAGTCCTCCTACTTCCACCTTAGTCCACCTATATCCTCCTATAGTCCTCCTACTTCCATCTATAGTCCGCCTACAGTCCTCCTATAGTCCTCCTACAGTCCTCCTATAGTCCACCTACAGTCCTCCTATAGTCCTCCTACAGTCCTCCTATAGTCCTCCTATAGTCCACCTACAGTCCACCTACAGTCCTCCTATAGTCCTCCTACAGTCCTCCTATAGTCCATCTATAGTCCACCTACAGTCCTCCTATAGTCCTCCTACAGTCCTCCTATAGTCCACCTACAGTCCTCCTACTGTCCACCTTAGTCCACCTATAGTCCTCCTATAGTCCTCCTACAGTCCTCCTACTTCCATCTATAGTCCTCCTACAGTCCACCTACAGTCCACCTACAGTCCTCCTATAGTCCATCTATAGTCCACCTACCTCCTCCTACAGTCCTCCTATAGTCCACCTACAGTCCTCCTACAGTCCTCCTATAGTCCACCTACAGTCCTCCTATAGTCCTCCTACAGTCCTCCTATAGTCCACCTACAGTCCTCCTATAGTCCACCTACAGTCCTCCTATAGTCCACCTACAGTCCTCCTACAGTCCTCCTATAGTCCACCTACAGTCCTCCTACAGTCCTCCTATAGTCCACCTACAGTCCTCCTATAGTCCTCCTACAGTCCTCCTATAGTCCTCCTACAGTCCTCCTATAGTCCTCCTACAGTCCTCCTATAGTCCACCTACAGTCCACCACCTTTCTCTCTGTCTGGTGGTCAGAAGGACGGAGCTGGGACGGGACAGACAGATCCTCTTGTTAGGGATTCGTCCTTCCTTCTTTACGTCCATCTGATTTGGTTGTCAGTTTAATTTGTCTGTTTGTTGCTGTGGTGTGTGAAGACACCGAGTAAAGGGGGAGTTTAACACACTGCAGCAGAGATAAAGTCACAATGTGTGGTTGGGTTGAGTTCAGCCAGATGTGAATAAATCCATAGTCCAGCTGTTCACTTTTACAGTGAACCAAACCAGCCGAGGCTTTACTGCAGTCCTGTACAGCAGCAATCAGGTATTCAACACTGCCCTCTGCTGAGCACAGGACACTGGATCACACCTCTCATAGGGAACATCTGAATGGACTGAAACGAAATAAAAACTAGATCTGTTCAGAAAAACTAAACTGGTTGAACAACAACTACTAATAGAGGGCCAGCTGGTTTTTAAATGCTTTGAGAGCAGCGGATCTCTACTTAACTGTTTACTGGATATTAACCTTTCAACCTTTATTTCATCATAAGACATTAAACATGGCGCCTGTCTTTATATCCACGAACATGAGATATGAGTTTAATCTAGGGCTGTCATTATAATATGATAATATCAGACTACTACTACTACTACTACTACTACTAACTACAAATCCTGGTCTCATCTGAAACTAGAGAACCTGATGGATCCATCAGTACCAACCAGGTCAGACTACTACTACTACTACTACTACTACTACTACTACATCCTGGTCTCATCTGAAACTAGAGAACCTGATGGATCCATCAGTACCAACCAGGTCAGACTAGCTGTCAGTGAAGGAGGTTAAATGAGGCTCCAGACTTGACCTCTGACCTCCAGATGTGTGGATGTAAATGGGTTCTCTGGGTCCCCACCAGTCTCCCCTTTACAGTCTTGCCCACTTTCTGATAGTCCCAGTCAGTCTGGGCCAAAAAACAGTCTTGAACCCCATAAACTGGGTCTCAGTGTATACGAGACTCTGGTGGATCCAGTGAGTCCAACTGGATTCATGTGTGATGATGTTAGTCCCCATAGGAGCCATTTCATTGATCACTGTATAAAATGACCTGTGGTGACCTACACACTGACACTGACAATAAGGGGGTTTCTGGTGATCAACATCCAATCAATGAAAATACAGAAATCTCCAAATGTCAAAAGTTTTTGATCCCAAATCCCAGCAGGTCTTCTTCTCTGGTGTTCCTCAAGGTCTTGGTGTCTTAATGTGGTATTTTGGAGGATTATTGATCATTTTGATCAGTTCTCCAGTGGTAAAAAATGGTTCAGTTTAATAGAGCAGGAGGATGGACATCAGATACTGATATCATCATGTTAGAAACTCTGATACACTCTCACTGTTTATGTTCATTCATTAATTCTAACTAGATCAACTTGACCTCAGAGCTGAGCTGCATCTCAGATTAATCTTCAGCTTTCAGATGATGTTCATTACTTCTATGAGACATCTACTGTTGACCTGCTATCTCCCCCTGAAGACCCCCGCCCCTAAAGACCCCCTGGACCCCCCTACATACTGTATATATAGCCTAGAACAGGTCTGTTGTGGGTCTCAGAGGGTTGATAACGACAGTCTTACCAGAGTTGGTGAGCTTCTTGTTGGCGTGCAGAGCATCAGGGTGGGGCAGGCTGTAAATGGTGACCACACCGGTGGAAGTGGCCACTGCCAGAAGACCCAGTCTGGGCAGGAAAGGAGCCTTTGAGGGGGGATAGGGGATTGTTATGATACTGTTACAGAATATTGGCTATAGGCAGCTCCAGGCTAAACTTGAATACTGGCTTTCAAAAAGCTCATATAGGTGAAAGTCCTCACCTTCCTGCCAGCACTGGGCAGCTCCCAGCCTCCTGCAGGACACCACTTCAGATGCCAGATGAAGCCTTTGTCCTGGGCCAAGCCGTAGGCCAAGGCTGGCTGGGAGTCGGGTCTGCAGAGACAGCGTGAGATGGATCAGAAACCTCAAAGGAGCGGGAAACCCCATCATGCAAAGGCCAAACAGAAACAAATCTGGTGAGCTGATTAAGGGTTCTTTCACACCTGACCTGTTTGGTTGGTCTAAAACTGACTCAGGTCCTTTCTCCTGGTTAGTCCGGTTGGTTTTGGCTGTCAGTCGAACCCTGATGTGGTCCAAACAACTGAACCATTCAACTCAAGTGAAAGCAAACGAACCAACCGCAGGATTCTATGATAACAGATGTGATTTTAGGAGCTAAACGACTAATGAATAAATCCATCTGCTGATGGTGAAATCTGTTCAGGAAGTCAACTTATTGATCTGGATTTACTATTAACAGTACAATCCTCCACTTCTAGAGACTTTTACTTTATAAAACCTCTAAATGAATCCAGTAAGATGTTTGATTTTCAGCATGTATGTAGTCAGAGATGTCCTGAAGTCAAATCTATCAAGATCATTGTCAGGAATTATTGATTACAGTTTTTATCCAGAAACCCAGAAATCAAAGAATAAAGACATTTCCCTCACAGATTAGTGGGATTTTCTCTTTTAATTTATCAGGGTCATGTAATGTTTTATACTCTGCTGAATATAATCCATCAGTCTGATTTCCATAGATGGATTCTGTAGATCCAGTTCTCTTTGTTAACACCTTATTTTGAAAAGCAGCCGTAGTCCCAGGTGTCTACTTCCTCTAACTCCTCCAAGGTGGTCTCTAGCTCTCCGTCAGCTCCGTTCTCTTTATCCATCCATGGTCAGCTCCATCGGGGCCGTCTGAATGCATTTAACATAAATGTCAGTATAAGGAGCTCTACAGTCGTAGCGTCGGCCCGTCGGACCACGGAGACGAGAGCGACGGCCGGCCGGACCGCACGTTACCGCCGTGCGATGACGTTTCCCGTCCGTGACGGAGTTAGCGTGCAGCTTTAGCCGTGACGTCTAGCTCTGCTTTTCCAAAGTGTTTCCCTCCTTTACTGGATGTGTAGTGTTTACCAGGCTGGATTTAACATGGAGGGTGGAGGTCGGATCCACGCCCACCCTCCACCCTTTAATACTTTCTGAGGTTTGTTCTGGTTGACGGATACCCAACGGATATGACGTCACGTTACTCAGTCTACCACAATAAAAGTGGTAACTTCCTTCTACCTCTACACAGGCTCAGATGAAGCAGATATATTGATCCTGGCGTTATGAAATTGATTTCAAAATCATGATACTCAAGTGAATCATTTTGTTTTCCCACCCCCAGTATCTAAGGCCATGTATAGAAGCACATCAGTGAGGATGTTTCCCAGATTAAGAGGTCACAAGCTGTTAAACTAATCATTTCCAACTCTGTGTACTTCATCAGTTCACTGACTTCATTAAAACGTGTGACCGTTCCCGCCACATGCACCTGTCCGTGCACCCCAATACACTATGTGTTCACAACAGTGATCTGACAGCGTACAGTCCCATAGAACTTCCTGTTCCCCTGTCGGTCTGTAGAACTTCCTGTTCTCCTGTCGGTCTGTAGAACTTCCTGTTCCCTTTTTTCCTCTCTCCCCTCTTTTCTCCTCCCCCCCTTTTTTTTCTCTTTTCTTTTTCCCCTTCTTCTTTGTTTCTTTTTCCCCTTTCCCTTGGATTTTTTTTTCCCCTTCCTGTGGTTTTTTTCTTTCCCCTTTTTTTTTTTTTTTTCTCTCTTTGTTTTTTTTTTTTCTTTTTTTTTTTTTTTTTTCTTTTGTTTTTTTTTTTTCTCTTTTTGTATTTTTTTTTTTTTTTTTTTTTTTTTTTTTTTTTTTTTATTTTTTTTTTTCCTTTTTTTTTATATTTTTTTTTTTTTTCTTCTGTGTTTTTTTTTTTCCCCTCTTTTTTATTTTTTTTTTTCCCCTCCTTTTTTTGTATTTTTTTTTTTCCCTTTCTCTGTTTGTTTTTTTCTTCTCCCCTTCCGTTTTTGGGATTTTCTTTTTCCCCTTTCGTTTTGTAGATTTTCTTTTTCCCTTTTTGGTTTTTAAATTTTCTTTTTCCCCTTTCGGTTTGTAGAACTTCCTTTTCCCCTTCCATCTTAGAACTTCCTTACGCCTGTCTGTCTGTAGAACTTCCTGTTCTCCTGTCCATCTGTAGAACTTCCTGTTCGCCTGTCTTTCTGTAGAACTTCCTGTTTACTTGTCAGTCTGTAGAACTTCCTGTTTAATCCTCTGGTTCCTGTTCAAAGTTCGTGTGAACAGGAACCGGACCAGAACTACAATGGGACGATAGATCAGTTTTTCCTGTCGGTCCAGACCAAAAGAAACTCAACAGCAGGTGTGAGAGCACTCTCAGGTTTTGATCCAAAAACTGCTCTGAAACTTCAGAATAGTTCAGCTCAAATACATGAGTGGACTGTTCAGCGCACAGTCCGAAGACACTGATCCAGAATATCTCACAATCATCCTCTCCAGCTGTACCTGGTGTTGTACTCCAGCCGGCCCAGGTCCCACAGCTGAACCAGTCCAGGTCCGCCGTACATCCTGTTGACGTAGTGGCGGTCGTCCATCCCTCCGTGGCAGGCCACAGCGATGTACTGGGACGCCGGAGCACCATCCGGTGTTGGACACCACTCCATGGCCCAGACCGGTCCACCTGCATACAGCACCATGTCCCAGCGATCCGGGTGAGCAGGAACTGACGTGAACCTGTTAATCAGTTATAGACACAAAAAACAATGAGGATTTCTATAATATAGTTAGATATAGAGTAATTAGGGTAACTAGGGTAGATAATATGGATAGATGTAGGGTAGGTAGGGTAACTAGGGTAAATAATATGGATAGATGTAGGGTAGGTAGGGTAACTAGGGTATATAATATGGATAGATGTAGGGTAGGTAGGGTAACTAGGGATAAATAATATGGATAGATGTAGGGTAGGTAGGGTAACTATGATAGATAATATGGATAGATGTAGGGTAGGTAGGGTAACTATGATAGATAATATGGATAGATGTAGGGTAGGTAGGGTAACTATGATAGATAATATGGATAGATGTAGGGTAGGTAGGGTAACTATGATAGATAATATGGATAGATGTAGGGTAGGTAGGGTAACTAGGGTAAATAATATGGATAGATGTAGGGTAGGTAGGGTAATTAGGGTAGATAATATGGATAGATGTAGGGTAGGTAGGGTAACTAGGGTATATAATATGGATAGATGTAGGGTAGGTAGGGTAACTAGGATAAATAATATGGATAGATGTAGGGTAGGTAGGGTAACTAGGGTAAATAATGTGGATAGATGTAGGGTAGGTAGGGTAACTAGGGTATATAATATGGATAGATGTAGGGTAGGTAGGGTAACTAGGGTAACTAATGTGGATAGATGTAGGGTAGGTAGGGTAACTAGGGTAGATGATATGGATAGATGTAGGGTAGGTAGGGTAACTAGGATAGATAATATGGATAGATGTAGGGTAGGTAGGGTAACTAGGTATATAATATGGATAGATGTAGGGTAGGTAGGGTAACTAGGGTATATAATATGGATAGATGTAGGGTAGGTAGGGTAACTAGGATAGATAATATGGATAGATGTAGGGTAGGTAGGGTAACTATGATAGATAATATGGATAGATGTAGGGTAGGTAGGGTAACTATGATAGATAATATGGATAGATGTAGGGTAGGTAGGGTAACTAGAGTATATAATATGGATAGATGTAGGGAGGTAGGGTAACTATGATAGATAATATGGATAGATGTAGGGTAGGTAGGGTAACTATGATAGATAATATGGATAGATGTAGGGTAGGTAGGGTAACTAGGGTAAATAATATGGATAGATGTAGGGAGGAGGGAAATAGAAAGGAAGAGGGAGGAGGGAACATGATAGAAAATGATAGATCTAGTAGGGTAGGTAGGGTAACTATGATAGATAATATGGATAGATGTAGGGTAGGTAGGGTAACTATGATAGATAATATGGATAGATGTAGGGTAGGTAGGGTAACTATGATAGATAATATGGATAGTGTAGGGTAGGTAGGGTAACTATGATAGATAATATGGATAGATGTAGGGTAGGTAGGGTAACTATGATAGATAATATGGATAGATGTAGGGGTAGGTAGGGTAACTATGATAGATAATATGGATAGATGTAGGGTAGGTAGGGTAACTACGATAGATAATATGGATAGATATAGGGTAGGTAGGGTAACTAGAGTATATAATATGGATAGATGTAGGGTAGGTAGGGTAACTACGATAGATAATATGGATAGATGTAGGGTAGGTAGGGTAACTAGGGTAGATAAATCCCAGATTTCACAGTCTAAGAGGACTAATATGTTTTGCGTGTTTAACTGCCTCATGTCATGATCAACAGTCGCTGACGTGTTTCAGCACAGAGCCTCTCAATAATATACAGATTCAATTCAGTTATATTAACACACAGCCAATTTACACATGGCTCTAGATACAGGGACCAATCACAGGTAGAGCTTATAGTTAGAGTTATAGTAGCTTATAGTTATAGAAAGAGAATCCATGTTAGTGGTTGATGGAGACCAGCCGGTATGTCTTCTTTACTACGAGGCAGTAAAACACTGTCACACCACTGTCATCTACCACATGATCTCAGCTGATCAGCTGCTGATCACTAACAGTTTATACGCCACAGACTGAACGTTAGATCAGAGCTCATTGATCTGTTGGACTAGAGTTCTGCCCCTCTCAACTCCCACCACAAAGTTACACTAAGATAATGGAATAAACTGGGTTTGATCATATTGGTGTGATGGTAAAAAAAAAAAGACCTTTATTAATCACTAGAGGATGATTTTGATCTTTGATGGATGAGTAATGATGAAGGTTTCTGAATCTCATAAATTCATGGATTTATGTTATAATAACATAGAAATGTGAGTGTGTGTCCACATACAGTATTTTTGTGTCCACATGCTGCAGATATATTGATGAACAAGTATGTGTTTTTATTACTGAAGTCATTTTTTAAATAAATTGTACAATATTTCTGCATGTAATTATTTTTCCTAGACTTCTGCTTTCAGAGCTAGTTATTAAATAAATTATTACTAAAACTAATAATAATCAAATGCAGAGGCAGTTTTGTGATATGATCAAGAGAACAAATATTTATATAATCTTAAAATTACAACCGGCCCTTTGAGGGGAGCCATGATGCTGCTATGGACCAGGATGAAGACGTGAAACACCCCCGTCCATAGCAGTAGGCTGATTTAACTAATACACTGAGGAGTCAGGAGCTAAATCTCCCTGAGGGACCTTCAGCCAGTCACATCTTTGTGTAGTAAAGTGATAAAATGCTGAATCGCATTTGTTGTTAAGATATAGGGCATATACTGTATATAGTTTAAAGTTTGTTCTGTCTAACCTGGTGAGTGTTTGCAGCGGCGTGTTGTCCTTACTGAGTCCTTCTCTGGACACTCTGAAGGCAGCCGACCGACGTTGCTGAGGCAGGTATTTCTCCACATCGCTGAATAACACACAAACACATAATATAATATAATACAATGTAATGTAATGTAATATAATATAATGAACTTTTATACAGTCAGAAGTCATCACCTCTTACTCTCTACTGTCTCTAAATGTTGCTCAGCTTCTTCAGTGAAGTTGATGTTCTCACATGGTTCATAAGTCACTTTGGATAAAAGCATCAGTTCAATAAATCTAATAAATATAAATCTATGGCTATGGTTCAATATTTATGTCATTGTTTTACTGTCTGTGTCTACTGCGGCACTAGAGCGGTCCACCACGCTACCAGCTCTAACTCTCTAAATCTACATTAGCAGATGATCCGTCGACTTATCGCTGAGTTCATTTAAAGGACTGATCCGTAAACTGAGTTTCTCCACAGAGACTCACAGTAAAGCGCCGTGTTAGATCTGGCGTTTATCAGAGACAAGCTCGTTCTAAAGACCTAATCGACTAAAGAAGCCTCAGTCCACTACGACCGAAACTATGAAGGACAGAACATGCCACGATCAAAAATAAATGAATGACTCTATAAATACATAAATGTGTCATTAAATTCAGCACAATAATACTGAAAATAAATGTAGCTAATGAATTACTTGATAACATGTGACATAAATTAATATTTCTGTTTGTATTTGCTTGTTTATTTGATTGTCTTTGTATTAATTGCCTTATTTAGTCTTCTGTTTAATTTTCCTTTTATTAATTCATGCATTTATTTTGTTTTATTCATTATTTATGTATTTTTTAAACGTGTAACTGTTTATATATTTCGGCATTTATTTATTTATTCACACTTTCCCCTTTTATTTATGTATTTCTTTTTGTTTTATTCATTATTTATGTATTTTCTAAATATATGTAGCTGTTCATATATTTCTGCATTTATTTATTTATTTATGCATATTTTCCCTTTTATTTATTAATGTATTTATTTTTAATTTTAAAATGTACTTATCTATTTCTGCATTTATCTTTTATTCATGTTTTAATTTTTGTTTTATTTATTATTTCTGTATTTTTTTTTAAATATGTGTAACGATTTACTTATTTATTTATTTATTTATTCATGCATGCACAATTTTCCCTTTGCATTTCACCCCTTGTATATTTTTCCAAACATATTTATTTCTTTCTTCTTCTTTCTTCTACTTCTTTCTTTATGCATTTATGGCTCATTATTAATGACATATTTGGTTTGATTTTTGCAGGTTCAGTCCTCCATATAAAACAAGCGATTAGTCAACTAATGGACTAAGAGACGGCAGCACGAGCTACTGCTTTAAAGCCACCGACCTACAATCTGGCACATTCATTAATTAATCTTAATCTAAATAAACGTAATGATCATATCTCAATATAAACCACATCTGTTCACATTCACTGAGACATAATCATCACAACCATATCTGAGTGAATAAATCAATAAAAGCAGTCAAAGTGGTAGAAGCATGGTCACTGTAGTAAATACGTAATTCAGTGTATTTATAAAGCACCTTTCAAGAAACAACAAATGAAGCATTAAAATATGATATGATTATAGATACTGATCCCTTTACAAGGACTCCTTTCTAGTAGAACACTTGATAATCTCTAGATGGAGGTTAAAGGTCAACTACCTCTGTGGTAGGAGGTGCCAGGCGCTGCTGGAGGGGACCCAGTCGGGGAACACCCAGCTGCTGTGGTGCTCCTCCCGGCTGGAAAAAAAAAAAAAAATAATAATAATAATAATAATAATAATAATAATAATAATAATAGTGATAATAATATTATTAATAATAATAACAATAATACAATAGTGATAATAATAATAATAATAATAAAAATAAGAGCAGTTTTAAATCACAAACACAAAAATGACCAAGCACTTGTTTTTTCAGTGATTCTGTTGTGTTGCTTTCCTCTGAATGTTGGTTACTGTATTATGATACGATCATATTAGTACAGTTAGTCATAAAGAGCCAGACTACAGCAGTGAGTAAAGCTACTTACAATCTCCTGGTGGTCTCAGCGGCGTCCCACACTGCTCTCATGACGTTGGTGGGGAGCCCGTTGGGGGTTTTGGGATTCCGGCCCATCTGCAGGACAAAAGGAGATCCCCTCAGTTTAACTGTCCACTCTATGTTGAATGATTGTTAATTGATTCGTGATTTGGTCAATAAAATGATGATATGTGGATCAGGGTTTCCCAAAGTCCAACATGACGTCCTCAGATGTCTTGTTTTGTTCACAACTCAAAGATACTCAGTTGACTGTCATAGAGGAGTACAGCTGTACAATGAATCCAATATTAATCAGAATCAAGATCTTGGTTTCCCACAATGAAATCAACATGACGGACTGTGATATCAGCCAGTCTTATTATTTTAAGATTTGTTAATTAGCAGGAATGGAGCACAGTGTGGTGAAAGCAGCACTCTGATTTTATTGCACTTGAACATTTAAATCAGCAGAGAATAATCCTGATTAGTGCTGCATTAATGATTATTATTTTTCCTACATTCACTGAAAACATGAGAGAACCTGCTAAATATATTGATCGACTCTCCCACCCAGTTCGCCGTAGCATCGCTCTCCATTCCGGATCAGAAGGATTAGTTAACAGTGAAACTATTACGCTGGTATCTACCCAACTTTTTATTATCTCTTACTGATTCAAACTCTCAGACCATTCATTCAGAATGATTCAGACTCACAAAAGATGCTTTTATTTTGTATGAAGTGTGTTTTATGATGATCAGTGAGGTTAAATCACTGTTTCTGTCTATGGAGTCTTGTGGCTTTGAGGAGGGCATAACGGCTGTTTTCTGCCACATCGAACTCGGTTTAATTAAAGGTTTTATTTGGACCAAACCAGAGCTGGTGATTGTTGGAACAGTGGAGAGAATAAGCAAGAAGGTTGATGAGTTTTATTTCGTTTCTGTTGAGTTTAAATGAAGTTTGTTTGAAGACACTCAGTGTGGTAAAGTGACTGTTTTCTGACTGGAGGCTGGTGGCTTTGAGGAGAGCATATTGACTGTACGTTTTGTACGTGAATCAATTATAACGGTCCAAATCCCTGTTGATTTTATTTATTATATACAGTATATTCACTTCAGTGTGCGTCACATAGCATGGTGCTATATTAGCGTGTCCAGCCGGATGTCATGTTTCCATCACTGCTGATGGGAGCTGGAGCCGATAAAGACCCGTCACTACTGCAGTTATGTGTCCCAGAATGAATGCTGACTGTAAGCTTTCCCACTGCAGAGAAAGCCAGATGTTAGTGGGTGTTAGCCGGTGTTCGTCCAGTGGAAGAGGTGTCATTTCAGGAGGTGAGTAAAATATGATGATAACCAATAAGAATGAAGCATTAGACTCTACTAACATGGCTCCTGTTGACAGGAAATGTTGCTGGACTTCTTCCATCTGCCCCCGAGTCGGAGTCGGAGCTCTCTGCTTCCTCTTCTTCACCTTCCATCTCCTCAGCCTCCTTCTCTTCTTCAGCATCTGGAACAAAGTCCTCATCTTCTGCGGCATCACTGTCAGAGTCACAGCGTTTCCTCTTTCGGCCTTTACGCCCTGCAGGAATGTAAAGAATAATTTTCTTCACACATCCATGATATGTGATATGATTTCATCCATCGTCATGACCTCTGGCTGCAAATTTCAAATGTGCAAGCTGGAAATGTCACACCATTTCAAGATCCAAAAACAGATGGAATATCTGTTCTTGGATAGTCCAGTATTAGAACCTGGTTACCTACGATGTGTCCAGTATCACCGTATGGTGGTGACCATTCAGTACACTGCAAAGTATGGAGAGACTGTAAGCACGGCCATAATATAAAGACACACCACCATCATCTACATCAGGGGGGTCAAACTCAACCACATCAACAACGGGCCGTTGTAATAAAAAGACTATATAAATAGATCTGCTCTTGCTCATATCATACAATTGCCTCTGCATTTGATTATTGATTATTTTTTTAATTTAATAATAATTTATTTAATAACTAGCTTTGAAAGCAGACGTCTAGAAAAATATATAATATATAAAAATATATTAAAATCTAAATATTGTACAATTTATTTAAAAAATGAGTTCAGTAACAAAAACACATGCTTGTTCATCAATATATCTGCAGCATGTGGACACAAAAATACTGTATGTAGACACACACTCACATTTCTATGTGTTATTATATCATAAATCCATAAATTTAGGAGATTCAGAAACCCTCATCATTACTCATCCATCAGAGACCAAAATCATCCTCAAGTCAATAATAAAGGTCTTTTTTTTACCATCACACAAATATTATCAAACCCAGTTTATTCCATTAGCTTAGTGTAACTTTGTGGTGGGAGTTGAGAGGGGCAGAACTCTAGTCCAACAGATCAATGAGCTCTGATCTAACGTTCAGTCTGTGGCGTATAAACTGTTAGTGATCAGCAGCTGATCAGCTGAGATCATGTGGTAGATGACAGTGGTGTGACAGTGTTTTACTGCCTCGTAGTAAAGAAGACATACCGGCTGGTCTCCATCAACCACTAACATGGATCCTCTTTCTGGCTCTCAGTAAACTTCCTTCCCTCTGCATCAATATATATCCTATCTTATATTCTAGATGTATAGTTCAATCATCAGAGCTTGTTGAAGTTGGTGCTGAGCTGTTATCGGTGCACTGAGAGAAAGAGGAAGAGCTCAGCATCAGTCAGGTGTTACATGGTGGGGAAGAGGATTTCTACGGTACCTTTGCTTCCTGTGACGGCGTCTGTACGGGTGATGTCACTGCCGCCTCCCGTCTGGGCCGCCGGCTCACCACCGGTACGACCGAGCACTTCTTTAGCCAAAATGTGGAGGTACTTCAAGGCCCTGGAGGCACATTTTACAGCATGTTCAATATGGATTAACAACTTTGTCCTGAGAGAAATCGGACAGATATGTACGCACACTGAATTTACCCTATCTCCATCCTCTGATAAATGTAATGTCATGTAATGTAACTTACGCTTTAGCAGCTCCTCTCCTGCGGCGCCCAGTCGGTGTGGTCTCCTCCTCAGGTTCAGCCTCCTCACATGGTGGTTCTGTAACTGGTTCTGGTGCAGGCCGACGCCTCACATACTTTCTCTTTGGCTTTGGTGTCCCATTTTCCTGCTGCACAGCATCGACACCTCCACCCTCCCCAGCTGGGAGCCCCCCGTCAGTGGAGGGAGTTTTTCTGGCGGGACTCTTCTTTGTCGAGGTCTTCTTGGCTCGCGCCGCCTTCTTAGGAGTTTCCTCTGAGGTTTTCCCCTCAGACTCTTGAGCCGTTTTGTCACTAGCTTCTTCTTTGCCGTCTTCAGTCTGCTGTGTGATGTTCTTAGCTTTTCCTCTCTTTGCAGGAGTCCTTTCAGAAGCAGCTCCTCCTTTTTCTGAGCTGTTTCTACGTGGTTTTTGTTGGGGACTTTGTACATCCAACGCACTGTCAGTTTCATAATCTAGATATTTGGGATTTTTCTTCCGTTGTCGTCCTCTGGAGCTGGGTGTTAAGTCACAACACGGCTCTGATGGTTCCTGTTTTACTGCAGGGAGGGTGGTGTTATTACTTCACAGCTGTACAGTACATAGTAATAACAGAAATCAGTTACATTTAAAATGTATTGAAAACACAAGTATGGGACTACACAGGAGAGGTCCACACCTACTACTGACTATCTCACTAAATGTTAAACATGTATGTATAATATGGTGTCATTGGGAAATGGAAATTGGTAATCAATGCTCTCTAATGCTAATGAATGCTTATTATTGTAGTGGATGGTCTGTTTATTTAGCTCTGCATCAGAACACAGTGGTGTGTGTTCACTGAACTCTCTATAGCCAAATTAGCATCATGTGATAGCATAATGTTAAATCAAAGGGATTCATTCAGTTATTCCTCCACATACGGCGGCACAGTTCATGAAATATTCCTCCTCCAACATCTACATCAGTGATTCTTAACCATAGGGCCGCGGCCCAAACTTGGGCCCCGAGCGCCACCTAGTGGGCCGCAAAAAAAAAATCTGTTTTGTACGTGTGGGCCGCGAGGGCTGCGGGATGCAATAACAACTCCCGACCATGTAGTGGCGCTAATGCATCAGTCAGTTGTTACTTTAACCAGCTCCATAAATAAGGAGAAGAAGACACTCAGCTAGCTGTAAACAAACAAGATGGAGAAATATTTAAAACGAAAAAATGAAGATGACCCCCGGTTTATTGAATTGAATTGAATACAAATCAAACCAAGAGTGAGATAATTATAAACCTATACAGTGTATATATATTAAATAATACATATTAAATAATATATATAATATAATATAATTAATAACAATAAATAACATATATTAAAATTATATTTAATGGGCCCTGGGCCACTCTGTACTGAAAAAAATGGGCCTCAGGGTCAGAAAGGTTAAGAACCCCTGATCTACATCAGGGGTGTCAAACTCAGTTTGATCCATCAACATCATGGTCGCCCTTGGAATAAATAAAGGATTAAATTAATAGATTATTGAGCTCTTATTGTTGCTAATTCTGCTGTTGAAGACCAGAATGAAGTTCAGCAATTATTTCTTCACCCTTTGAGACCTTATTAATATACAACAGAGTATCAGAGCCACACTGAGGAAAAAATATCTGATATTATGAGAATAAAGTCATAAACTTAAGAGAAAAAGTCAGAATATTATGAGAACTTTGGGTTTCACACATTGCAGGAAAAGCAGAGCTAGACATCACGGCTAAAGCGGCACGCTAACTCCGTCACGGACGGGAAACGTCATTGTACGGCGGTAACGTGCGGTCCGGCCGGCCGTCGCTCTCGTCTCCGTGGTCCGACGGGCCGACGCTACGACTGTAGAGCTCCATATACTGACATTTATGTTAAATGCATTCAGACGGCCCCGATGGAGCTGACCATGGATGGATAAAGAGAACGGAGCTGACGGAGAGCTAGAGACCACCTTGGAGGAGTTAGAGGAAGTAGACACCTGGGACTACGGCCGCTTTTCAAAATAAGGTGTTAGCAAAGGGAACTGGATCGACAGAATCCATCTATGGACTGATGGATTATATTCAGCAGAGTATAAAACATTACATGACCCTGATGAATTAAAAAGAAAATCCCACTAATCTGTGAGGGAAATGTCTTCATTCTTTGATTTCTGGGTTGATGGATAAAAACTGTAATCAATAATTCCTGACAATGATCCTGATATATTTGACTTCAGGACGTCTCTGACTACAGACCTGCTGGAAATCAGACAGTTTACTGAATTCATTTAGAGATTTTA
This sequence comes from Pterois miles, assembly GCA_947000775.1. Lineage (NCBI taxonomy): Eukaryota > Metazoa > Chordata > Actinopteri > Perciformes > Scorpaenidae > Pterois > Pterois miles. Next base: position 1,772,554 of record CAMQGK010000634.1, on the reverse strand, counting down.
CAAAGTTAAATTCCCTAGAAGTGGAGGATTGTACTGCCCATCCTACTGGCCCATCTAATGGGGATATAACTGATCCAGAGTCAGTGGGATCACCTTTATAATAGATAGCAATAATAGGGGGTCCAGTATTACCTGGTCCAGAGTCAGTGGGATCCATCAGCTCTGAGGTTGTTCCTCTGTGGTGGTCTGGTCAGAGTCTTCCTCATGGATGGATGGATGGATGGTGTCTGTCTCCTCTGACTTCACTGCTGCTCAGACAACAAACATTAACATTAACCTTCCATTAATGAACCACAACACAATTCCTGTTACATTACTAAAATATGGTACAAACAACCAGCTGAAGATACATCCTAAAAGTTATGTAGTGACTGTAATATTTCATCATACTACCAACCTTCCTCCCTACCTCGGTGTGTCCTTTGGTCTGGACTGACACTGCAGAGACAGTCAATAACAGTATGAGACACGTCTTTATTGAATGTTACCCAGCCAGACACCCTGATAAGTAGTTTTAAAAGATGTACTGTGGCTCAGTACCGATATCATCTCGATATCACGCTGTCTGAGATTAAACCAGACCTCGTTCAGTATTGTTATATTTTATGCTCTCTTCCGTACTGCCATGTGTACAGGGCTGACAGACACACGGACACTTGACATCTCTAGTTGTTCTCAACCATTCTTTAATTCGGTTTATGTTTGACGTGTCATACATTCCACGTACCGACTTATTACACTCGGTAACACGTTTGTTTTCCAGGTGACATGCATTGAGCTAGCTAACAGCACACAGCTAATGCTAACTAGCTAAAGTGGCTGTGGAGTGTAGCCGGTGTGAGGGTAACGCTTAGTGCGATAAAATACTGTTAAAATCGGCCGGTAACAGGCGGACGTTACAAGTGGCACCACTGGTACCGTTAAATACTCACCCTGCAGGAAACCGGGGTTACCTCCTCGGTGGCGGAGCCTGAAACGCCTCGTACCAAGTCCGCGAAGCGAGAATCTGACCACCCAGGATCGAATCCCAAACTCTGCTACCGGGGACCGACACCGGGGAAGATCATCGGGGCCGCAGCGTCACACCGGACACGGAGACCCAGCCGTTATTGTTTCTCCGCCGGTAAAATTTTAAACATCAGCCGCGCTGTTTCTACTGATTCCGGCTGTTGAAACCCGCTCTGTGTTCCCTTCAGACCGCCATGTTACCGCGGCAGCATGGTGACCCACACCGCCCCCTATCAGCAGGACGCAGAATTACACCCATTATTAGGACTTATTATTATTATTATTATTATTATTATTATTATTATTATTGTTATTAGTCATCATCATCGGAACCGAATGCCACCCACTAAATTAATAAATCAATTAAATGAAAAGATGTAACTAAGCTCCACAGAATGTTGGATCATCACAATCATCACATTATCATCAATTTCATCACATCATCATTTTCATTACATCATCATCACCATCATCATAAACATCATCATCACCATCACATTATCATCTGAAAAAAACTTTTAAAAAGAGTCCCAAAAATGTGTTTAATAAAGTTCTAAACATGTCTAAAACAACTAAAACAAATCTGACAGATGTCTGAAAAAAGGTATAAAAAAGAAAAGCCCCAAAAATGTCTTTAAAAAGTTAAAATGTCTGAAAAAAGGGGTCCCTTGACCTCTGACCTCCAGATGTGTGGATGTAAATGGGTTCTCTGGGTCCCCACCAGTCTCCCCTTTACAGACATGCCCACTTTCTGATAGTCCCAGTCAGTCTGGATCAAGTCCTAGTCAAGTCAGCACTCTGACACACTGACAGCTGTTGTTGCCTGTTGGGCTGCAGTTTGCCATGTTCTGATTGGAGCAGATTGTTGATGCTAAAGTCAGAACCTGGGAGGGTTTCTGGACAATATCTGCCATTGATTAGTAGTGTTATTGAGCAGCATATTAGTCCACTAACATGTTGATCAGAGGATTAAATACTGGACTGATCTCCCTTTAAGGGACATTATGAACAGTTAGATAATATGTGATTAATGGTCCCCCTGGTATATCAGCATTCCTTCATCTCCTGTCCATCATCGTCATCATCTAGAACATTTACTGCTACGTTAGCATTCCTTCATCACAGATAAATGTCACTAAATGTCTGTCCGTCTGTCTATCATCTTCCTCAACAACATTTACAGACTGTTGTTTTGTGATTAATCAGATTTATGTGCTTTATTTTACTTCGTGGAATGTTTAAACCTCATTCAAACATAAAATAGTAAAAAAAAAAAAAAAAAAAAAAGAAACATAAAAAATGAAAACATTTTAACTAATAGGTCCACTAACTGGCTTTTTCTAGAGCTTTCGATCCCATCTCATGGTCTTCCTCTGCAGATGAAAAGATGCTGTTACAAGTTTCAGAAAAAGCCGGTAAGTGGACGTTGAGTTTAGATTCTTTTGGTTAAGTAAAATTAAAAACAGCATCACAAACATTCCCAAATCCTGGTATCTTTTAAGAGACAAACATCTTAAACTGCAAGTAATCACATCAAGTGTTTTCATTTCATTTCAAACTTGATATTTCTGTTTCTTGGAAAGTGGATATTGAAAACATTGCGGGATATGGTGAGGTAGGCGGACATGAGGACATGGCTGATGCTGCTTTTAAAGGAATAGTCCAACATTTAGGGAAACAATGCCATTCACTGTCTTTCTAAGATTTAGATAAGAAGATCAATGTCACCATCATGTCTGAAGTGTGGAGCCGTGGTCAGCTAAAGGTTGTTTCATACTATGTCCAAGACTTTGGTAGTTGATGCAAAAGTCTAAAAACTGACAGTACTTGTTTTTCTGTTTTCAGTATCGTAGCTACCATCAGGGCTTGAGACTAACGACGACTAACCGTCGTCAATAGAGAATGTGTTTGAAACGCAGTAAACTCACTATCAGCCCTGTTTTCTCTGATAAAGCTACACTGGGAACAACAAGTCCCTGTTGAAATGAGCAGGAGAGCTAGTTAGCATTAGCTGTCTGCAGCAGGTAAGAGCTAGTTAGCATTAGCTGTCTGCAGCAGGTAAGAGCTAGTTAGCATTAGCTGTGTGTTATTCTGTCTGCAGCAGGTAGAAGCTAGTTAGCATTAGCTGTTAGAAGCTGGAAAGAGCTAATTAAATTTGCCTGTCAGCAGGCAGTAAGAGCTAATTAATGTTACCTACTGGTAGCCATTAAGCGCTAATTAACGTTGGCTGTTAGCAGCCAGTTCAAGCTAGTCAATATTAGCTGTTACCAGCCAGTTAGAGCTAGTTAGCATTACCTGTTAGCAGCCAGAAAGAGCTAGTTTGCATTATCAGCGAGTTAGTGTAAGAGCTAGTTAACGTAAGCTGTTAAGCTCTAGTTGATGTTAGCTGTTAGCAGCTGGTAAGCTCTAGTTAATGTTAGCTGTTAGCAGTTGGTAAGCTCTAGTTAATGTTAGCTGTCAACAGCCAGTAAACTCTAATTAATGTTAGTTGTCAGCAGCCAGTAAGCTCTAGTTAATGTTAGCTGTTAGCAGCCAGTAAGCTCTAGTTAATGTTAGCTGTGGCCAGTAAGCTCTAGTTAATGTTAGCTGTTAGCAGACAGTAAGCTCTAGTTAATGTTAACTGTAGCAGTCAGTAAACTCTAATTAATGTTAGCTGTTAGCAGCCAGTTAGCTCTAGTTAATGTTAGCTGTTAGCAGCCAGTAAGCTCTAGTTAATGTTAGCTGTTAGCAGACGGTAAGCTCTAGTTAATGTTAACTGTCAGCAGTCAGTAAACTCTAATTAATGTTAGCTGTTAGCAGCCAGTTAGCTCTAGTTAATGTTAGCTGTTAGCAGCCGGTTAGCTCTAGTTAATGTTAGTACCTGGGAGTAAGTACCAGGGATTTATTGTTTACTGTTGTTTTGTTTACTGTGGATTCAAACTGGTATCAAGAATCATGTAATGTCTCCGGTTTTGGTCTTGACCGATATTTCTGTTATGGTGATCAATAGAGTAATATGGGAACTGACAAGATGGTTAAATTTGATTATTGCAGCACCAAATTGTGGGCGCGCCTCAGTAACATGCTGGTGGACCTATGTGAAAAAGTGAGGCGTACCAGTGCAGCCAGTGTAAAAGGTCCATTTATTTTCCAGGTACTGGGTGGAGGGAGGAATGCTGTTCTGTACTTTCACCAGAGTGGTACTGATCTTTGAGCTAGTTAGTGCCATTCCCAAAATGTGGACATAGGTGATAAAAAGCTGTAACTTGTTCATTTTGCTCTTCATATGTGATTTAAACTGTAACTGAACCACAAGCTGCCAGCAGACTTAGTGGGGCAGTTCAGCATAACAGCTGTGTATTTATGAAAGCATGACATTAGGCACAGATGTAGGTTTATTATATGCTGCACAGACATTATCACATTGAAAAATTAGTCTTGATTAGATCAGATGTCAGAGGATGGAAAACTGAAGACGCTGTTCATTGTCTCATAGAGGTAAGGGGGTGATGGTTGACCCTCAAGTGACCTTCATACTCCCTGTATTTAGTTTTCACGTTTCTCTCAGGTTAAATGTTTTTAAAGGCACCATTAATAAAGAAGTCATAAAAAGCTGTCTGTGATCTTCTGACCTCTGATCTGATCGGCTTCAACACCTCGGGCATCGCCATGACTCAGCATCACTTTTCTGCAACATTCAGGAATATTAAGCGCCTGTCTGGCAGCCATTTTCAAAACAGCGCCCCGACATCTATATCTGTTCATAACATATAAACCTACATCTGTGCCAGAGTTCATGCTTTCATCAGCCTGATGCCAGCCATGAACTGATCTGGTGGGGTTCGTGGTGAGGGTCACGATGGGGGAGATGTGGGGGTCATGATGGGGGGGGTGGTCATGATGGGGGGGGTGGTGGGGGTCATGATGGGGGGGATGTGGGGGTCATGATGGGGGTCATGATGGGGGGGTGTGGGGGTCAGGGTGGGGGTCATGATGGGGGAGATGTGGGGGTCATGATGGGGGGGTGTAGGGGTCAGGGTGGGGGTCATGATGGGGGTTATGATGGAGGAGATGTGGGGATCATGATGGGGGTGTGGGGGTCATGGTGGTGGGGGGTGTGGGGGTCATGATGGGGGGGTGTGGGGGTCAGGGTGGGGGTCATGATGGGGGAGATGTGGGGATCATGATGGGGGGTGTGGGGGTCATGATGGAGGAGTGTGGGGGTCATGATGGGGGAGTGTGGGGGTCAGGGTGGAGGTCATGATGAGGGTTATGATGGGGGAGATGTGGGGATCATGAGGGGAGAGGGGGGCATGATGGGGGGGGGGGGTCAGAGGGGGAGGGGGGGCAGGGGGGGGGGCGGGGCAAGGGTTATGATGGGGGAGATGTGGGGATCATGATGGGGAGATGTGGGGGTCATGGTGGGGGGATGTGGGGGTCATGATGTGGGGGTGTGGGGGTCAGGGTGGGGGTCATGATGGGGGTCATGATGGGGACATGGTGGGGGTCATGATGGGGGTCATGATGGGGAGATGGTGGGGGTCATGATGGGGAGATGGTGGGGGTCATGATGGGGAGATGTGGGGGTCATGATGGGGAGATGGTGGGGGTCATGATGGGGAGATGTGGGGATCATGATGGGGAGGCGTGGGGGTCATGATGGGGGGGTGTAGGGGCGGGGGGGGCAAGGGGGAAGGAGGAGAGTGGGGACATGATGGGGGTGTGGGGGTCATGGGGGGGGGGGAGGGGGGGGGGGGGGGGGGGGGGGGGGGGGGGCGTGGTGGGGGAGGAGGGGGGGGAGAGGGGGGGGGGGGGGCAGGGGGGGAGGTGGGGGCAGAGGGGGAGTGTGGGGGCAGGGTGGAGGTCATGATGAGGGTTATGATGGGGGAGAGGGGAATGAGGGGACATGATGGGGGTCATATGGGGGGGTGGGGGTCATGATGGGGGAGTGTGGGGGTCATGATGGGGGAGTGTGGGGGTCAGGGTGGAGGTCATGATGAGGGTTATGATGGGGGAGATGTGGGGATCATGATGGGGAGATGTGGGGGTCATGATGGGGGGGATGTGGGGGTCATGATGTGGGGGTGTGGGGGTCAGGGTGGGGGTCATGATGGGGGTCATGATGGGGACATGGTGGGGGTCATGATGGGGGTCATGATGGGGAGATGGTGGGGGTCATGATGGGGAGATGGTGGGGGTCATGATGGGGAGATGTGGGGGTCATGATGGGGAGATGGTGGGGGTCATGATGGGGAGATGTGGGGATCATGATGGGGAGACGTGGGGGTCATGATGGGGGGGATGTGGGGATCATGATGGGGAGATGTGGGGGATCATGATGGGGAGATGTGGGGATCATGATGGGGAGATGTGGGGGTCATAATGGGGGGGATGTGGGGCTCATGGTGAGGGTCACGGCAGGGGTCATGATGGGGATATGGTGGGGGTCATGATGGGGAGATGGTGGGGGTCATGATGGGGAGATGGTGGGGCTCATGATGGGGAGATGGTGGGGGTCATGATGGGGGTCATGATGGGGAGATGGTGGGGGTCATAGTGGGGTCATGGTGGGGGCGGGGGGGCGGGGGGGATTTGGGGGTCATGGTGGGGGGGATCCTCCTCCTATCGAGCTTCACCAGAAACAATGACAACATTATTTAAGTAAAGCGGTGATGAGTCGTGTGAAGTTACACAGATCATACTGAAGAGGCACAAAATCTTTTCAGAGAGACGAGTCTAATAAAATACTACAGAGTAGCAGCCTCTGTTCATCTTAAAGTCACTATTTCCCTTTAAAGGTGGACATGAAGGACAGGCAGCGTTCATCAGTCAGGTTTTAAAAGAATAAGACACATTAAAGTTGGCTGTTACAGATAAACACACAGATAAACTACATTTCTCAAGGCTATACAAGACGGACAGACGCCTCCAGACCAGAAGAGTCCCATGTCCACTCTGACTCTGGGAGAGAGAGGTTTCCATCATCATCATCATCATCATCATCATCATCATCATCACCACCACCATCATCATCATCATCATCATCATCATCATCATCATCATCACCATCTCATCATCATCACCACCACCATCATCATCATCATCACCATCATCATCATCATCATCATCATCATCATCATCATCATCACCTCATCACCACCATCATCATCATCATCCCACCATCATCATCACCATCATCATCATCATCATCATCATCATCTCCATCATCATCATCATCATCATCATCATCATCACCATCATCATCATCATCATCATCATCATCTCCATCATCATCACCACCATCATCACCACCATCATCATCATCATCATCATCATCATCACCATCATCATCACCATCACCACCATCATCACCACCATCATCACCACCATCATCATCATCATCATCATCATCATCATCACCATCACCATCATCACCACCATCATCAAAGACTTCAGAAGTTAAAGGTTGTAGCTGTGTCGTCAGCTGCCTCCTCGCCAGTTTGTTTTCTTCTACGTCACAGCTAATAAAAGTAGGGACAGACACTAGATAGGATCTTATTCTACCTCTGTTTACATCAGCTCTGATGCATGACGAGTATTAAGTGTATTTTTAAGTGTATTTTTAAGTGTATTTTTAAGTGTATTTTTAAGTGTTCGTCTGAGCTTTTCCGGCCTCAGGGAGGGGCTCCATGACGGCCGGCCGTTTCAGATTCCACTGGTCAATCTGCCGCTGCCTGTCCTGCTGCTCCACCTCCGACTCGCTGGACGAGCTGCCATTATTACTGCTGCTGCTACTGCTGCTGCCTCCTCCACCTCCTCCTCCTCCACCTCCACCTCCTCCTCCTCCCTCACCTCCTCCCTCACCACCGAAAGCAAAGCAATCCTTCTGCTTCCCTTCAGCCTTCCCCTTCTCCTTCATCTTCCCCTCCACAATGCCGCCGTCATCCTCTACGGGTTTTTCAACATCCGTCATGTCCAGCTCGATCGGGGCCTGCTCCGGTCCCGGCCCGGCTCCTCCCCGGTCCAGGTCCACCCACATGGGTCCGGGAGGAGGCTCCAGAGGGGTGTAGTGGAGAATGGGCTGCTGGAGCTGGGCGTCCACCTGGTGCTCTGGGTGGAGGAGCTGGGTTTGGTGCTGGAGGTGGTGCAGCGGCTGCAGAGGGTGCTGCATGGTTTGGTGCTGCAGCTGATGTTGGTGGTGATGCTGCTGCTGGAGGTGGAGGTGGTGGTGGTGGTGGTGGTGGTGGTGATAGTGATCCACCATCTGCTTGTCCACATTATGGACAAACTCCTTGGGCTGGCTTTTCAGGAACTTCTCAAACTTCTTGGAGGCCTTTTTGTTTGTCACAAACCAGTCCTGTTGAGAGACGCAGCAGCAGCATTAAAGGATCACTGAACCTCCTGACCCCACCTCTCAGAACCAGAACCAAGCACTGAACCCGGAGCCACAGGGCATTCACCATAGCTGCCCCCTCCCTCTGGAATCACTCCCCACACAGAGACTGCATTACTAATGTAATGCTTTTAATTGTTATTATCATTGATCATTTTAACAATATAAAGTGTCCTTGATTTTCTTACTCAGCCACACAAGGCAGTGACGTTAGCACAGTAAGCTAATCAATAAGGTTCTGAATTATGTGAACACCAGCACCAGCTGAGTCCACGGTGGCTGGACTAAGTTAGGAGATGACTGAAAGACGCTCGCTGTCAGACAGCACTACTGACGTGGAACTGAAGCTGTTATATTACCGTCTTCAAAGCCACCAAACTCCATTCATAAAACCAGTAATTTCCCTCTCAGAGCAGCAGCTGGTCTACCGCTGCATCCATCAGTTAGTTAGTGTTACTGTGACTTTCTGATCATGTGGCGTCAACGGCAGGATGCTGATGAGCTTCCTGCTGCTTCTCCAGACTGGGAGCACGCCAACCGCCATCTCAGTTACTGTATTAATACACTGACTGTAAGGATGTATGTACATACTACAGTATGGTCAGGTCGCCAGGTGGGAAAAAGGTTTTAGAAGGACTTAAAGGGAAAATAGACCTTTGATGATAAAACATACTTTGACCAAAATTTGAATGTTCAGGTTTGAATACATACAGACCACCACTGGGAGGATACAGGATGATATAAAACACAGACAAACAAACAATGCTGTCTGCCTTCAGTAAGACCAACAGGCAGAGAATCCATTCATCCTAATGGGAAAAAAAAAAACAAGTGGTTACCTGTGAGTGGACAGAGTTGATGTGGTATTTCACTCCACTTTCAGAGTTGAACTCTTTGTTGCAGATCAGACATCTGTATTTTCCAGCTTCGAAGTCGCCCTGAAATGAGATCAGAGCATCAGAACATGGCAAACTGCAGCCCAACAGGCAGCAACAGCTGTCAGTGTGTCAGAGTGCTGACTGGACTAAGACTTGATCCAGACTGACTGGGACTATCAGAAAGTGGGCATGTCTGTAAAGGGGAGACTGGTGGGGACCCAGAGAACCCATTTACATCCACACATCTGGAGGTCAGAGGTCAACGGACCCCTTTGGACATGGATATGACAGTTTTTCCTCCTTTAGTGTAACTTCATACTGTAGCCAGCTAGAAAAAAAAAAATTTTCTCAGACATTTAGTCATTTTTTTGGGAATTTTCACACATTTTTCAGACATTTTTTGAGACATTTTTAAAACTTTTTTCAGATATTTGTCAGACATTTTTTAAAGTTTGTTTGAGACATTTTTAAACGATTGTTGGACTTTTTTTTAAAAAAAAAAAAACTTTCAAGACATTTTTGGAACTTTTGTACTTTTCCAAGACTTTTTAAAACTTTTTTCATACATTTTTTTAAAACCTGAAAACAATTTTGGAACATTTTTTCTGTACTTTTTCAGACATTCTTTGGACTTTTTTGCACACATTTTTCACATTTTTTTAAAAACTTTTTTCTGACATTTTTTTAAAAAACTTTTGTACTTAAGTGTGGAGTGTTATTTAACCTCCTTCACTACCAGCTAGTCTGACCTGGTTGGTACCGATGGACCCATCAGATTTAATAGTTTCAGATGAGACCAGGATCTTAAAAGCTTTAGAGCTGAGCTGAGAAAAATCACAAGTTGCATTAATGCATTAAAGAAATTTGTGGTGTTAAAACAACTTTGCGTTAAGATGTTATCATCTCATTAACTTTGAAGGCCCTAATGGGTATGTACTTTTTAGGAGACAGCGCTCAGAGCAACACGTGAGAACTAGTTTGTTTTTATAGACTACACTTGGTTTCTTTTTGTGGTACAGTCGATGGACATTTCAGAGATGCAGCGGAGAGACTACGTACCCTGGTGCAGAGTCCCAGATGAGCTTTCAGTCCGGACACACTGGTGTAGGTGGAGCCACAACCCTGAGGACGGCGATGATGCAGGTACATTATGGGTTACTTCCCCCTCAAAATGACGTTTTATATGTCGCCCACTCACCCTGTGGTACCTTGAATTCATGAAGAAGATGTAGTTTCTTCATGTCTCCACAGACATGTGGAACGGAGGATCAAAACGTCTTCATAAACTGAATTAATAGAGGCGGCAGAACTATATCACAACATCTGTTAACAAGCTCTCACAGGACTGGTCCATAATAATAATAATAATAATAATAATAATAATAATAATAATAATAATATGATCCAGTCGGATGCTCACTACTTCACTAAAACCTGAATATTGAACCCACTTTCACCACGACGGTCTGATGCTTGGATCGGCATGCTACTCGTCCATATCAGACCAAAGTGCGTTAAAGTGTGTTGATATAGTTCTGCTGCTGTTAAACACGACTTTTTAATTCACCATGGAGACATGACAGAAAACTATGTTTATTGATTAATTCAAGGTACCACAGGGTGAGTGGGTGAATTATAAATGGCCTTTTTCTGGGTGATTTATTGCTTAAATCAGATCCTTTGATTTAAAAACATCTAAGGTTAACAGAAATACAACATACAAATATTACAAATACCAAATATACACAGAATACCAAACCTGACTTATACTGATATAAATACTGTGCAAAATAAGTGACAAACAATTAAATGATCCAAAAAATTAATAAATAGACTTAAAGCACACACACAAACTTAGAAATAACTATATATGTACAAATACATCTATTTCACATTAGTAAGGCTAGAATATTTTCTCATATTCCTCGTGGCTGCGACTTGATTCATATTTAGACCTTATTGAAGTCTATCATAACTAGAGTTGCAACAATTGATCCATTTGTCAAAAAATAAATTTATTACCAACTATTCTGATAACTGATTAATGAGTCTGAGTATTTTTTCCCTCCTCTGTGGCTGAATATTGAATAACTGAATATCTTTGACTTGCTGATGTTTGACGACGCCATCTTGGGCTTGGGGAAACACTGATCCACATATTTCACCATTTTATAGACCAAACAACCAATCAATTAATGAAGAAAATAATCAACAGATTAATCAACAATGAAAATAATTGTTAGTTGCAGCTCTAATCTAGATATCCTGATATCCTCCTCCACAGAGCAGTGATCAGAACTACTAACTACTAACTAACTAACTAACTAACTAGATAGATAGATAGATAGATAGATAGATAGATAGATAGATGGATAGATAGATGGATAGATAGATAGATAGATAGATAGATAGATAGATGGATAGATAAACATCTAACTAACTAACTAACTAAATAAATAAAAACTGTCAACTTCACCCAGCTGCTGAAAGTATGATGCCTGTTTACCTGGTTGGGACAGTGGACTTTCCTCTGCAGCTTCACCTCATTCTTCCACTTCCTCAGCACCTCCTGGCTGAAGGCCGGCAGGCCCGGTCGGGCATACTTCAACTGGGAAGACCAGCATGAACAAGGAGAGGTCAGTGGAAGCCTGATATCTTCAGTATGTACTGCTTGTTTTTATGATTTCTAAATAGCTGTTTTAACACCAGAATCCATTTATCTGCTTCATCTGAGTCTATGTGGAGGTAGAAGGAAGCTACCGCTTTTATTGTGGTAGTCTGAGTAACGTGACGTCATATCTGTTCGGTATCCGTCAACCAGAACAAACCTCAGAAAGTATTAAAGGGTGGAGGGTGGGCGTGGATCCGACCTCCACCCTCCATGTTAAATCCAGCCTGGTAAACACTACACATCCAGTAAAGGAGGGAAACACTTTGGAAAAGCAGAGCTAGACGTCACGGCTAAAGCTGCACGCTAACTCCATCACGGACGGGAAACGTCATCGTACGGCGGTAACGTGCGGTCCGGCCGGCCGTCGCTCTCGTCTCCGTGGTCCGACGGGCCGACGCTACGACCGTAGAGCTCCATATACTGACATTTATGTTAAATGCATTCAGACGGCCCCGATGGAGCTGACCATGGATGGATAAAGAGAACGGAGCTGACGGAGAGCTAGAGACCACCTTGGAGGAGTTAGAGGAAGTAGACACCTGGGACTACGGCCGCTTTTCAAAATAAGGTGTTAACAAAGGGAACTGGATCTACAGAATCCATCTATGGAAATCAGACTGATGGATTATATTCAGCAGAGTATAAAACATTACATGACCCTGATAAATTAAAAAGAAAATCCCACTAATCTGTGAGGGAAACGTCTTTATTCTTTGATATCTGGGTTGCTGATAAAAACTGTAATCAATAATTCCTGACAATGATCCTGATAGATTTGACTTCAGGACATCTCTGACTACAGACATGCTGATCATTTGACTGGATTCATTTAGAGGTTTTATCATTTAAAATCACCCAGAGTATGGTGATAGTATAGACTCAGGAGACGGTAGATTGTCTCAGACCTACTAGACAGTGTAAATATTGAACTCAGATCTCCTCATACCGTAGGTCCTGTGACTTTACATCGGAGACAGTCTCTAACCTTTTTGTCGTCTGGCACCAGATCCGACTGAAACTTCCTCTTGGGCCAGTCTTTGGGCAGCTCGTTGTTGGCGATCTCAGCCAGGTGGAAGTTTGCCACCTGGGCCGACGCTCGCTGCACCCGGCCGCTAGCCGTCCTCTCGGGGTTGGCCTCCCGGTGGGCCTTCAGCGCCTCCTCTTCCAAGCTCTTCTGGGGTGTCTGAGTAACAGGAAGTCAAAAATAATCAAAATGTATGTTTTACAAATTGGAGACACAGGGCGGTGAAATGTGTGTAACAGAACTTTAGGATAATGAAAACGGTGAATCTATTTGAAGTATTAACTAAGGTGATGATATATAGTCGATGTATTAATACAGTAACTTAGATGAGGATATAGGTGTATTAATACAGTAACTTAGGTGAGGATATAGGTGTATTAATACAGTAACTTAGATGAGGATACTGCTACACGGAGGACTCACCGGAGCATGCTCTGATTTTAGGTGGTACTCCAGACCAGCTTTGGACTTGTAGGTTTTCCCACAGTGGGAGCAGTTGAGCAGCATCTTCTCCAGCTCGGACTCCTCCTTCCCACACTTCTTCATGTGGTAGACGTAGCCCATGATGCTGGTGAAGGCAGCGTTACAGCCCTGACGAGAACAGAAAAAACACTGAACCGTGGAATCATCACCTGATGTCAATAAATCTCCCCTCTTAACTGAACATGGTTTACCTCTTTAGAGCATTTCAATTTGCCCAGTCGCTTCAGGATTTTACGCAGTTTATCTTTGATGGCCCGATCATCCAGGTCCTTGGCATCTTCAGCTGACGGCTGAAAACAGAGTCAAAGACCAGGATCTGACCCTCAGACTCCACTAAGGGGGTAGAGACTAGTGTGTCTCTGACAGCTGTGGTTCAGCATGGTTGGTGAGTCTTACCAGGTGGCTGTGGTCGGCCATGATGTGGTACTTCATCCCTGTTGAAGACTTCAGCTGTTTCCCACAGTGTTGGCAGGTAAAAGGTTGCTGCACACAACAGACTGATGTTACATCACACAGCAGGTGTCACTTTATAAAGCAGTATAGATCCAGTTTATTGACTCTACAGGACTTCCTGTACAGTCGGTAACCTGGTGGTCAAACATTCATCTGCATGTTGCTTCGCTGTCATTCAGAGGTGGATCTACTCTCTACATCAGCGGGTCTTCAGTCATGTTCCCTCTTTGAAATAAGACTTAAGTCTAGAAACTCCAGACCAGCAGAATTGAAAATAACAGCGAGCACGACTCTAAGTCTTCTCCAAAAAACTGCCAACAGCATGAACACGAGAAATGAAACAAAATCTCTGGCACATCTAATTTTATTATTATTATTATTTATTATTATTATTATTATTATTTTTGATGTGCCGGGCAGCTTCGGCCCGCTAGCCACCGATTTATGACACTATGTTGTACAGTTTACAGACATAGATGATTTGTCTTTGTTGGGTCCTTTTCTCAGTTTGGACTACAGAAAATGTTTATGAATTACTGTTTGGTTTTTATGTGTCACTATGCTTATATATTTGTGGTCTTGGGCTTTCTAGATGTTTGTTTCGTGTTGCTGGTTATTTCTGACGCCTCCGTAGTTGTCGGAGGTGTTGTCTGGGCGTTGCATCCACAGATGGTTCCTATCGTGTAATCCTCCAGTCCCTTTACGTTTCGACTGTTCACGCTGACGAAAGGCTTTTGGCTGAAATGCGTACGTTGTTTGCCCTGCAAATAAAAGAAGTCACTTTATCTGAGAGTGCTGGAGATTCAGCAGAAAACCTGCCTCAGCAAAATAATTGACTGTGATTGTGTTTGCTGCAGCACTTGATAGTTCACGGCAGTTAATGTCTGTATTAATAACTCCTATAAAATGTGGTTTATTGAACTTTATTTACATTTTTATTGGACTTATTACAGTATAATTATTTTAGGAATTATATACGACTGATATTTTTTAAATGAACATTTCAAAATAAAAAACCTCTGGTACCCCCTGCAGTACCGGGGCTCAACCATACGGACTGGTCACTAGTCCGGGGCAACTCAAATACCACACTGGCCAAGTGAGTCCATCTCAGTTCCTCCTCATCTCTATTAAGCTGCACATGCTCAGTACCGATCGGGCTCTCCAGAGACCGGTGGTGGGTAAAGACAATCGAGAGATATATAATTATCATTAAAAGGTGATCTGTGCAGCTTTATGGGATTCAGGGAGTTTATATCAAACCAGTAGCCCTCCGTATACTCAGAACCCTGGAAGAAGGTCTCAGCTTCAGAAAGGTCGGTGACCCCTGCATTAGAGGATGTGGGAGAAACTACAAGTACAAATATGATCATCACTTTACCTTTAGATACCTTATATAGTATATATAGTATATATATTTACTACTTCTCTATACATATTACATCCTGTTGTTTTCCCTTCTGAAATATTGTCTTCAACTAAATTACAAATTTAGATGACATATACTTACTAACATGTTTATATCTATTTCAACTACTTTATGCTTTGGATTATTATTTAGCTCTTACACTTGCTTGTATATTGTATAGTGTATGTGGTTATATGCTTTGAAATGACTTCTAATTCAGACTAAAGACGTCAGCATGCTCACCAGTCTGCAGTTGTCCATGTGCTTCTTCAGCCCGTCCACAGTCTTCCTGCTCACACTTTTACATTTGGGACAAGTGACTCGGCCTTTGGCCACAATCTGGAGCTGCCAACGCTCCTCTGGACTTCCTGGTGGACGTCCAAAAAGACAGAGTTAATTCAGCAGGACGAGCAGCTCACGTCAAGTCCTCTTCTCTTCTGACTGCCTTTTTAATGTTAATAAGAATCAAAACATGGTGCTGGGATGATTCACCTATCTCCTACCTACCTATCTCAGATATTATGATTTTTTACACAGCATTGTTGAATACTTGATTCTGATTGGATGATCATGGCGTTCTGCGGTCTGTCATTAGAGCGTTGCTATGTTTCACAGACCTTTACGTATAACAGATCTTTATGTATAACAGACCTTTGCTATGTATAACAGACCTTTACATATAACAGACCGTTGCTATGTATAACAGACCGTTGCTATGTTTAACAGACCTTTACATATAACAGACCGTTGCTATGTATAACAGACCTTTACATATAACAGACCGTTGCTATGTTTAACAGACCTTTACATATAACAGACCGTTGCTATGTTTAACAGACCTTTACGTATAACAGATCTTTATGTATAACAGACCTTTGCTATGTATAACAGACCGTTGCTACGTATAACAGACCGTTGCTACGTATAACAGACCGTTGCTACGTATAACAGACCGTTGCTACGTATAACAGACCGTTGCTACGTATAACAGACCGTTGCTACGTATAACAGACCGTTGCTATGTATAACAGACCTTTACATGTAACAGACCGTTGCTATGTATAACAGACCGTTGCTACGTATAACAGACCGTTGCTATGTATAACAGACCGTTGCTATGTATAACAGACCGTTGCTATGTATAACAGACCGTTGCTATGTATAACAGACCGTTGCTATGTATAACAGACCGTTGCTACGTATAACAGACCGTTGCTACGTATAACAGACCGTTGCTATGTATAACAGACCGTTGCTACGTATAACAGACCGTTGCTATGTATAACAGACCATTGCTATGTATGACAGACCGTTGCTACGTATAACAGACCGTTGCTACGTATAACAGACCGTTGCTACGTATAACAGACCGTTGCTATGTATAACAGACCGTTACATGTATAACAGACCGTTGCTATGTATGACAGACCGTTGCTATGTATAACAGACCGTTGCTATGTATGACAGACCGTTGCTATGTATAACAGACCGTTGCTATGTATAACAGACCGTTGCTATGTATAACAGACCATTGCTATGTATAACAGACCGTTGCTACGTATAACAGACCGCTTGCTACGTATAACAGCCCGTTGCTATGTATAACAGCCCGTTGCTACGTATAACAGACCGTTGCTATGTATGACAGACCGTTGCTATGTATAACAGACCGTTGCTATGTGTAACAGACCATTGCTATGTATAACAGACCGTTGCTACGTATAACAGACCGTTGCTACGTATAACAGCCCGTTGCTACGTATAACAGCCCGTTGCTACGTATAACAGACCGTAGCTATGTATAACAGACCGTTACTATGTATAACAGACCGTTGCTATGTATAACAGACCATTGCTACGTATAACAGACCGTTGCTACGTATAACAGACCGTTGCTACGTATAACAGCCCGTTGCTACGTATAACAGACCGTTGCTACGTATAACAGACCGTTGCTATGTATGACAGACCGTTGCTATGTATAACAGACCTTTACATATAACAGACCGTTGCTATGTATAACAGACCGTTGCTACGTATAACAGACCGTTGCTACGTATAACAGACCGTTGCTATGTATAACAGACCGTTGCTACGTATAACAGACCGTTGCTATGTATAACAGACCGTTGCTATGTATGACAGACCGTTGCTATGTATAACAGACCGTTGCTACGTATAACAGACCGTTGCTATGTATGACAGACCGTTGCTATGTATGACAGACCGTTGCTATGTATAACAGACCGTTGCTATCATATAACAGACCGTTGCTATGTATGACAGACCGTTGCTATGTATAACAGACCGTTGCTATGTATGACAGACCGTTGCTATGTATAACAGACCGTTGCTATGTATAACAGACCGTTGCTATGTATAACAGACCATTGCTATGTATAACAGACCGTTGCTACGTATAACAGACCGTTGCTACGTATAACAGCCCGTTGCTACGTATAACAGACCGTTGCTACGTATAACAGACCGTTGCTATGTATGACAGACCGTTGCTATGTATAACAGACCTTTACATATAACAGACCGTTGCTATGTATGACAGACCGTTGCTATGTATAACAGACCTTTACATATAACAGACCGTTGCTATGTATAACAGACCGCTGCTATGTATGACAGACCGTTGCTATGTATAACAGACCGTGGTCTTTATACCACGGAGGAAACGCAGATAATGGTGGGCTGAAGGAACCTTTTATTTCTTTGAGAAGTTGTTCCAGGGACTAATAGTGGTGGACACCCGGCTGTTGTCTCACCTGGAGGGTAGGTAGGAGGCTCCTTCTTGGTGGAGAGGATGGGCGGTTTCTGGTCCTCGCTATATTGGGCTGTCGACGACTCACCAACACTGGCTGCATTGGAACCTAAAATATTAATAATAGATGACTAGATTTATTTTGATCCAGAAAATGCTTTAATGCTTTTTCTGTTACTCTTTTGTCATTTCATAAAAAAATCAATCATCAGTCTGTCTGAGAAATATCGTCCAATATTAAAGTATATATTCAGAGATTACTAACAAACACCAGACTAGATAATAACTTACAGGAGTCTCTGCCCTCTGGCGGCTGAGGGAAGTTATTTACTGCTGGGCTTCGCTCCATCTCCACTCTCAGGACTTTCTTCAAGTTCAAGTCTTCAAAAGTAACACATGCAGAACAAAGTTTACCTCTAAAACCACAAAAATGACCAAAATATATCCAAGAGGAGTCCATGCCTCAGTCTACATGTACAAACTAGGGCTGTCAAAGTTAAAGCAAAGTCGTTTTTATGCTACTAATTTCTTTAACATATCAAACTTGTGATTTTTAGGTTGTAGTGGCTCAGTTCTAAAGCCAGAGTGAAGATACCGGTCTCACATGAACCTAGAAAACCTCGTGAACCCATCGGTGGGCTAAATAAAGCTCCAGACTTAACGCTAACATTGGTGAGGAAAAACTGCAATGTCCATGTTCAGAGGGGTCCGTTGACCTCTGACCTCCAGATGTGTGGATGTAAATGGGTTCTCTGGGTCCCCACCAGTCCCCCCTTTACAGACATGCCCACTTTCTGATAGTCCCAGTCAGTCTGGATCAAGTCCTAGTCAAGTCAGCACTCTGACACACTGACAGCTGTTGTTGCCTGTTGGGCTGCAGTTTGCCATGTTCTGATTGGAGCAGATTGTTGATGCTAAAGTCAGAACCTGGGAGGGTTTCTGGACAATATCTGGTATTGATTAGTGGTGTTATTGATTTACAATAATAAATATATACATACATTTACATAAAGCAGCATATTAGTCCACTAACATGTTGATCAGAGGATTAAATATGGACTGATCTCCCTTTAAGGTTCATCTGTGAATTTCCCCACTGTGGGACCAATAAAGGAATATCTTATCTTATCTTATCTTATTTAGAACAGATAGAAAATGTGATTAATTTGTGATTAATCATGATTAACTATGAAGAACCATGTGATTAATCATGATTTAATATTTTAATCAACGGCACTTGTTACAAACACAAGTTTTCTCTTACATTTACATGCAAGCACAACCACAAACACTCCCACATATATTTAGTTTGGGAAGCTGACGTTTTAAATACTACTATGTACTATTTCTATGGTACCAGAGCAGGACTCTGGGTAGTACTTTATAGTAGAGATGCTGCTGCAGTCAGCGAACCAATCAGGGACCAGTTTTATGATCATTTAATGTTAACGTTACATTATTCATATCCTGAGTTGTTTTTTGTTAAGCGGCTGATGTAAACTCCAGGTAATGTGTCAGAGGACATACCGGGTCTCCAGATGGGCCCCCGGTCTCTGCTGGTGCTGCTCCAGCCTTGTTCTGGGCTACGGCCACTTCCCCATGCCTGTTCTGGTCCTGAAGTGGTCCGAACTCTTCCCGAATCCCTGCCTGCGTTCCAGACCTGATCCTGGCCTCGGTCTCTGTCGGCGGCCCAGCCCTGCTCTGGACCCCGGTCTTGGCCTGTCATCCAGGCCTGGTCCGGACCGGTATGGGCCCTGTCCCTGCCTGGAATCCATGTCTGGTCTTGACTGGAGTGCCCCGCTCGTTCCCTGCCGGAGTTCCAGACCTGCTCCTGCGGTCGGTCTCGACCCGGGGCCCAGGCGTCGAGGCCTCGGTCCCTGCCGGAAGTCCAGCCCAGGTCCTGAGGCTGGGGTGGCTCCCTGCTGGCCTCGGGGCCTTGAGGCCACACATCCTTTGCTAGCAGTCTTGGAGGCAGCCTGGCAGTGGGCGGGGCCATGGACCCCGGGTCTACCCCATTGGCCAAGCCACCTGATGACATCATTGAACAGCTGGTGGTTGGGTAATCTACTGTTCCCATGGAAACACTCTGGAGGTCCTCGTACCTGATAAAACAAACACAAGTGACGAAGGGAAAGTGATCTACGTGGTGTGGCCGATCAAACAGCAGTGAGCTCGGACCTCTGTCATTGTCAATGGGATGATCAGTAGTCAGAGCTGTGCTGTTACTTCCTTGTTTTTTGAATGTAGTTCTGCTGATAGCGACACCAGCTCGGCGTGAGACTGAGGTTCATGGCCTGCTTTAACCTTGTCTTGCTGACTCCGCCCTTCCTGATGGCGTCCTCTGACGCAGAGCGATGATCACACATCGACACAACTCACAGCTCGTATTAAAACACTGTGACTATTAAAGCACCAGTACTAATAAAACAGGGTAGGGGGTTTAATGTTAGGCCAGGTATAATGTCTCTCTAGCAGCTACATAGAGTATATACAAAACACATTTTCAGTGGTGATATTTTAGAGCTAACAAACAGAAAACAACAAACTCAGTTTTATTAGTGTTTTAACCAGGTGTTATGGGTTTTCAGTTTAGTTCTTCTCAGAGGATATCTAAACTACTCAATATACCGTATATATTTTATTATCTGCACTGCACTTTATATGCATATGCACCATATCTGTCACTTTACCTTGACTTGTACAATAGCTGTATATACCTTGTATTTACTTTATTCTTATTTCATTCTACTTTATTTTATTTTTTTATCTATTCTTACTTTTTACACTGTACTACTTAATATTATATCAGTGCTGCTGTAACACCTGAATTCCCCCCTGGGGATCAATAAAGTACTATCTTATCTTATATGTTCATTTTAGTTTACTATAATAGTTAGTTTACTATATTACAGTTGCCAGACATACTGTCTCCATCATCATGACTGTCAAGTGAAGCAGGCTGGTCTGTAATAACTTGTGATATGTTTGTAATATCAGTAAATCAACAAAACAACGGTGGTGGATGAGTCTCTTACCTTTTTCTACCATACGTCCTCTTCATCTTTAGAGCATCTTGGGCTTCAGATTCATCATTCTGAAACATTCAAGTACAGAACTGTGAAGCTGAGATCCAACCGGGCTCCTAACATTTCTAGTTTTTAGTAGAGTTGATAGAGTATTCTTCTGATTAGGAGCATGTCCATAATAAGGACGGGACAGTAATGCTCGGTACAGATCCTCAGAGTCCAGGCTCACCTTGGGATACTCTGAATTTAAGTCACAGGTTCTGTCTGGTATTCGCTGAACAACTGTTGGAGAGACCATCAGACAAACACAATCAGTGACCAAACCGACCATCTGTGCCCTGCTCACACTGATCTGAATCAACTTTTTCTTGACCTGGACATGGCACTCCACTTTTAGGTTGTGACGGGACTGACTTTCTCTTTCTTGGCACATACAGCGGTGACATATCCCCTCCGATGGGTGCAGGGTCCATTCCAGGGGCGCCGACAGCGCCGGAGAAATCTCCACTGAAAGCACAGACAGACGGGACAAAGCAGAGTTTATTTACTACAATGCTTCCATCCTGGTTACATGATTCATAATTACTGGTATTTCTATATGAGACAATGAAGTGTTGTGATTTATGAATAAAAAAACAGATGGGGTGGAGGCAGAATCACACAACCAGACATTCATATTTCAAGCATGAAACCAAGTGACATTAACAGTCATCAAGTATTTATGTTTTATGATTCATGGAGTACTTCATTAATGTGACGATATTTCTGAACATGCACATTTGGTCCAGCAGCAGATAAAAACTGTGTTTTAACTTTAGTTATTAGTGTTTCATTATTTTCCTTTAAGCTATTCAAGCTTTGGCTAAGAAATCTCTCCCAGAGCTCCTTTAACAGATTGATTGACAGATTATTGACAGATTTCAGTTTAGATTAAGCTTGATTTAAACATTTTAAAAATCTTGGCCAACTTATTATGGATCTTCAAACTTCATAGCAAAATGATCACACTGCTTTAAATTGCAGTGTTACTTTTAATAAAAACGCTGACACTATAGCTCCTCAGAATTAGTTTGAATAATTAACTTGCCCCACTAAACCCAGTTTATTTTAAAACATGCTCATAATGTCAGTTGTTTTTTCCCATTCAGATTTCCCCATTCTATTCTAAAATACCAGTAATGTAATATATAGACATAAAGATACCAGTCTTCCCAACCCAATACTGATGATATATTTTCAAGCAATTACAGACAGATGTACTGATATTATGCAAATATACTCTATGAAAACATTCAGTAATATTCAGCATTACTGAGAGTTGTGTTTTGGCTCGATCAACATGGTAACGAACACATTTTTTGTGGAAAAAAAAAAGGAAGAAAAAAAAAAAACACTCGCAGGACTCCAACAATTTATCCTGACTTCAACCATTAGAGGGCCTCTAATCACTGAGGTCAGGTATTGACCTCTAATCACTGAGGTCAGGTATTGACCTCTAATCACTGAGGTCAGGCATTGACCCAACCAGGTCCATTCCTCTAATCACTGAGGTCAGGTATTGACCTCTAATCACTGAGGTCAGGCATTGACCCCTACACTGAGGTCAGGCATTGACCTCTCATCACTGAGGTCAGGCATTGACCTCTAATCACTGAGGTCAGGCATTGACCTCTAATCACTGAGGTCAGGTATTGACCTCTAATCACTGAGGTCAGAGGTCAGGTATTGACCTCTCAATCACTGAGGTCAGGTATTGACCTCTAATCACTGAGGTCAGGTATTGACCTCTAATCACTGAGGTCAGAGTTTGCCTCTTCTGGCTTTACCTCTAATCACTGAGGTCAGGTATTGACCTCTCATCACTGAGGTCAGGCATTAACCTCTAATCACTGAGGTCAGGTATTGACCTCTAATCACTGAGGTCAGGTATTGACCTCTCATCACTGAGGTCAGGCATTGACCTCTAATCACTGAGGTCAGGTATTGACCTCTAATCACTGAGGTCAGGCATTGACCTCTAATCACTGAGGTCAGGTATTGACCTCTCATCACTGAGGTCAGGCATTGACCTCTCATCACTGAGGTCAGAGGTCAGGTATTGACCTCTAATCACTGAGGTCAGAGGTCAGGTATTGACATCTAATCACTGAGGTCAGGTATTGACCTCTCATCACTGAGGTCAGGCATTGACCTCTAATCACTGAGGTCAGGCATTGACCTCTAATCACTGAGGTCAGGCATTGACCTCTAATCACTGAGGTCAGACATTGACCTCTCATCACTGAGGTCAGAGGTCAGGCATTGACCTCTAATCACTGAGGTCACGTATTGACCTCTAATCACTGAGGTCAGGTATTGACTTCTCATCACTGAGGTCAGGCATTAACCTCTAATCACTGAGGTCAGGTATTGACCTCTAATCACTGAGGTCAGGCATTGACCTTTAATCACTGAGGTCAGGTATTGACCTCTAATCACTGAGGTCAGGCATTGACCTCTAATCACTGAGGTCAGGTATTGACCTCTCATCACTGAGGTCAGGCATTGACCTCTCATCACTGAGGTCAGAGGTCAGGTATTGACCTCTAATCACTGAGGTCAGAGGTCAGGTATTGACCTCTAATCACTGAGGTCAGGTATTGACCTCTAATCACTGAGGTCAGAGGTCAGGTATTGACCTCTAATCACTGAGGTCAGGTATTGACCTCTCATCACTGAGGTCAGGTATAGTATAGCCATGTATAGTATTGTATACAGTGTGTTACTGTATACCGGGGCGGCAGTAGCTCAGTCTGTAGGGACTTGGTTTAGGAATCGGAGGGTCACCGGTTCAAGTCCCAACATGGACCAAGACCAACTGGAGAGGTGCCAGTTTACCTCTTGGGCACTGCCGAGGTGCCCCTGAGCAAGGCACCAAACCCCCAACTTGGGGCACTTGTCAGGAGCAGCCCCCTCACTCTGACATCTCTCCATTACTCAGGTATGTTTACTGTGTGAAATTAACAACAGAGTGTAAAAACTGAATTTCCCTACAGGGATTAATAAAGGTTCATCTTATCTTATCTTATTTCCATGGTGTTAGCATGTTTACAGTGTAGTATAGTATAGTATAGTATAGTACAGAATAGTATACAGTTAGTGTATTTCCATGGTGTTAGCATGTTTACAGTGTAGTATAGTATAGTATAAGTATAGTACAGAATAGTATACAGTTAGTGTATTTCCATGGTGTTAGTATGTTTACAGTATAGTAGAGTATAGTACAGTATAGTATAGTATAGAATAGTATACAGTTAGTGTATTTCCATGGTGTTAGTATGTTTACAGTGTTGTGTAGTAGAGTATAGTACAGTATAGTATAGTATAGAATAGTATACAGTCAGTGTATTTCCATGGTGTTAGTATGTTTACAGTGTTGTGTAGTAGAGTATAGTATAGTATAGTACAGTATATTATAGTGTAGTATAGAATAGTATACAGTTAATGTATTTCCATGGTGTTAGTATGTTTACAGTGTAGTGTAGTATAGTATAGTTTAGTATAGTATAGAATAGTATACAGTTAGTGTATTTCAATGGTGTTAGTATGTTTACAGTGTTGTGTAGTAGAGTATAGTATAGAATAGTATACAGTCAGTGTATTTCCATGGTGTTAGTATGTTTACAGTGTTGTGTAGTAGAGTATAGTATAGTATAGTACAGTATATTATAGTGTAGTATAGAATAGTATACAGTTAATGTATTTCCATGGTGTTAGTATGTTTACAGTGTAGTATAGTATAGTATAGTTTAGTATAGTATAGAATAGTATACAGTTAGTGTATTTCAATGGTCTTGTATGTTTACAGTGTAGTGTAGTACAGAATAGTATACAGTTGGTGTATTTCCATGGTGTTAGTATGTTTACAGTGTATTATAGTATAGTATAGTATAGTACAGAATAGTATACAGTTAGTGTATTTCCATGGTGTTAGTATGTTTACAGTGTTGTGTAGTAGAGTATAGTACAGTATAGTATAGAATAGTATACAGTTAATGTATTTCCATGGTGTTAGTATGCTTACAGTGTAGTATAGTATAGTTTAGTATAGTATAGAATAGTATACAGTTAGTGTATTTCAATGGTCTTGTATGTTTGCAGTGTAGTGTAGTATAGAATAGTACACAGTTAGTGTATTTCCATGGTGTTAGTATGTTTACAGTGTAGTATAGTATAGCATAGTATAGTATACAGTTAGTGTATTTCAATGGGGTTAGTATGTTTACAGTGTAGTGTAGTATAGAATAGTATGCAGTTAGTGTATTTCCATGGTGTTAGTATGTTTACAGTGTTGTGTAGCATAGTATAGTATAGTATACAGTTAGTGTATTTCCATGGTGTTAGTATGTTTACAGTGTTGTTTAGTATAGTATCGTATAGAATATTATACAGTTAGTGTATTTCCATGGTGTTAGTATATTTACAGTGTTGTGTAGTATAGTATAGTATACAATTGGTGTATTTCCATGGTGTTAGTATGTTTACAGTGTTGTGTAGTATAGTATAGTATAGTATAGAATAGTATACAGTTAGTGTATTTCCATAGTGTTAGTGTGTTTACAGTGTTGTGTAGTATAGCATAGAATAGTATACAGTTAGTGTATTTCCATAGTGTTAGTGTGTTTACAGTGTTGTGTAGTATAGTATAGTATAGTATAGTATACAGTTAGTGTATTTCCATAGTGTTAGTGTGTTTACAGTGTTGTGTAGTATAGTATAGTATAGAATGGTATACAGTTAGTGTATTTCCATAGTTTTAGTGTGTTTACAGTGTTGTGTAGTATAGCATAGAATAGTATACAGTTAGTGTATTTCCATAGTGTTAGTGTGTTTACAGTGTTGTGTAGTATAGTATAGCATAGAATAGTATACAGTTAGTGTATTTCCATAGTGTTAGTGTGTTTACAGTGTTGTGTAGTATAGTATAGTATAGAATGGTATACAGTTAGTGTATTTCCATAGTGTTAGTATGTTTACAGTGTTGTGTAGTATAGTATAGTATAGTATAGAATAGTATACAGTTAGTGTATTTCCATAGTGTTAGTGTGTTTAACGTGTTGTGTAGTATAGCATAGAATAGTATACAGTTAGTGTATTTCCATAGTGTTAGTGTGTTTACAGTGTTGTGGATAGTATAGTATAGTATAGTATAGTATAGAATGGTATACAGTTAGTGTATTTCCATAGTGTTAGTGTGTTTACAGTGTTGTGTAGTATAGTATAGAAATAGTATTAATTTATTTTTTTTTTTTTGTTTGTTTGTTTTTAAGTTTTTTTTAGTTTAGTTTAGTTTTGTATTGTTTTATTTTAATTTTGTTTTTTTTTATTGTTTTTGTGTTTTTATTGTTTTGTTTAGTATTGTTTTGTATAGTATAGTTTTGTATTCAGTTTGTGTATTTCCATAGTGTTAGTGTGTTTTCAGTTTTGTGTAGTTTAGTATAGTATAGTATTCAGTTAGTGTATTTCCATAGTGTTAGTGTGTTTACAGTGTTGTGTAGTATAGTATAGTATAGTATAGTATACAGTTAGTGTATTTCCTTAGTGTTTGTGTGGCTCGTGAAGGCCACTGACCTGCTGCGGTAACGGTCGACCTGAACCGATCGCACAGCGACAGAAAACCAAGTTACAGTGAAGTCTGGGTGTATTTCATGTATATTCTGTGTATTCTGTGTATTCCCGGCCCAGTAAACCTCTAAATAAACGCTGTCTGTGTGGATTTAAACAGTAACGTTATGATGCGACGACGGCGGAGGAAACAGGTGAAGCTGAAGCAGCAGAACCGTCAGACCGCTACCGAGCCGTGTTCTGTGGACGGGGACGCGGTGACCTGTCCTCCGTCCGCCGTCCGCCGTCCACCGTCTCTTAACGGGGAGAAAAGCAACGGGAGCCTACCGTTACTGTCAGCGTCCTACTGCTCCCTCCCTCCGCTCCGACCGTTAACGTTAGCCTCCATGTCTTCGAGCCTGCCCGGCCTCCTCTGTCGCCTTTCCCCCGGTAGTGGTACCGCCAGGAGGGGGGATAACATGAAGGAAGGCCCGGTCCGCTCCGGTCCGGTTCGGGAGTTAAACCAACTCTTCAAAACCCGAAGCTGTGACAGCATCTAAACACGAAGCCCGTCCACCTCCCTGTGTATCCGCACCATGTTGAGAGGAACCATAGAGAACCACGGAGAACCATAGAGGAACGAGAGGAACGCCCTCCTGCTGGACCGACCCGCATCTGCTGCCTTCAGAGGCCGTAGGAAAAACCGCCTTTACTCACCTCTCTGTGTATTAGTAGCATGTTGTTGAGAGGAACGCCCTCCTGCTGGACCCGCATCTGCTGCCTTCACGGCTATAGGAAATACCGCAATTTACACAATCAGCTCAGAGAGCAACACATTAAATATAGTGATATATTAATATAATTTTCACTTCAAATGAGTTAAATATTTTAATCCAGTGGTTTTCTGAAGTGGGTCTGGGGACCCCCAGGGGTCTTTGAGGGGGTTTCAGGGGCTCTCCAGCAAAAAAGGGAATACATTATTTTTATGGAAAAATGTATGGCTATTTAAGTCAGACTCACAACTCAAGTCTCAACGACTATGAAAAGAAACGAAACAACCACAGAGACACAAAGCAGCTACAAAGAGACGACGGTGTAAATGATAACAACATGGATGCATTCACTACTCCATCAACACGTCACCACGGCAGGTTTCACCAGCAGACCACGAGGTCAGACACCAGAATCACAATCAGAGCCTGTCAGTTAGTGGACCTACATGATGGTACCAGACCGACCCAACAGCACAGTGGTGGGATGTAAGTACATTTACTCAAGTACTGTACTTAAATACAATTTTCACCTACTAGTACTTTACTTGAGCATTTCCTTTTATATGCTACTTCATATTTCTACTCTACTACAACTGAGAGGGAAATATTGTACTTTTTACTACACTACACTGCATTTATTTGATGCTTACTGCAGTTACTTATATACATAAAAAACACATGATATTCTTAAATGATACAATGCATCTTCTGATCTAGCCAGAACTAGAACTAGAGTATTTACAACTGTCTCTATATCGAGGAACTAGAAGATAGTCCTTTATTAGTCCCACTAGGGGAAATTCAATTTTTTCACTCTGTTAACTTATACACACACATGCACAAACAGGACCATATACATGCAACAATTGGAGAGGTGTCAGAGTGAGGGGGCTGCTCCTGACAAGCGCCCCGAGCAGTTGGGGGTTTGGTGCCTTGTTCAGGGGCACCTCGGCAGTGCCCAAGAGGTAAACTGGCACCTCTCCAGCTACCAGTTCACGCTCAGTTCTTGGTCCATGTCGGGACTTGAACCGGTGACCCTCCGGTTCCCAAGCCAACTCCCTACAGACTGAGCTACTGCCGCCCCCACTACAACTACAACTACAACTACAACATTAAAATACTGTTTCAAGTATGTGTTAGTGATATAATATACTATGGAAATATAACACTGAGAAAGGAGCCCTTCTGCTCAATGACTACTTTTACTTATGGTCCATTTCACTGATAATACTTCTGTACTTTTACTAAAGGGACACTTACTTGTAATGAAGTATTTTTAGATGGGTATTTCTACTGTTCAGTAAAGCATCTGAATACTTCTTCCATTACTGTAATAGCACCACCCTGTAGCTGGTGAGCAGTACTGGACCAACTTCACCAACTGTTGTCCTCATTAGTCGGTTAGACACAGTCAGATGAAATATAGGGTCCAGGTTGAGAAACACCAGAGTTACTGTTCATTAAAAGGGTTCAGCTTCTATCTAGTGCCTGGACTCCCTCCACCCCCCATGTGAGGACACTCTGTCCTCTATAAACAGCAGAGAGTAGCCACCAGTGCCCACGCATACCTCCTCTTTCTCTACTTTCTCAACGCTCAGTGACCCTCTCATCACTTCCTCTCACTGCTCAGCCTGACAACACAGCGCTCGTCAAAGTAAAAGTGAAAGTGTTTCACTGACAGGAAGGAGAGAGAGACGCCTATGGCAGGGATGTTATCAAGAAATTATCAGTCTTTTCAGTAAGTAACCTCTTCTACAGGTTTGAAATAGTCTGAGGCTGTGAATGGCTGAATCTCTACCAGGCTTCAGAGTTACAGGATATAAACGTCTGAGGTAACTGACAGCCGTGACAAAAGATCTGCTGACACATGTCCACCTGTACTAGTTTGGCTTTATTTTACTGTATTTGACACATGTCCACCTGTACTAGTTTGGCTTTATTTTACCGTATTTGACACATGTACACCTGTACTAGTTTGGCTTTATTTTACTGTATTTGACACGTACACCTGTACTAGTTTGGCTTTATTTTACCGTATTTGACACATGTCCACCTTTACTAGTTTGGCTTTATTTTACCGTATTTGACACATGTCCACCTGTACTAGTTTGCCTTTATTTTACTGTATTTGACACATGTACACCTGTACTAGTTTGGCTTTATTTTACTGTATTTGACACATGTCCACCTGTACTAGTTCGGCTTTATTTTACCGTATTTGACACGTACACCTGTACTAGTTTGGCTTTATTTCACTGTATTTGACACATGTCCACCTGTACTAGTTCGGCTTTATTTTACCGTATTTGACACATGTCCACCTGTACTAGTTCGGCTTTATTTTACTGTATTTGACACATGTCCACCTG
Source organism: Pterois miles (assembly GCA_947000775.1). NCBI lineage: Eukaryota > Metazoa > Chordata > Actinopteri > Perciformes > Scorpaenidae > Pterois > Pterois miles. Next base: position 1,742,733 of record CAMQGK010000634.1, on the reverse strand, counting down.
TACTAGTTCGGCTTTATTTTACTGTATTTGACACATGTCCACCTGTACTAGTTCGGCTTTATTTTACTTTTTTTTTTTTTTTCACTGTATTTGACACATGTCCACCTGTACTAGTTTGGCTTTATTTTACCGTATTTGACACATGTCCACCTGTACTAGTTTGGCTTTATTTTACTGTATTTACACTGTCCACCTGTACTAGTTCGGCTTTATTTTACTGTATTTACACATGTCCACCTGTACTAGTTCGGCTTTATTTTACTGTATTTCCTGTCCACCTACTATTCCTTTATTCTTATTCCTCCACCTACATTCCTATTCTTATTCCATTCCACCTACTATTCCTTATTTTACCGTATTTCACGACACCTGACTATTTCTTATTTTACTTATTTCTGTCCACCTACTATTGCTTTATTTTACTGTATTTACCTGTCCACCTACTAGTTTGCTTTATTTTACCGTATTTCCATGTCCACCTGTACATTTGCTTTATTTTACCGTATTTCCTGTCCACCTACTAGTTTGCTTTATTTTACTATTTCCTCCACCTACTATTTCTTATTTTACCATTTCCTACACCTACTCGCTATCTATTACCGACCCTCTGTTTGCTTTATTTCCGTATTTCACTTCCACCTACTGTTCTTTATTTTACCGTATTTCCTTCCCCTACTTTGCTTTATTTTACTTTTTACCTACCCTACAGTTTGCTTATCCTTATTTCCATCCACCTACTATTTCTTATTTTACCGTATTTCCATGTCCACCTACTATTCCTTTATTTTACTTATTTACCATTCCACCTACTTCGCTTTATTTTACTTATTTCCTCCACCTACTATTCGCTTTATTTCCTTATTTACCATCCACCTACTATTCCTTATTTTACCTATTTCCCCCTACATTCGCTTTATTTACTTATTTCCATTCCCCTCTTCCTATTTACTTATTTACCATGTCCACCTACTATTCCTTTATTTCCGTATTTACCGCCCTACTATTTGCTTTATTTTACTATTTCTTCCCCCATTCTTATTACTTTTTCCTCCCCTCACTACCATTACCATTCCACCTACTATTCTTATTTTACCGTATTTACCATCCACCTACTTCTTATTTACTTATTTACACTGTCCACCTACAGTTTGCTTTATTTTACCTATTTACCTCCCTGACTTTCTTTATTTTACTTATTTACCACCCTGACTTTGCTTTATTTTACCGTATTTACCATCCACCTACTGTTTCTTTATTTTACCGATTCCTCCCCTACTAGTTGCTTTATTTTACGTATTTACCATGACACCTGACTTTGCTTTATTTCACTTATTTCCATGTCCACCTACTTTTCTTTATTTTACCTATTTACCATTCCACCTACATCTTTATTTACTGTATTTACACTGTCCACCTACATTCCTTATTTTACTTATTTCCATGTCCACCTACATTCCTTATTACCTATTTCCGACCCTACTATTCGCTTATTTACTATTCCATGTCCACCTACATTCCTTATTTTACTTATTTACCATTCCACCTGACATCCTTTATTTTACCGTATTTCCGACCCTACTATTTGCTTTATTTCACTTATTTACACATTCCACCTACTTCCTTATTTACTTTTCCTCCACCTACTATCCTATTTACCGTATTTACCATTCCACCTACTATTCGCTTTATTTACTTATTTACCATGTCCACCTACTTCCTTATTTTACTATTTACACATTCCACCTTACTTCTTTATTTACTATTTCCGCCCTACAGTCCTTTATTTACTATTTACCATCCACCTACATTCCTTATTTTACCATTTACACATGTCCACCTACTATCCTTATTTTACCGTATTTCACATCCCTACAGTGCTTTATTTACTTATTTACACATACCCTACTAGTTCTTTATTTACTTATTTCCCCTCTTTCTTATTACTATTTACACTACCCTACTATCCTATTACTTATTTACACATTCCACCTTACTAGTTCGCTTTATTTTACCGTATTTGACACATGTCCACCTGTACTAGTTCGGCTTTATTTTACCGTATTTGACACATGTCCACCTGTACTAGTTCGGCTTTATTTTACTGTATTTGACACATGTCCACCTGTACTAGTTCGGCTTTATTTTACCGTATTTGACACATGTCCACCTGTACTAGTTCGGCTTTATTTTACCGTATTTGACACATGTCCACCTGTACTAGTTTGGCTTTATTTTACCGTATTTGACACATGTCCACCTGTACTAGTTTGGCTTTATTTTACCGTATTTGACACATGTCCACCTGTACTAGTTTGGCTTTATTTTACCGTATTTGACACATGTCCACCTGTACTAGTTTGGCTTTATTTTACCGTATTTGACACGTCCACCTGTACTAGTTTGGCTTTATTTTACTGTATTTGACACATGTCCACCTGTACTAGTTTGGCTTTATTTTACCGTATTTGACACATGTCCACCTGTACTAGTTTGGCTTTATTTTACTGTATTTGACACATGTCCACCTGTACTAGTTTCACTTTATTGTACTGAGTTAACCTGTGCTGACTAACTCTGTTTCTTTGGCTCCTCAGAGACATGGACCAGCAGTCGACTGGTGAGTTTCCTGCTTTAATAAAGTAACGTGTTGCTCATTGTTAAAATGTACATTTACTCAAGTACTGTACTGTACTGTACTTGTACTGTTCAAGGTACTTTACTTGAGTCTTCCATTTATACTATTTAATACTTCTACACCACTACATCTCAGAGGTAACTACTGTACTTTTTACTTCCTGTCTAATGAAAACCCCATATCTCCAAATGTGGTGATTTTACATTTGAATTTTTATGATAAACTGAAGGATTAAAGGAGCAGTCTGTAATATTTCAGCTTATCGATTATCAGAGATGTAATCTAACATTCAGAGTGTAGAATCAGCAGAGACTGAGACTCACTGTGTTAGAACGAGTCCTTCATCTCTACACAGGGAGAAGCTCCTCCATCGACTCCTCCACAGTTCTCCTCCATGTTGCTCCTCCATGTTACTCCTCCGTGTTTCTCCTCCATGTTTTTCCTCCATGTTTCTCCTCAACGGTCTCCTTCATGTTTATCCTCTATGTTGCTGCTCAATGTTTATCCTCTATGTTGCTCCTCCATGTTACTCCTCCGTGTTGCTCCTCCATGTTTTTCCTCCATGTTTCTCCTCCACAGTCTCCTCCATGTTTATCCTCTATGTTGCTCCTCCATGTTACTCCTCAATGTTGCTCCTCCACTTTGCTCCTCCATGTTTCTCTTCCATGTTTCTCCTCCGTTTATCCTCTATGTTGCTGTTCAATGTTTCTCCTCCATGTTGCTCCTTCATGTTTTCCCTCCATGTTTCTCCTCCATGTTGCTCCTCCATGTTTTCCCTCCATGTTCTCTTCCATGTTTCTCTTCCACGGTCTCCTCCATGTTTATCCTCTATGTTGCTGCTCAATGTTTCTCTTCCATGTTGCTCTTCCACGTCGCTCCTCCACGTTGCTCTACCATGTTTTTCCTCCATGTTGCTCCTCCTTGTTTTTCCTCTATGTTGCTCTCCATATTGCTCCTCCATGTTTTCCCTCCATGTTTTTCCTTCATATTGCTCCTCCATTTTTTCCCTCCATGTCTCTCCTCCATGTTGCTCCTCCATGTTGCTCCTCCATGTTTTCCCTCCATGTCTCTCTTCCATATTGCTCCTCCATGTTGCTCCTCCATGTTTTTCCTCCATGTTGCTCCTCCTTGTTTTTCCTCCATTTGCTCCTCCATGTTTTTCCTCCATGTTGCTCCTCCATGTTTTTCCTCCATGTTGCTCCTCCTTGTTTTTCCTCCATGTTGCTCCTCCATGTTTTTCCTCCATTTCTCCTCCTTGTTTTTCCTCCATGTTGCTCCTCCATTTTTTCCTCTATGTTTCGCCTCAATGTTTCTCTTCCATGTTGCTCCTCCATGTTGCTCCTCCTTGTTTTTCCTCCATGTTGCTCCTCCATGTTTTTCCTCCATGTTGCTCCTCCTTGTTTTTCCTCCATGTTGCTCTCCATGTTTCTCTTCCATGTTTTTCCTCTGTTTCTCCTCCATGTTGCTAAGAGAGACTTTCTTCTTTTACCCTTTTTTAGATTTTAAAACATATAAAAATAAACTTTTACATTTCATAATTCATGCTGAATCTAGCTCTTTTCTTTTGACAAAGCTCTCCTCCATCTTGTGGTGTGGCTGCACAGAACTACAGAATATTCAGTAAAGCTCAATAATAATATTTTGTCTGTGTTTAGAGTTGGGGAAGAACTTCTTCGTCCACGTGTCTGGACGAACTAATGGTGCTCATCTGGCCTTCGTTGGATATCTTAAAGCCAATGGCCAGATTGAGGTGCTCTCTCCTGAGGAGAGCAGCTACTTGGTGGTTTTCTGTCCCATCGCTTCACGAGTCGGAACGGACATCAGCGAGGCCCTGCAGAAAATGCCACGTAGGAAATGCCTTCGACCAATGTTTCACCACACCGATTACTTAAATGTATATTTGACCAAACAGTAGAAAAGATTTTTATTTTGATATGATTGTTTTTGAACGGTTCTAATACCGCCATCCGATAACAGTTGCTCACAGAAACCTTGTACACTGAGTCTAATGTGTTTTATTATTCTTCTCTACTCTTTTATTATTACTCTATTCTAAAGTGCTTCATGCTGATAGATGAACAAAGTGAATCAGTTTATTCGGCGCCATTTTGGATGATGATGTTTGCATTTGATGGTGGCTCTGAGTAGCCAAACAACTCTGACGGATGTAAAAAAAAAAAAAAGAAAAAATACAGAAAATCAAACCTGTTCCAAAAACTTTAATGACGGACAAAAGTTTCGTAGTCTGTGTGTAAACATGACTGACACAATATGAGGTTGTATTTATTATTACATATAATTAAAATGGCTCTGAGAGGCCAACTGTTCGCTTCCTGCCCTGCAGCGACTAGCTGAGGAACGTAATGCATCATTTAGCAGCAAACTTGCTGGTATATCAACCGCTGTCATTTCCAACTCGTCACATATCGACATGTGAACAAGTGCAACCATTTTTTACCACTGGAGAACTGATAAAAACGATCAAATAATCCCTCCAGAAGCCACCCATCCTCTGAATACTCCAGGTGTTTAGTTGGTCATTTTATACAGTGATCAATGAAATGGCTCCTATGGGGACTAACATCATCACGCATGGATCCAGATGGACTCATTGATCCACCAGAGTCTCAGCTTTACACTGAGACCCAGTTTATGGGGTTCAACACTGTTTAGGGACCCAGTATGCAGAAATACTCAGATACACCATTTAGACTAGGAGACAATAACACAGTTATACTGACTGGGACTATCATAAAGTGGGCATGTCTGTAAAGGGGAGACTGGTGGGGACCCAGAGAACCCATTTACATCCACACATCTGGAGGTCAGAGGTCAAGGGACCTCTTTGACGATGGACATGACAGTTTTTCTTCACCAGCATCTGGTGTGAGTTTGGAGCCTCTGAGAGACAGTAAAGTTGTCGGGATTCCCACCGATGGGTTTACACTGGAGTCAGCTGAAAGCTCAGTGCGTCTCAGACGCTCAAGGCGTCGTGTGCTGGTACCTGACGAAGAGGTGATGAGATCGGGCTGATGGAGAAGTTGCTCTGTATCTGCTGGATGTGTCTGTTTACTGACCAAAGGTGGTTTAATCATTCTGAGTTTAAAGCTTGTTCCACTCGGAGTCACAGACGTAGAAGTAGGCATCAAATTGATTTATTAATCTATGAATGAACTAAATTACAAAGTGGTTCATTATTTGACATTTTAATGGGCCATAAAAAGAATTCTAAAATGAATTTGCAAATTAAATAATAATTAATCAATAAATAGTTCAAACTAAAAAGGGATTTACAAAAACATCATAAAACTTCTATACATTAATGGATTCAATAATAAATACTGGAATTTAAAATTACATTTGAAAAGTTTACAAAAAGAAATAAATCACTGGATTCACAAATTGAATTAAATTCTTTTTATAATTCTTCTTTTTACTGCCCATTCAAATGTCACATAATGAATCACTGTAATTTAGTCCATTTATTCATAGATTAATAATTAAAGTCGTAAATTAATGCATGTTTCTATTGTACAATTAGTTACCACCAAACTGGTCTCTGGGCTAAACACCAAACTAATCTGATCTCTGGGCTAAACATCAAACTAATCTGATCTCTGGGCTAAACACCAAACTGGAATCTGATCTCTGGGCTAAACACCAATCTGATCTCTGGGCTAAACACCAAACTGGAATCTGATCTCTGGGCTAAACACCAATCTGATCTCTGGGCTAAACACCAAACTGGAATCTGATCTCTGGGCTAAACACCAATCTGATCTCTGGGTTAAACACCAAACTGGAATCTGATCTCTGGACTAAACACCAAACTGATCTCTGGGCTAAACACCAAACTGATCTGATCTCTGGGCTAAACACCAAACTGATCTCTGGACTAAACACCAAACTGGTCTCTGGGCTAAACACCAATCTGATCTCTGGGCTAAACACCAAACTGGAATCTGATCTCTGGGCTAAACACCAAACTGATCTCTGGGCTAAACACCAAACTGGAATCTGATCTCTGGGCTAAACACCAAACTGATCTCTGGGCTAAACACCAAACTGGAATCTGATCTCTGGGCTAAACACCAAACTGATCTCTGGACTAAACACCAAACTGGAATCTATCTCTGGGCTAAACACCAAACTGATCTCTGGGCTAAACACCAAACTGGAATCTGATCTCTGGGCTAAACACCAAACTGGTCTCTGGGCTAAACACCAAACTGGTCTCTGGACTAAACACCAAACTGGTCTCTGGACTAAACACCAAACTGGTCTCTGGGCTAAACACCAAACTGATCTGATCTCTGGGCTAAACACCAAACTGGTCTCTGGACTAAACACCAAACTGATCTCTGGGCTAAACACCAAACTGATCTCTGGGCTAAACACCAAACTGGTCTCTGGACTAAACACCAAACTGGTCTCTGGGCTAAACACCAAACTGATCTCTGGGCTAAACACCAAACTGGTCTCTGGGCTAAACACCAAACAGACTCATCTCTTATAGATCATCTTGTTTGTGACGTTCAGGTGGGAAACCAGTCATTCTGGTGGTGATGCATCACACCTTCAGTCCTGAGCACGTTGTAGCTGAGAGCAGGAGACTGGTGGACAACCAGGACGTCGTCCTCACCGTGGATTGTCTGTTCTTTGAGGGTAAACTCCTCAAATGTAAACGCAATGACATCGCCCGGCAGGAGGTCCAGAGGTGTCTAGGGATTTCCCCCCAGGTAACGACTAGATTTACTCGTCTAAGTAATAAATGAGAGATAAGGGATCATCAGACTGAAAGATGCACTTTCATTATAACATTACTGTATGTGTTGGTTTCTTTCAGATCCCTACCTGGAGAGATTACATCAGTGGGAGTAAGTGTGACTACAGTCATGAACTTCACATGTCACATCACAGTTTTCAAGTCTATTTTTATGGCCTTGTGTAAAGCAGTGGTTCCCAACCTGAGGTCAGGGCTCCTTTAACTTAGGATTTCATTTGCTCATATACAGTATGATATTAAAATCCTAATAGCACACTTACTGGATAATTTACACAAAGGCGTTTATTAATATTTTTCTGCTACTTGGTACCTAATTTTAATGAAATATTCTGCATCAATCAACATTTGTTGGCATTTAGCCTTTCAGAAACTACAAAAACCTGTTTGCTGTCCTGCTTGATGCACCTGTATTACAGGGGCGGTTATTCATGTTGCTGAAACTGATCAGTTCTAATCGTTATTGAAAGTAGATTTAATAAAAACAGACTAACTCATTTAATACACTGAACTTATTCAATCTGAGAGTTTGTGGAGGGATTTGAATTTTTTATTTGGGTGACAACGTTGGACACAAAACTGAGACTTCTTTTGTTTTCTTTGCATCGAGGAACAATGACATGGGTGTTAAGTGGATGACTCATTGCGTTGTCTGTATTTCAGTGTGGCAGAAACACTGGCCTCTGGTCGCTGTCGCAGGTGGCTGTCTCGTGGTGATGGTGGTTGTGGTCATGGCGGTTGTCATCGTTGAGCTGGAGCAGAAGTAACAGATCTGTGAAGACTGCCGACATACACGACATGATTGTTGTATCATCACAATAAGTGTTTCCTGAAATGAGCATCATGTAATCCCATGTAATTATCTGAAAAAACATAACCGAAGGATGCTTATTATTCTTATTATTGTTGCACAGCTGTGAATGTTGGATCACTAATTAAAATATTAGTCATGTGAAGCATCAAACAGGAAGAAGATCAGATCTGCAGCCACAGACATTCATCCAGTGGCTGGATGTGAAAAAGACAGAAAGTGAGAAAAATGAACATTGAAATTCACATCAAACTTAAAACACAAAATGGCCAAACAAGTGAGCTTGTCTAAAGGATGGGCTGTTTCTGCTGGCTGTAATACAAGTAAAGAGCCGTGAGGAAGGACGTTAGCGTTAGTGATGGGGGACAGATTTGTTTAATGAGACTATAAAACTGGGTTATGACCAAAGTCACTTCACATTCCCAGTAACTGCTTCTGAAATAAATGTTTAGTGACATATACATGTTTAAATGTGTGTGGTAGAAATATCAGTTGTTGCTGCTTTGTGCTCATTCAAATATCAAGACTGTATGTTTTTCCTTCATACAGATTAAAAAGAAATTAATCAATCAAAGTGATTTTATCATATTTGTTGCAGCTTTTCATTGACAGTACATGGCAGCTCGTCGCTCTTCGTCATCACTGTCCTTCACAGACGTAGTCCGTCAAAAGCTTCAGCATGGTTTCAGTAAAATCCAACAGGCTTTCTCTAGTCTACATCTGAGGTTTAATACCTCCAAGACCAAAGTCATGTGGTTTGGTAAGAAGGGACGTGCACCCTTAATTGCCCCTAGGGTTTCCAGCCTTGACGGGGCTCCTCTAGACCATCCTCCTATGTGTGATTATGGTGACGTTGTCTATAGATCAACCTGCAGGGTCTGCTCCAGGTTCTCGATGTTCTCTGTAACTCTGCTATCCGCTTTATAACAAACGCTACCTTCAAACACACGACGGCACTGTGCTGTCGCGGTCGCCTCTCTCTCCTGTTGATGACGGCCCTGCTCTGAGCAGTTGTGTCTGGAGGACGGGGTTAGTTATCATGGGGGTGGGGGTGTGGAGGTCACGCCTCTGGCCTAAAAAGGCGAAGCAGCATAGCAGCGGCAGCAGCTGCTCTAAGAATAACTCAGGGCCTGAGGCTCAGAAACAGCATGAATGTAACTGTACCTGATCACACTCACACTTTTATTCCCACAAAGACAACAAAACTAATCAGATTGATTGATAGATTCAGATCTGATAGATTATCATGAAACACACTGTAACCAGGTGATCGGCTGGTGGGGTAAAGTTACCTTGACGCTCTCTCTCTCGCTCCGTCCATCGTCCGTCATCGTGGTCGATCTAAATCTGTCGGGGGAGGGGGGGGGGCAGTCAAAGGGCAAACACTGTGTCCGTCCGTCAGTCCGTCTCCCCAGCCTCATCCATCAGGACCGAAGTCAGCCACCAGGCCATGAACAGTTTGTGAAACAGCAGATTAGAGCAGTGAAAACAGAGAAAGAGGTGTAGTGTTACCACAGACTCCTCAGCAGCAGCCGTTCACACGACGCTGCCAGACTGGGACCGAACACTGAGATTAAAACACACACAGGAGCTGAGGATCTACCACAACTGTCTGCTTTCATGGAAACTTAACCTGCACTGAGGATTTACTGCTGGACTACTGGGTCACCATGACTGAAACAGTTGAAGGTACAGTATCAACTCTTTCAGGGCTGTCTGGTGTGTCGGTGAATTTCATGATTGGAAGCATCTAAAAATACAGCACTCTCCCGTATCGGCTATTTGTGATGCAGCTTTAAGACCCTGTTACATCGACAGTGGCGTAAAGGATCAGTCAGCATCAACACTGTGACCGTATCACTTTATCCTGTCGTCATATGTTAGTGATGAAACCAGGCAAATACCAGAGTCTGAAAGCAACTAAAACTAAAAATAAACTCCATATTTTCATTATCCATTAATCTGGCCGTTATTTTCTAGGTTAATCCATAAATCATTTGGTCTCCAGAATATCCGAAAATAGTGAAAAACGTCCGGTGATCACTTTAAAAGACAAGATAGTCTCTTTAATGATATAAAACACAGAAAAGAAGAAAATCAACATATCTGAGGCCAAAAACAGCATTTATATACATATAGAGATATATAGAAATACTTATACAGATACATATACAGATAGATAATATACCGATACAGATAGATACATATAAAGATACAGATAGATACATATACCGATACAGATAGATACATATAAAGATACAGATAGATACATATACAGATATATAGAAATACATATACAGATACATATACAGATAGATAATATACAGATACAGATAGATACATATAAAGATACAGATAGATACATATACAGATACAGATAGATACATATACAGATACAGATAGATACATATACAGATACAGATACAGATAGATACATATAAAGATACAGATAGCTACATATACAGATACAGATAGATACATATACAGATACAGATACAGATAGATACATATACATATACAGATACAGATAGATACATATACAGATACAGATAGATACATATACAGATACAGATACAGATAGATACATATACAGATACAGATACATAGAGATACATATAGATACAGATACATGTTTCTCCTCCATGTCTCTCCTCCATGTTTCTCCTCCATGTTGCTCCCCCATGTTTCTCCTCCATGTCTCTCCTCCATGTTTCTCCTCCATCTTTCTCCTCCATGTCTCTCCTCCATGTTGCTCCTGCATGTTGCTCCCCCATGTTTCTCCTCCATGTCTCTCCTCCATGTTGTTCCTCCTTGTTGCTCCTCCATGTCTCTCTTCCATGTTGCTCCTCCATGTTGCTCCTCCATGTTGCTCCTCCACGTCTCTCCTCCATGTTTCTCCTCCATGTTGCTCCTCCATGTTTCTCCTCCATGTCTCTCCTCCATGTCTGTCCTCCATGTTTCTCCTCCATGTTTCTCCTCCATGTTTCACCTCCATGTTTCTCCTCCATGTTGCTCCTCCATGTTTCTCCTCCATGTTTCTCCTCCATGTTTCTCCTCCATGTTTCACCTCCATGTTTCTCCTCCATGTTGCTCCTCCATGTTTCTCCTCCATGTTGCTCCTCCATGTCTCTCCTCCATGTTTCACCTCCATTTTTCTGCAACAGCCCAGAACAGACAAACCAAACTCTGTCTGTAGAGAGACTTTCACGTTGCCTGACAGTCGCCGTAGATCTCTGACACTCTGGTGAAACTGTGGTAACGTAGTAACGTGGTAACTGTGGTGCTGTGGTAACTGCGGTAACTGTGGTGCTGTGGTAACTGTGGTAATGTGGTAACTGTGGTAACGTGAGCTGCAGAGTGTTAAACCGAGGGACCACCAACCACTGTCTGACTTCCTGTTGCTCCTAAAGTAGTGGTCTGATGGGATGGATGACCTCTGAGAGAGGAGAACAGAGTTACTACAGATTAACGCCTGGTGGCCTTGTAAAAGAAGGGAAGAGTGAGCGGAGGGGTAATCAGCTGGTTGTAGTCTGCAACCACATCACTGGATCCTACACACTGGACCTTTAAGATAACGACCCGTGATTACACATACACACATACATATATACAGAGTATACATACATACATATATACAGAATATACATACATACATATATACAGAATATACATACATACATATATACAGAATATACATACGTACATATATACAGAATATACATACATACATATATACAGAGTATACATACATACATATATACAGAATATACATACATACATATATACAGAATATACATACATACATATGTACAGAATATACATACATACATATGTACAGAATATACATACGTACATATATACAGAATATACATACGTACATATATACAGAATATACATACATACATATATACAGAGTATACACACATACATATATACAGAATATACACACATACATATATACAGAATATACATACATACATATATACAGAATATACATACATACATATGTACAGAATATACATACATACATATGTACAGAATATACATACGTACATATATACAGAATATACATACGTACATGTATACAGAATATACATACATACATATGTACAGAATATACATACATACATATGTACAGAATATACATACGTACATATATACAGAATATACATACGTACATGTATACAGAATATACACACGTACATACATATATACAGAATATACATACATATATACAGAATATACATACGTACCTATATACAGAATATACATACGTACATATATACAGAATATACATACGTACCTATATACAGGATATACATACGTACATATATACAGAATATACATACGTACCTATATACAGAATATACATACATACATATGTACAGAATATACATACGTACATATATACAGAGTATACATACATACATATATACAGAATATACATACATACATATATACAGAATATACATACATACATATATACAGAATATACATACATACATATGTACAGAATATACATACGTACATATATACAGAATATACATACATGCATATGTACAGAATATACATACGTGCATATATACAGAATATACATACGTACATGTATACAGAATATACATACGTACATATATACAGAATATACACACGTACATACATATATACAGAATATACATACGTACCTATATACAGAATATACATACGTACATATATACAGAATATACATACGTACCTATATACAGGATATACATACGTACATATATACAGAATATACATACGTACCTATATACAGAATATACATACGTACATATATACAGAATATACATACGTACATACAACAATGTGTTCTCTCAAGATTAAAAATAATGATTGGCAGTATTCACTTACTAGCTTTTCCGGAGCTTTCAAACTCATTGTAAGGTCTTCATCGGAGGACAGAGCTGCAGATGACAACTGAGAACAACACCTGAACTCCAGACATTTGGTTGAAAGCTCTGGAAGACAGTTAGTGAATGAAGAGAATGATCCACAAGATCTGATCTTTATGGCGTTCATGTTTACCTCTTATGAGAAGTAAAGCCTTTCATATTATGTGATACATCAGTATGTAATCATGAGTAACCTCCTCATGACTAGATGGCACATGGTGGTAAAAGGCGTACGTACTTTATCCTCTTGAGCTGGTGATGCCTTCCTCTCTCACGCAGCTGTCAGGATGGACTGTAAAAGTATGGAGCCCAATATCCTCTGAGAGATTACACATTATTTTTATCAGTATTACAGATTACATATTACTATTATTGAATTTCCGAATATTTTGCCTAAAAATATATAAACAAGAGAACAATTTGGTGTCTTGAGGTAATAAAGTCCAATCAGTTTATATGTGATTAAAAAATCTGAGATCTCAAACATGGACTGTAATAAGTAGTGGATGTAGTGGAGTTGGTCACCGTGACGTCACCCACTGTGGGCTGCTGTTTGAAGCCTCGGCTTCAGCATGCTGTTTTCTTGGCCGTCGTCATCTTTGCAACCAGAGGCGACAGAGTGGGTGGGGCTAAGCAACCGAATCTTGAGTAGGTTGTTTTTAGACAACGAAAATGTTCTAATTAACTTTGATGAAGTGAAAACACACTGTGAAAATGTTAAAGTTGTAAGATGAAACAATGGACAACACTGTGGTAGCAACCTGTCAATCAGCAGGTAGTCCCGCCCTAAAATCATCCCCTACTTTCTGGTCTCTCTGACTCTAAATGGACCATAATTCACTAAATGATCATCCTGCTGTACTGAAGAAGACTGAAACTAGTGACTGAGACCATAAACTGATGTTTACGATGTTTACTGAGGTAATCAATCAGAGAAGGATCATTTTCTAGAGAGTCTATAGGACCAGAGGAGTCGCCCCCTGCTGGCTGGAGACAGCATGAAGACTCTGGTTGTTTGTCCACTGATCTCTAGATAATTCATTTTTAGACTCATGATAACAGACATTAAGTTTTTGCACATGGCTTAGAAGAAAGATCTGAACAATAACTTCTGGCTTGATTCTGCTGTGGATCAATCTTCTGATACCACGATTTAACATCCGAGGTAATCGGGCTAGAAAACGTTAGCTAACAGATATCACCATGAGGCTTCCCAGTTCGTTACTGACATTAAGACAGTTATTAATTATATGACAGCTTTTCTGAAAATATATGTTTAAATATGCAAATGAGGCATTACCTTCTTAAATATGTGCTAAATTCACATAACAGAAGTGTGAACATTGGATGAAGTCAGGTTCAAAATTCACGTTTCATGTCGCTGACATATTACAGTCAAAGGTTTTTACTGAGGGAATATTGGATGTTTGTTTTTAACGCGCCATAAATCACAAAATACTGTCAGCAGCCATAAAAGGTGTCTTTTAAGGATGTTGGTAGGAATCAGATGTGGTATCAATCAGGCTGTGAAGGGTATAATGATAAATCTGAATAATGATTTATGAACCTTCAGAATATAGAGAGGAATGAAAGTAGAAAGTCTGGTGGATGTAAAAACTCATTTTAAAGATATGAATTATTAAATCCACACACCCACTACAGGTGAATAAGGACCAACATGTTAACTGATAGATGTCACTATGAAACTTTCCCTCTTCATTACTCACATTAACACAGTCAGTTTTTCTATCACAAGTTTTCTGAAAATATGTAAACGAGCCATCATCTGATTATCGGATGCTCCTTTGGGTGGATGCTCTTGAATTTCTTCTGTAGTTTTTGGCAGCATGTGTGTTGAAGAGAGATCATGTGAGTTGTGTCAGCTCAGTCAGGAGAGAGAAATCTTTCATTTCTCGGGAAAGTTTGTGACTGTAAAATAGAGAAAATCTGATGGAAGAACGTGTAAAACTAACATTTGCATTGAATTGAAGATATTTTATTGTTATAAATATAGAAAACAAATAATCCATAAATAGACTACAGAATTGCTGCCTTTTTTCTGTATTGCAGCATTAATGTGATGTCGGCACTTCCTGTAATCCTCATTACTGAATCCTAAGATGTCTCAGCAGACAGTCGACACTGTCAACACTATATTACAGCAGATGCACAACACTTCAGCTGGCTGCAGACATGGAAACCTAACCTGACGATTAGCGCCGCTGTGATCGAAAAGGTCCCTCTCTCTGAGGCTCATTAAGGAAATGTCCTGACTCCACTCCCTGTATTCTGACTGAACCAGCTCCTAACGACTGCTCTGAGACCAGCTGGCATGGACACCCAGTGACAACAACAGAGATGTCATCCACAGCGTGGAGACGAGTCAGCCGTTAAAGGAGGAGTCTGGTCAGACCGCTCACAGTTGGCTTCAGACAGCTAACTGGTAACAGCAGCAGTAAAGGAAAGAAAAGACGTATTAATGGTTTAATGCTCAAAAAGTGGATCTTTTTGGCCTGATGGTGGCGCCTGACGAAAGGTCAAAGGGTCAGTGTAAAAAACGAATCCATCCAAAGTTTCAGTACTTTACTGCTGAATCATTAGAAGAAGAATCAGAGAGCAGATTTAGATTTATGCCATTAGTGACATGACCAGGAACATAAAAACCCAACACAAGGAGCTCTGAACCTGCAGAAACCTGAATTAAGCAGGTTTCAATGATAAGAGCCAGCGGGTTAGAGCAGTGAGGACGATACCGGACGACACTACGTGGTCAAATCTATCTATGAAACCCTCTGTACTCCCCATCTACTACCGAAGTGTCAGTGAGCTGGAGTATACTGTACAAAGTGACTGTCAGACAGCAGCAGACGGTGGTTGTACTGGGCAGATCCCAGCGTGAACACCAGGGTTGAACCAGGAAGCCTCCCATCAGTGTGAGCCACAGACTGGTGTCCACTGTCACAGATCAACTTCATCCTATTAATGTGGGTTATAGGTGTCGGCTACATGACAGTCAGAACGCCATGTTGCTGCATTGATAGTTAGTTGAGTTCCTGTTTCCTCTATTCATTATTTTTTATTTCTCTTTTTCTATTTTTATCATTTATATTAGTGTGTTTTTTGTATTTTACTGTTGTGTCAAAAGAAACAGACAACATAAGAATTTCATTGTATGGTGTAACCTTGTTTACCTTGACTTAGTGGTGACTTACCGCACCAGCCACCTCACAGATTAGTGGGATTTTCTCTTTAATTTATCAGGTCATGTAATGTTTTATATTCTGCTGAATATAATCCATCAGTCTGATTTCCATAGATGGATTCTGTAGATCCAGTTCCCTTTGTTAACACCTTATTTTGAAAAGCGACATTTTTCAGACAGTTTTTAGACATTTTTGGAACAATTTTTGAATATTTTTCAGATATTTGTTGGGTATTTCTTTTGACATTTTCAAACATTTTTCAGATTTATTTTCAGGCATTTTCTCACCATTTTTATAAAAGAAACCAAAATCAAAAACTAAATTAAATGTTCATCTTTCACATATTGAAGTGGCCTGTGTGAGTCACTGTAATATGTGTGTGTGTGTGTGTGTGTCTGTGTGTGTGTGTGTGTGTGTGTGTGTGTAGGTGTGTGTGTGTGTGTGTTTTTTTTTTTTTTTTTTTTTTTGTTTTTATTTTTATTTTTGGAGAGCGTTTTGTTTTGTGTTTTTTATTTGTTTTTTTTTTTTGTTTTTTTTATATTTTTTTTAAATTTTTAAATCTTATTTTAAATTTTTTTTATTTTTTTTTTTTTTTTGTTTTTTTTTTTATAATTTTTTTTTCTTTATTATTTTATTTTTACTACTCCTTGTTATTTTGTGTTTTAGTTTTGTATTTTAGTGTTTTTTTTTTTTTTTTTTTTTTTTTTTTTTTTTTTTTTTTTTTGTTTTGTGTTTGTGTTTTTCTTGTGTTTATATATTTTTAGTATTTTTGTATATATTTGTAATTTTTTCATATTGTTGAATTTTGTTTTTTTTTTAAGTTATTGTTTGTTGTAATTTCTTTTTGCAGAGTTCTATCTTATATTATATTTTAGTAAGCAATATCATGATATATTTTATTTTTTAAGTGCTATTGGTTTTATGTTATTTTTTTTTATTATTTTTGTTTGTGTTGTTGTTTTTTTTGTTGTTTATTTTTTTTTTATTTAAATTTTTTGGTATTTTTTATTTTCAATTTTTATATATATTTTTGTTAGTAATGTAGATTATTTAAGATTTATTTTTTATATTTATTTTTTAAGATATTTGTACTATTGTTATTTCATGGTATTGTCTTTCTTAAATAATAATTTAGGTTAGTATTTTAAAAATATTATATTAGTTAAAGTATTATGATTTAGTATTTTTTTAAAATAAATTAAAAAAAAATAAAATAAAATATTAATTCTGAAGTAAGATTTTTATTTAAGAAAAAAATAGTGAAGGAGCAGGGAAGGAAGAGAGAGAGAGAAAAAGAAGAAGAGGAGGAGAGGAAGCGGGCAGGGGCAGGGGAGGCGAGGCGGAGGAGAAGGAAGAGGAGGAGGGGGGAGGTGAGGAGAGAGAGGGGGGGGGGGAGGGGGTGAGGGTGGGGGAGGGGGGAGAGGCAGAGAGAGAGGGAGGGGAGGGGACGGCGGGCAGCGGCGGGGGAGGGGAGGGCGGGAAGAGGAGGGAGGGGGGAGGAGGCGGCGGGCGGAGGGGGCGGGAAGGGAGAGGGCAGGCGGGCGGGGGAGGGGGGAAGAAAAGAAAAAAAAAAAAAAAAAAAAAGAGGGGAGAGAGAGACAGCGAGGGGGGGGGGCCAAGAAGGGAGGCGGGAGAAAGCAAGGAAGCAAGGGGCGTAGAGGGAGCGAGCAGAGGGCCCGGAGGACGGAAAGAAGGCCGGGGGGGAAGGCCGAAGGCTTCGGAGGGCCAGGCTTACTGAGGAAGACCAGGCAACACAGAGGGCGGCTGTACTGGAAAAAAACCAAACCCCAACCACCCCCACACCCACCCAACACACCCACACCCCACACCCACCCCACCCCCCCCCCCCCCCCCCCCCCCCCCCCCCCCCCCCCCCCCCCACCCCCCCCCCCCCCCCCCCCCCGCCCCCCCCCCCCCCCCCCCCCCCCCCCCCCGGGCCCCCCCCCCCCCCCCCCCCCCCCCCCCCCCCCCCCCCCCCCCCCCCCCCCCCCCCGCCCCCCCCCCCCGGCCCCCCCCCCGCCCCGGGCCGCGGGGCCGCGCCCCCCCCCCCCCCCCCCCCCCCCCCCCCCCCCCCCCGGCCCCCCCCCCCCCCCCCGCCCGCGCCCCCGCCCCGCCCCCCCCCCCCCCCCCCCCCCCCCGCCCCCCCCCGCCGCCCCCCCGCGCCCCCCCGGGGGCGCCTGGGGGGGGGGATCCGCCCCTTCGGGAGCCCGCTCTCCGGGCCGGCTTCGGGTGGGGCCGGCTCTCCCGGCCCTGCGGCCCGGGGCCGCCGCGGGGCCCGGGCGCCGCGCGGGGCCCGCGCGGCCCGCGCCCCCGGGCCGCACGGGCCCCCCCCCCCCCCCCCCCCCCCCCCCCCCCTGCCCGCCCCCCCCCCCCCCCCGGGGGGGCCGGCCCCCGCCCCGGCCCGGCCCCCGGGCGGGGGGGGCCCGGCCGGGGGCCGCGGCCCCCCCGGGGGGCCCCGCCCCTGGGGCCCGCGGTCCCCGGGGGCCCCCCCCGCCCCCCCCCCCCGTCGCTGGTGGAAACCCCCCCTCCCCTCCCCCCTGTGTAGAAGAAGAGCCCCCCGGGGACCGCCCGCGGCGGGAGCGGAACACCCGAGGCCGCGAGCCCCACCCCACCGCCGAAAGGTGTGTGTGTGTGTGTGTGTGTGTGTGTGTGTGTATAGTGTGTGCTCAACCCCGAAGGCCAGGCTAAGCTAGCAGAGGGCCAGGCTGTAGCGGGGGGGGAGAGAGCGGGGCCAGCACCAGGCCAGCGAGCAAACCAAAAAAAGCACAGACAGACGGCCAAACACAAAACCACCACGTTTTAAACAAAAACATTATCCCCTTTTCACCCCAAAAACAACGGCACAACCGGAGACCCACACCCCAAACCAAGCCCCGAGACCAGGAGGCATGCCTCGCCCCCCTTTTTGCCCCACCCCCCCCAACCCACCCCCCCCCCCCCCCCCCGCCCCCCCCCCCCGCGCCCCCGGCGCGGCCTGCCCCGCCGCCCCCCCCCGCGCCGGCCGCCACCCCCCCCCCGCCCCCCTTTGTGTTTGTGTGTGTGTGTGTGTGTGTGTGTAGGTGTTTTGTGAAGGTGAATAATATTTTTGGGTTTTTTTTTTATATTATGAATTTAATAAATAATATTAAAAAAATAAAAAAAAAAAAAGTAAAAAATATAGATTTAAGGTTGGTGGCAAGTATTCTTGGGCTTCGGAAGAGCAGCGGGAGAGGCGGGAAGGGGAGGAGTGACGCGGGGGGGAAAGAGGAGTGAACCCAGGACTTATAACCCCAAGGGGAAAAGGGAGGCACACCAAAGAGGGGAGGATGTGGTGGCAACCAGAGAACAAAGCAACAGAGGAGAGAACACAACCACCACACACCATGTGTGTGTGTGTGCTGTGTGTGTGTATACAATGTTCCAGTTTTTTTTTTTTTTTTTTTTTTTTTTTTTTTTTTTTTTTTTTTTTTTTTTTTTTTTTTTTTTTTTTTTTTTTTTTTTTTTTTTTTTTTTTTTTTTTTTTTTTTTTTTTTTTTTTTTTTTTTTTTTTTTTTTTTTTTTTTTTTTTTTTTTTTTTGTTTTTTTTTTTTTTTTTTTTTTTTTTTTTTTTTTTTTTTTTTTTTTTTTTTTTTTTTTTTTTTTTTTTTTTTTTTTTTTTTTTTTTTTTTTTTTTTTTTTTTTTTTCTTTTCTTTTTTTCCGTGTTTTTTTTTTTTTAGGTTGTGTGTGTGTGTTGTGTGTGTGTGTGTGTGTGTGTGTGGGTGTGTGTGTGTGTGTGTGTGTGTGTGTGTGTGTGTGTGTGTGTGTGTGTGTGTGTGTGTGTGTTTTGTGTGTGTGTGTGTGTGTGTCTGTGTGTGTGTGTGTGTAGGTGTGTGTGTGTGTGTGTCTGTGTGTGTGTGTGTGTGTGTGTGTGTGTGTGTGTGTGCTGTGACCAGGCTGTCTGAGTCAGCAGTAATGGAGTAACCTCCAGTAGCTGCCAGCAGGGAGCTGAAGAGACTCAACAGGTGGCCTGAGCCTCTATCACACCACACAGACATTAGAAACCACAGACTCTGATCTTCACTGATCTTCAGCCAGTGTTACTTCTGGTCTCTTACTGTATTTTATGATATTTATGATTCATAAACCGTATAAGAGAAGAGTCTGAACTGGTTCCTGTTTAGTAAAGAGGCGATGCTATGAGGCCCATGCAGGACTGGGACCGTCTGCTGGGAACTCGGTCAGAAATCTACCTTTGAAACGGTACTCGATCCTCCTCCCACAGACCGTCAGGTAGACGCTGCAGAAGTCCTGCACTAATCAATGCCAGATATCGTCCAGAAACCCTCCCAGGTTCTGACTTTAGCATCAACAATCTGCTCCAATCAGAACATGGCAAACTGCAGCCCAACAGGCAACAACAGCTGTCAGTGTGTCAGAGTGCTGACTGGACTAGGACTTGATCCAGACTGACTGGGACTATCAGAAAGTGGGCATGTCTGTAAAGGGGAGACTGGTGGGGACCCAGAGAACCCATTTACATCCACACATCTGGAGGTCAGAGGTCAACGGACCCCTTTGGGGATGGACATGACAGTTTTTCCTCCTTCAGTGTAACTTCATTTGAAAGCTGACATTTTTCAAACATTTTTCAAACATTTTTCAGACATTTTTCAGACATTAAGATTTATTTAAGAGGTAGTAACGTTAGCTGTTCGCTGTTAGCAGCCGTTAGCAGCTCAGTCCTGATTGGTTAAATAACGGAGGCTGAGACGTTAACGGAGGCTGAGTTATTGAGTTATTATTATGAGACGTTCAGGTTCTGCTCAGTGAAATGATACTGGATGAAGGTAAATTATAACGTTAGGATATAATAGGTATATATATATATATATATAGATATAACGTGTTCAGATGTAATCTCCTAAAATGTAGTTTTTGGTGCGAAACTTGAATAAATCCAGTTGTTTGTATATAATATAAAGTAGATAATAGAAAATTATGATCTGTTTAACTTCATAACAACTTACCAAGATGTTTTTTAATCAAAGAAAATATTTGAATATAATTTGAACTGTGTGTTTTCATGTTAATAAGCTCTATAGAAGACAATGACAGTACAGTACTGTGTACAGTACCACGTTACCACATGTCCTATAAACAGAGCTACGGTGTAACTCTAACACTGTAATTTAACATGAATATCATGTTTTTTAAATAAAATATATTGAACATTAATGACACCAGATCTAAATATTATTTCATCATTTTGATTTCTGAGTGTTTTTCAGACTGACTAACTACACACACGTTTTCCCGTCATCACACGCTGTCAAATTATTTTTCACAATCACAAAGTAATTATTTTTTTATCTGAACATCACAAGAGTATTATATAATATAGAAGTATTATTTCAGGAAAAACTAAACCAGAAAATAAATAAATTCAGTTGTCAGTCTGATTAAACCTTCTGGTGATTTAACTGTATTGAATTTATTGATATAAATGAGCCTCTGAACTTCTAATAAAACTATTAATATTAGACTGCAATAATGCAACCAGTACTTCGACTACTGCCACTACTAACGGGTCAGTGTTAATACGGTGATGTTTAACTGAGAGTGAGTGGTGGAAAGTAACTAAGTACATACATACAAAGTACTTTACTTAACTACAATTTTGAGGTATTAGAACTTGAGTATTTACATTTTCTGCTACTTTACACTTCCACATCTCAGAGGCAGATATTGTACTTTTTACTGCACTACATGTATTTGATAACTGTAGTTACTGTGCAGAGTTAGATTAATAATACAAAATACAATCATCAAATAAATTATGATGTAATATTACAGATAGAGATAAAACTTTATTGATCCCCAGAGGATCAAGCAGATAGTTTATAATGAGCTCCACCTTTTAACATTAAACTGACATATTAATGAACCAATAATTATAAAACATTCGTAAACATTATTCTGAAATGAGGCATTCTGCATATTTTGAGCACTTTTACTTTTGGAACGGTAAGTACTTTTGATGTTAGTACTTTTTACTTTAAAGGTAGGACTTTTACCTACAGCAAAGTATTATTTTCCACACCTTTACTCAAGTACAACATCACAGTACTTCTTCCCACTTCTCAGTACTTCTCTGTGGCTGCGCAGAGCAGTTCCATGTAATAATATGAAGTATTGTGTCAGCATGTAGAATATTAGGGATCAAGACATAAACGCTGTTTCCCGAATTTCCCTCCGGGGATTAATAAAGGTTCATCTTATCTTATCTTATCTTATCTTTGCTCCTCAGCGCGGTCGTCGACCACCACCATGGTCATCGATGGAAAGAACGTGGACGCCGGGGCGGCGTCTGCGCGAGGACACAAGAAAACCTTTACAGATGACCTCCAATCCACCTTCAGCTCCCCACTGGCCTGGATCTTGGTTCTGGCTCTAATCATCACATGGTCTTGTGTTTTTGTCATCATGTTTGATTTGATGGACTACAAGACCGTCTCAGGTAAGGACAGGTGCCTGAAAGTTGCCGAATACACATTTTTATAGCCGCTTTTACCGACCCAGCCAAGTCGGGCACACCTGGCCCTGTTCTGGGACCAGATAAGGACCGGCTCTATTCTGGGACCATATATGGCCCAGCCCTGTTCTGAGACCAGATATGGACCGGCCCTGTTCTGGGACCAGATGAGGACCGGCTCTGTTCTGGGACCAGATAAGGACCGGCTCTGTTCTGGGACCAGATAAGGACCGGCTCTGTTCTGGGACCTGATATGGACCGGCCCTGTTCTGGGACCAGATATGGACCGGCCCTGTTCTGGGACCAGATATGGACCGGCCCTGTTCTGGGACCAGATATGGACCGGCCCTGTTCTGGGACCAGATATGGACCGGCTCTGTTCTGGGACCTGATATGGACCGGCCCTGTTCTGGGACCTGATATGGACCGGCCCTGTTCTGGGACCAGATATGGACCGGCCCTGTTCTGGGACCAGATATGGACCGGCCCTGTTCTGGGACCAGATATGGACCGGCTCTGTTCTGGGACCAGATATGGACCGGCCCTGTTCTGGGACCAGATATGGACCGGCCCTGTTCTGGGACCAGATATGGACTGGCTCTAGCTCATATATGGCTGCAGATGGAGTCATTTATTACTGGACAGAGATTCAGATTTCTATAGAGATTGTTAGTAGATCAGTTTTCTATGACAAAGCGTGAACATCTCTGAGAGCAGGACGGAGTCCTAACAGCTTTGGACTGGATGTGCGGATCACTGGGTCTGATTATTAATTTATTATTAAGCTTATTATCAGAAATGACCGGTATGTCTCACCTTCAACCTGGTCTCATGGGACGGTGTATAAATACCACATTATACAGACATTCTGTGCGTCACAAGGACACACTTCAGCCTTTTCAAGTGTCCTTTGTACGCCAACGTCTGCAGTTTGGTTAAGACAAGAAAACCACTTAGATAAGGTAAGGGAAAACGTCATGGTTGGGCTTAAAATAACCACATAAACTAAATAAAATGTAGAGAAAACAATGTAAGCCAACTATGGAAAACACGTCACAAACCTCAATAAAAACCACGTGACAATCATGACTAACGTAACTGATGCCGGGTCCACATGACACCAGAATCCAGCCGATTCTGGTCCTGATTCCTCCTGGATCTAAAAATGATCTTTCCAGATGTTCCTGTGGTGTGAGGGATGTTCAGAGTCTTTTAAATCCCCCGATCGGCTGTTCAGTATTTCTGATGGATATCCTAACATCGCTAATTCTTCCTGCCCGTCGTCGGCCATCTTTGTTTCCACTAAAGTCACGTTGGATCGCCTGAGATTTAATGAGAGTCAGGAGTGAATGAAAGTATTTGTGCTTGTTGTTTCTGTCCACACACTGTAGGAACACATCTGTTAACATCTGGACCGGCCTTTAAGATAAGATAAGATAAGATGAACCTTTATTAATCCCCGGAGGGAAATTCGGGAAAACAGAACACCAGTCAACAGCCTCGACCGACGGTCTCCTGGTTAAGTTTGGTGTTCTTTGCATCAGTGGGCTTCCTCTCGTTTTATTCTACGTCACTAACTCCGTTTTTATACGTGGAGGCGTTTCCATTGCAGCCAGTACAGGACACACGGTGTACTTGGCAGCGTTTAACAGCCTGTTCATGGAAACAGCAGTTTCAGTGTAGTCACACTATTATCAGCCTGTGCTTTGGGTGCTAAACTATAACAGGTCTAATGTGTTAATGTGGTTTCATATGCTGGACTAGCAGTGTTTCAGCATGGAGGGTCAGTTATTTGTCAGACAGCAGTGAAGAATAAAACAGAAACTACAGCAGCAAGAATCTCGTCTACTGAGGTGTTTTTGTAGCCTGCAGCCATGTTGATGTGGTCAGCAATCTAACGAATTATTAATACTGGTTAATCACTGAGGTTCCTAACATACAGCTGCAAGTGGATTTTAGGACATAACTGTGTTATAGATATTTTTGTATTTCCTCTTTAGAATGATGCCTAATGTTACTGTACAGCGCATTGACCTGCCCTGGTATGAAATGTACTAACTTTGACATGTTTCTCTGTAACAGTGACTTGGTACTATTTCTCCTCACAACATTAAAACAGACATTAACTTCCAAAACGGTTTCTGCTGTGTTCACCTCTGTTCAGTTCTCTAACCCTAACATCAACATCGTACCTGTCTCCTCCCTCATTTCCTACATTATTACACGATTCTCACTGCCAACTCATAGAAGTCATGTAGGAAACTAGAATATAATATAATATAATACAACCGAAGCAGAGCAGTGCATACACACAACGTGTTTCTGAAAAACAAGCTACGTTACATAAATACATTTCAGCCTCGTATCACACTCACCGAAAAACACAGCGCCACGTGGTTAACGTTGTGAAATGATTGGTTTGGTTTAGGCAACAGAAGTACTGGTTCAAAATAAAAAAACATCATGGTTTGTATTAAAATACTTACGTAACAATATAACAAAACCATAACCAAAACAAAAAGCTACCGTTAATAAATAACCGACCTTAGAGGACTTTCGTATGTATCAGACATAACAACATTATTTAAAACAGCGACAAGTAAAAAGCATAGTCAACGTTTACTTTCAGTTACATATGTACCGACATAATGTAACAATCGTAACAACGTAACTACCATAATAAAACAACAAGTTTCTTCATAACATTACGTAACAAGCACAACAGTGTTGCGTAAAACAGGGTTATGTTATGTACATGTTATGTAAGACAATGTTACATAAAACGTTACGTAAAAAGTGTAAAACTGGTTTACTTTTGGTTGTATATGTACAAATGTAACAACCGTAACAACGTAACTACCATAAATAAACAACAACTTCCCTTTGCAAAGTTTCTTACGTAACATTACGTAACAAGCACAACAATGTTACATAAAACAGGGTTATGTAAAACAATGTTGTATAAAACGTAACAACTGTAACAACGTAACTAACGTATATAAACAGCAACCAGCCTTAATAGTCGTTCTTATGGAACGTTATATACCAACGTAACAACCGTAACAACGTAACTAACGTATATAAACAGCAACCAGCCTTAATAGTCGTTCTGATGGAATGTTATATACCAACGTAACAACTGTTAACAACCGCAACAACGTAAAAAGCCGTAAAAAGCCGTAAAAAGCCATGAAAAGCCGTAAAAAGCGTAAAGTCATTCTGGTTTCACAGCTCCCACCCGCCATCATTCAGTCGACTCTCTGGCTTCTTCTTCTTGTTATTGTATCACACAACTTTGCATCACTGGCTCTGACTGATTGAAAAACGTCCACATTTAAAGTATTTGAGGTTTACAGAAACACAGCATGCTAACACGTTTCCCCGGTGCGTGGGCCATCCCTACGCTATGATATTATCAATAAGATCTCATACATATTCACACTTTCACCTAGAAACAAAAGGACAAAAGAACAGGAGGACAAATCAATAGATATTAGAAATATCAACTTCTCGTTTGTTCTTTGCGACCGTATTAATTCATATTCATGTTCTGTTTGCCTCAGGCAGTGGTACATCTATGTCTTCATCATGCCATCACAGAAATACTTTAACTCCTTCCTTCCCTCCTCTGTTTGCTTCCTCGCTCTGTTGAATGTCTCGAGTCTCACTGCCGCTGTGTTTCTCATCCAACCAGGTCGCCCACCTCCTGTCGTCAGGAAGGTTTTAAAGGATTCAGGCCGTAGAGGCAAGACACCTCATCTGCTACTAACCCCTCAGACCAGCTGATAAAAACTAACGCTGACCGCTAATAGCAGCTATCCATGTCTGCATTTCTGTCTCATACTGATGATATTACAGAGATATATGATGCTATGAATAATTTGTAGTTTGTTTGTGTAGAGGAAATAATTCTAATGTCTTTTTTACATTTATCTTATTGTTTATGTCGCCTATATTGTGTGTAAAGAAAAAATGGTTAAAATAATCAAAAAACCACCACAAACATTTTGATTCCAACCAGGAAAAAACATAAAAAACGTGTTGAATATTTGCTTCAGGTGAGCTTGATTTACCTGGATGATATCTGACAAATAAAATGAATCAACGTCTGCCTTTAAATGTATTTTACTGATATATTTGTTACTGTGTTTTTATTTTTCTGTGTAGGTCTGGTCGCAGTCAGGGCTCAGAAAACTGTCAAATATGCAAAACTATTTACTGTGGACAGACAGTTTAGCTTCATTAATGAATAACGACATAATATGCTTTACATGATGTCTGAATAAAGAGAGCAACATTTAGTCAACCAACTGTTTAACTGTTTCATGTGTTTGCACTGGGAACACTGGTCCTCTTCCATCAAACTGTCTTGGTTCATATTCAAGCACTGGGAGTCTCCCAGCCAGTCTAATCTGAAGCTGAATCGTCTAACAACGTGGTGACCAGGGTCTGAAACCATCAGGACATCCGACATGTCGGCAGGCAGATTCCTGTTTTTACCGGATAATCCGACACTGAGCGACAGATCTGTGTTGAAATCAACCGGATGAGTTAAAGCAACGTCATCTGTTAGCGGCCGTTAGCAGCTCAGTCCCGACTGGCCAAATAATGGAGGGCCTGACGTTAACGGAGGTGCCATTGAGTTACAATAATGAGGCGTTCAAGCTCTGCTCAGTAAAATGAGTATTACATGATGCGTTCTAATGTAATCCCAAAAATGATCGGTTTAACTTTACAACAAATTACCAAGATGTTTTTAATCAAGGCAAATATGTAAATAAGCGTAATCGTTTGAATTGTGTGTTTTTATGTAAATAACGTCTATAGATGACAATAACAAAATACACAGTAGCCTCCCACCTTTTATGTAAAATATGTACATAAAATATAATATAATATGAACATTGAACGACATCAGATCTAAAATATTATTCCTTCATTTAGGGGAGAGATTTCTGAGTTTCAGATAAAATAAATACACAGCAGCAGCACGTAAAAAAGATCATTTCAGACCCTGGTGATGACTACATACCGTATATATAAATGTATATAATCAATACTCTGATAGGTTTAACAGCAGATTGGCTCTCCTGAGTAATAACTTATGAAAGAGGGCCAGTGTGATTTTTTTCAGATGCTTTGTGCACAGCAGGAAGTGATGTTCAGGCCTTTTGCTATGGTTAAACTGGAAGGTGGGTGATGTCTGGTCCTAATATTGATCAGTTCCTCAAATCCACATTTCAGCTGCATAGTTCTGTGACCCCACCACAGTTTAACCCTTTCGCTGTAGAGCTGATGTTTTCTGACATTTCCTCAATGCAGAGGGACGTCCGCATTGACAAAATGTGCGAGTAAGAGTCGGAAACTCTTACTGAAACTGAATATGTTTGGCTTGGTCAGGAACATCCTGGAGAACAGCTTTAATCGACTTAGTGTACCCGAACCTGAACTGTATTCATGTCCTTGATCCTCCAGGAGGCCTCAGCAGGATCGGCTCAGACCCCATGAAGGCAGTGAACATCGCCGTGGAGGAATCGGCCAACGTGATCAGCGTGATGTTGAAATTTGTTTCCAACCTGGTTGCTCCTGTGGAAGATGAAGGTACAGTCATTGGATGTCCATTCACCTCCATATCACGATTTCTTGTTTACGATTTCTAAACAATATCAGAATCCATACATCTGCATTATTCTGCTTCATCTGAGTCTATGTGGAGGTAGAAGGAAGCTACCGCTTTTATTGTGGTAGTCTGAGTACCGTGACGTCATATCCGTTCGGTATCCGTCAACCAGAACAAACCTCAGAAAGTATTAAAGGGTGGAGGGTGGGCGTGGATCCGACCTCCACCCTCCATGTTAAATCCAGCCTGGTAAACACTACACATCCAGTAAAGGAGGGAAACACTTTGGAAAAGCAGAGCTAGACATCACGGCTAAAGCTGCACGCTAACTCCGTCACGGACGGGAAACGTCATCGTACGGCGGTAACGTGCGGTCCGGCCGGCCGTCGCTCTCGTCTCCGTGGTCCGACGGGCCGACGCTACGACTGTAGAGCTCCATGTACTGACATTTATGTTAAATGCATTCAGACGGCCCCGATGGAGCTGACCATGGATGGATAAAGAGAACGGAGCTGACGGAAAGCTAGAGACCACCTTGGAGGAGTTAGAGGAAGTAGACACCTGGGACTACGGCCGCTTTTCAAAATAAGGTGTTAACAAAGGGAACTGGATCTACAGAATCCATCTATGGAAATCAGACTGATGGATTATATTCAGCAGAAGTATAAAACATTACATGACCCTGATAAATTAAAGAGAAAATCCCACTAATCTGTGAGGGAAACGTCTTTATTCTTTGATAAAAACTGTAATCAATAATTCCTGACAATGATCCTGATAGATTTGACTTCAGGACATCTCTGACTACAGACATGCTGAAAATCAGACATTTTACTGGATTCATTTAGAGATTTTACAAAGTAAAAGTCTCTTGAAGTGGAGGATTGTACTGTTCACATTATGACATTGCAGAGCTTTAATTCTTTTCCTTCTCCTCTTTTCTAGGAAATCTATATGCAGTGAGAAAAAAAGGTTTGTGTTGATGTATTTCCTGCTTCAATCCTCATTCTGCTTGTGGTTAATAATGTCTGCTGTGCTGCATTACATGTACAGTTCTTCAATTTATAGTTTTAGAAAATGCATAATAATTAAAAGGAGGAAGCATTTTGTTGCTTTAATGCAAATCATTTCACTGAACTGCACATGGACTGCAATTTATCCTTACTTATTATTATTATTATTATTATTATTATTATCATCATCATCATCGTCATTATTGTTATCATTAATATTAGTGTTATTATCATAATTTGTGAATTTCTCTGTGGGACCAATAAAGGAATATCTTATCTTATTTTATCCTAACTTATCCTCATTTTATTATTATCATGGCGCTGACATGATGTTCAGTGGAGACAGAAGAGGAGGAGGAGATAGAAGAGGAGGAGATAGAAGAGGAGGAGATAGAAGAGGAGGAGGAGATAGAAGAGGAGGAGATAGAAGAGGAGGAGATAGAAGAGGAGGAGATAGAAGAGGAGGAGGAGATAGAAGAGGAGGAGATAGAAGAGGAGGAGATAGAAGAAGAGGAGGAGATAGAAGAGGAGGAGATAGAAGAGGAGGAGATAGAGGAGGAGGAGATAGAAGAGGAGGAGATAGAAGAGGAGGAGATAGAAGAGGAGGAGATAGAAGAGGAGGAGGAGATAGAGGAGGAGGAGATAGAAGAGGAGGAGAGGAGATAGAGGAGGAGGAGATAGGAGAGGAGGAGAGAAGATAGAAGAGGAGGAGATAGAAGAGGAGGAGGAGATAGAGGAGGAGGAGGACGTAGAAGAGGAAGAAGAGGAGGAGGAGATAGAAGAGGAGGAGAGGAGATAGAAGAGGAGGAGATAGAAGAGGAGGAGGAGATAGAGGAGGAGGAGATAGAAGAGGAGGAGAGGAGATAGAAGAGGAGGAGATAGAAGAGGAGGAGGAGATAGAGGAGGAGGAGATAGAAGAGGAGGAGAGGAGATAGAAGAGGAGGAGATAGAAGAGGAGGAGGAGATAGAGGAGGAGGAGATAGAGGAGGAGGAGGACGTAGAAGAGGAGGAGAAGAGGAGGAGGAGATAGAAGAGGAGGAGAGGAGATAGAAGAGGAGGAGATAGAAGAGGAGGAGGAGATAGAGGAGGAGGAGATAGAAGAGGAGGAGAGGAGATAGAAGAGGAGGAGATAGAAGAGGAGGAGGAGATAGAGGAGGAGGAGATAGAAGAGGAGGAGAGGAGATAGAAGAGGAGGAGATAGAAGAGGAGGAGGAGATAGAGGAGGAGGAGGACGTAGAAGAGGAAGAAGAGGAGGAGGAGATAGAGGAGGAGGAGATAGAAGAGGAGGAGAGGAGATAGAAGAGGAGGAGATAGAGGAGGAGGAGATAGAAGAGGAGGAGAGGAGATAGAAGAGGAGGAGATAGAAGAGGAGGAGGAGATAGAGGAGGAGGAGGACGTAGAAGAGGAAGAAGAGGAGGAGGAGATAGAGGAGGAGGAGATAGAAGAGGAGGAGAGGAGATAGAGGAGGAGGAGGACGTAGAAGAGGAAGAAGAGGAGGAGGAGATAGAAGAGGAGGAGGAGGAGATAGAAGAGGAGGAGATAGAAGAGGAGGAGGAGATAGAGGAGGAGGAGGACGTAGAAGAGGAAGAAGAGGAGGAGGAGATAGAGGAGGAGGAGATAGAAGAGGAGGAGAGGAGATAGAAGAGGAGGAGATAGAGGAGGAGGAGATAGAAGAGGAGGAGAGGAGATAGAAGAGGAGGAGATAGAAGAGGAGGAGGAGATAGAGGAGGAGGAGGACGTAGAAGAGGAAGAAGAGGAGGAGGAGATAGAGGAGGAGGAGATAGAAGAGGAGGAGAGGAGATAGAGGAGGAGGAGGACGTAGAAGAGGAAGAAGAGGAGGAGGTTTCTCTTGACCTTCTGCTCAGCTTCTACTAAAACTGTCTGTTATCTGCTTCATTAGCATCCAGCAGTACCGTGTGATCCAGCTCAGTCTGTGGTTCTGCAGCTGATGTTCTCTTGTCTTTGTGTGTTCTAGGAGAATTCCTCCCCTCTCGAAGTAAAGGTATGCTGCTCCAGTTGGAGCTTTTAGTTTACAGACTACCGGAGCAGGGAAACTTCTCCACTTCTGACCTGACAGGTCGATCAGATGCTACTTTCCTGGTTTCCTCCTCTGGCCTTTATGGAGCGTCACACCTCCTGCTGACCCTGATCATTTGACCTGCAGGTGTAACATAGCACCTCCCCCTAAAGCCGGCCATTCGCTGTACGATTGTAGTCCGTTTCCAGCCGTTTACCATGTGGTCATTCACCGTGTGGTCGTTTACCGTGCGGTGTTCGGACGGGAGGCCGAGGACCGAATAACTCCTCCTGGCCGGCCCTCAGACAGATGGATTACATGTTTTAGTCGTCCGTCCTCAGCGCCTGTTTTCTCCTGTTTTAACAGTAGTCAGATCAGAAATATCGAGATAGTACTATATATTAAAACACAGCTAGCAGACCTCTTACTCTGTCTGCTAAATGTTCTGGGCATATTCCAGTCCCGTGTTGATAAGAGTACTGAATACTTGACAAACCTCGTTCCAGTTATTATTTGTGTAATGTCATGTAATATATTGCTCTATAATATTTAATCTGTTCATTGATGCCTATTTGTTTCTATATAAGCTGCATTGTAACTGTAGCATATATATATATATATATATATATATATATATATATATATATATATATATATATATATATATATATATATATATATTCGATTAGACTAATGTGTTTCTTACAGTTATAGGGATGCAGGCTCAGGCAAAAGCTCCAGTGATTGAAGCTGTGGAAGAAGAGGAAGAAGAGATGACAGAGGAAGAGGAAAAAGAGGAGGCTGCTGGGCAAGAAGAGGAAGAGGAGGAGGAGGAGGAAGAGGAGGAGGAGGAGGATCTAGAGGAGGAGGAGGATCTAGAGGAGGACGAGGAGGAGGATGAGTATGAAGAAGACTATGAAGAGGAGTACGATGAGGAATATAAAAAGTATTATGAGGAGGAAACTGAAGGAGAGGAGGAGGAGGAAGAGGAAGGAATGGAGGAGGAGGAAGAAGAGGAGGAGGAGGAAGGAGTGGAGGAGGGGGAAGAAGAGGAGGAGGAGGAGGAGGAAGGAGTGGAGGAAGAGGAGGAAGGAGTGGAGGAGGAGGAAGAAGAGGAGGAGGAAGAAGGAGTGGAGGAGGAGGAAGAAGAGGAGGAGGAAGAAGGAGTGGAGGAGGAGGAGAAAGAAGAAGAGGATGAAGGATTGGAGGTGGAGGAGGAAGAGGAGGAAGGGGTGGAGGAGGAGGAGGAAGAGGAGGAGGACAAAGAGGAGGAGGAAGGGGAGGAAGGAGTGGAGGAGGAGGAAGAGGATGAAGGAGTGGAGGTGGAGGAGGAAGAGGAGGAGGAAGGAGTGGAGGAAGAGGAAGGAGTGAGGGAGGAGGAAGAAGAAGAGGATGAAGGAGTGGAGGTAGAGGAGGACAAGGAGGAGGAGGAGGAGGAAGGAGTAGAAGAGGAGGACAAAGGATTGGAGGAGGAGGAAGAGGAGGAGGAGGAAGAGGAGGAGGTGGGGGTAGAAGCTGAGGACAAGGAGGAGGAGGAAGAAAAGGACGCAGAGGAGGAGAGGGAAAAAGAAGGACTGGAGGGAGAGAGAGAGGAGGAGGAGGAAGCAGCAGGGGTTGACAAGGAGGAGGAGGAGGAGGAAGAGGAGGAAGCAGCAGAAGGAGTTGAAGTGGTCGAGGAGGAGGAGGAGGAGGGAGAAGAAGAAGGGCCAAGAGAGGAAGAGGAGGAGAGAGCTGAAGCAGCTGCTGATGAAGAGGAGCATGAGGTGAAGGCAGCGGAGGAGAAGGAGGAGGAGGAGGAGGAGGAGGTAGCTGCTGATGAAGACGAGGAAGATGAGAAGGAACCTGAAGCAGCTGCAGCTGAGACTGAAGATGATGAAGATGAGGTCAAAGAGGCTGATGAAGATGAGGAGGAAGAAGAGAAGGCTGCTGATGAAGATGATGAAGAGGAGTCTGAACCTGCAGCCGCTGATGGTGAGGATGATGAAGATGATGAAGAAGAAGAGTCTCCTGAACCGATCTCCACCTCTGAGGATGAAGAGTCTCCTGGGTCTGAGTCTGACGCTCCCGTTGATGTCAAAGACAGTGACGAAGACGTAGTCCTGCCTGATGAAGACGATGAAAAGGACGAAGGCCGGACCAGTGACGATGCATTCACTGACAGCTCAGAAGTCATTGACTCTGCACTTCTCTCAAGTGAGGAGGAGGAAGAAGATGACGAAGACGACAGATTAGCGGAGGGTGTCACAACGTCTGACAGCGACGACATCATCGCAGGAGACAGCGATGAAGACCTGGAGCTCGATCTTCCACCTGTTCCTGCCGCCAGTGAGGATGAGGAAGATGAGGAAGACCATAAACCTGCCGAACAGGAAGATCTTCCTCCTTTACCTGCTGTCGAGGATGATGATGATGACGACGAAGACGACGTCAAAGTCGCTGAAGACACTGATGATGATGAGGAGGAGCTTGACCAATCAGACGAGGACATCTCTGTCGCATCCTCTGAGCACTTTGCGGACGATGAAGATGATGACGAAGACAGTGACCTCAAAGACGAAGACCTCGACTTTGACCTTGACAAAGACGTCCACGTTGACCTCGATGACGATGACAGACCTGATGATGTCACTGAAGAAGACATCCATGACGATGACGGTGATGAAGAAGAGGAGGAGGAAGTCCACGCCCCTCCCTTTGAGAGCACAGACAGCGGAGTCTTAGGCGATGAAGACGATGATGACGTTGCTCCTACTGACGAAGAGACTGTCTTCAGCGATGACATCACCTATGACACAACCGACGATGATGACGATAAAGATGACGAAGATGTCGACAGCAGCTCATTTGAGTTCACCTCCGATGAAGAAAAACAAACATCCGTTGATGCTGAGAAAGGCGATGAAGACGACGATGAAGATGAAGTCCCATCAGAGTCTGTAGCTGGGGGGGATGATGAAGACGACGATGAAGACGACGATGAAGACGACGATGAAGACGACGATGAAGACGACGATGAAGACGACGATGAAGACGACGATGACGATGAAGATGTGCTAGCAGGTATATTCCAGTATTATTGATTCTGTGACACACAGCCAGAGAAAATGCTCTTTTCTGATTGGCTGGCAGGCGCCATTCAGGAGTTAAACTGCAACAAAGAATCAATCACTGATCAGATGTCAACTGTTAAAATAATAATAGTAATATAATTCTATATCTGATAATTATGTCATTTTTAAGAAAACAGTACTGAAATGTCCCTTTGTTTGTCCCGTGTTCAACAATAATATTATAACTAACTAATAAGTTTCTTCAGTCCAAAATGGCGTCTGTCGTCAAAAAGCACCAGAGTTTCATGTCTTTCCCTCTACGCTCAACGACTGTTTGTAGCTGCCACCGCAGCAGCGCTCACTGTCCAGGAGGAGGCGCTAAAGCTAAGGCAGACGAAAGACTGAGGCGAAGACGAGGACGAAGACGAGGACGAAGATGAGGACGAGGAGGACGAGGACGTCAAGCAGGCTGCTGATGAAGACGAGACTGAGGAGGCTGAAGCAGAAACACTTGGTGTTTATCACACATCTGTTAGACCTGCTGTGTTTCACTGTGCATCTAATATTCAGTCATTTTATGGAACTATGACGTTCATCATACCAAAAATCTACGTATCAGACAGAAGAGCAGCAGTTAAAATGTGGAAACAGACGCGTCTGCGTCGTGAAACCAGGTTAAAATCACTGAACACAAAACTTATTTAGCAAATGAAGTTGAATGTTTCTGCAGCTTCAGTCTGCCGTCAGCAGTCTAGAGTACCACCAGTACACCACTACAGAGTACCACCAGTACACCCGTACAGAGTACCACCGGTACACCACTACAGAGTACCACCGCCCCGTACACCACTACAGAGTACCACTGGTACACCACTACAGAGTACCACCGGTACACCACTACAGAGTACCACCGCCGTACACCACTACAGAGTACCACCACAGAGTACCACCGGTACACCACTACAGAGTACCACCGGTACACCACTACAGAGTACCACCAGTACACCACTACAGAGTACCACCCCACCGGTACGCCCCTACAGAGTACCACCAGTACACCACTACAGAGTACCACCGGTACGCCCGTACAGAGTACCACCAGTACACCACTACAGAGTACCACCAGTACACCCGTACAGAGTACCACCAGTACACCCGTACAGAGTACCATCTGTACTGTGAGATGCTACTGGAACGATCTGTAGGCCTACAGTTTATATACAGTAGCTACTTAGAAACAGAGAGACACTTTACTCTAACTGAATACTACTACTACTACTACAGTAGCTTCATAAACTGAGCTCGTCCTGATGAATCCACATATTTAAACAACCAGCTGACTGTCGGTGCTTCAAATAAGAATAAAATAATGAGCTTATTGCTGTCATCATATCAGAGTCTGCATCGGCCCAAAGCTCACGAGTGATATTAATGGAAACAACATGCTTGTTTTTTTTTTTTTTTTATGCTAATGGTCCCATCTGTAAATACGTACTTTTTAATGATACAGCGCAATTTCATGATTTATAGAAAATAACTGTGTGGACCCCACAGTGACAGTCACTGGATTACAGGATGAAAAAACCCCAACTAAAAATAAAATAAAATAAAATAAAATAAAATAAAATAAAATAAAATAAAATAAAATAAAATAGCCAACATACTTTTCATGTTTTTCTTAATTTTAATCCTGTTTATGTAGACTGTTATTTTCCCACCATATGTACTGTGTATTACTTAGTTTTAATAGTTTTCAGAAACAAAGACATGACAAAGATTTAAACATCATCTCCGTGACATCAAATTCATCATCTAAGTTTTCAGTCACATAGGCCTTCACATCGTCTTTCACCCAACACCGTCTTGTTTTGTGCTAATGTGCTGTAGTTTTGGAGGGTTTAAAACTTTTTGCACATATTTACTCACATTTCACATTAGTGTTGTTTAACCAGCCTGCAGCTGTCCAGCATGAAGAGAACCCATGAAACCCAGATTCATGAGACTGAGTATGAAACAGACCAGTAAAGTCCTATAACTTCTTTTTCATCCTGGTTAAAGTAAAACCTGCTCGTCCATTCATGAGTCTAACGATGAGCGCCATCACTCACCTGCTGCTTCCTTCTTCAGCCACCGGTCAGCCTGCCGCTCTCGAGGAGGACGATGACGAGGGGCAGGACGAAGAGCCAACGGCTGAACTAAAGAAAACTGTGGACGAGCCTGAAGATAAAGAAGAGGAGGAGTACGATGAAGACGACCATGGAGAGAAGGCCACGGTGGATGTGATCAAACCTGTACCTGAACCTGAGAAAGAAGCACCAAAGACTGAACCCACAGGTCAGAGAGACAGTTACAGGTGTTATATATCACATTTACCTGCACCGGGACTTCACCTGGACTTTTATATATCACATTTACCTGCACCGTGACTTCACCTGGACTGTTATATATCACATTTACCTGCACCGGGACTTCACCTGGACTGTTATATATCACAGTTACCTGCACCGTGACTTCACCTGGACTGTTATATATCACATTTACCTGCACCGTGACTTCACCTGGACTTTTATATATCACATTTACCTGCACCGTGACTTCACCCGGACTATTATATATCACATTTACCTGCACCGGGACTTCACCTGGACTTTTATATATCACATTTACCTGCACCGTGACTTCACCTGGACTGTTATATATCACATTTACCTGCACCGTGACTTCACCCGGACTATTATATATCACATTTACCTGCACCGTGACTTCACCTGGACTGTTATATATCACATTTACCTGCACCGGGACTTCACCTGGACTGTTATATATCACAGTTACCTGCACCGGGACTTCACCTGGACTGTTATATATCACAGTTACCTGCACCGGGACTTCACCTGGACTGTTATATATCACATTTACCTGCACCGGGACTTCACCTGGACTTTTATATATCACATTTACCTGCACCGTGACTTCACCTGGACTGTTATATATCACATTTACCTGCACCGGGACTTCACCTGGACTGTTATATATCACGTTTACCTGCACCGGGACTTCACCTGGACTGTTATATATCACATTTACCTGCACCGGGACTTCACCTGGACTGTTATATATCACATTTACCTGCACTGGGACTTCACCTGGACTGTGTGCTCTGTGGTTTCAGTGTGTCCCTGTATGACCTCTGCTAAGGCCAAGGAGACTGCCACTGAGACTGCAGACAGAAAAGGTTTGAGATTCTCCTGTAATGAACATCTTTGTTATAACTCACTGTCAGCGGAGGGATTTTATTTTGAAGGTTAAGGTTTAGAGGGTGTTTGGTAGCTGTAGTGTTGCTGTTTGCTGTCAGTCTCACTTCAACATTTTCACAATAGCAGTGAGAATGAAGAGTCTTAATACAGCTGTGTGATCAATACTGTAATAAAAGTAATGCTTGTTTTACTCTGGCTGCTCTTTCGGCCTCAGCTCATCACTCTTCAGCCTTGAAAATACCTGATTTCTTCCTCCAGAAATCAGGTATTTTTATAGGAATATGAATTAAATGTGGTTCACAAATACTGAACAACATTTAGAGATTGGAGTCATTCCTTCAACCAGGATCTTTATTACTTTTAAGATGTTACCTATCCACATTAAATGGAGTCAATAACATGTATTAATGTACCAGTCAGGGACAAGGACAGCAAGGCTGTAGAGGACTAGTCAGAACTGTCTGTTACGTTTTGTGTTCGAGATCATGCTCTACTCTGATGTTACCTATCTGCTAGTAATGCCAGAATATAAACCTAATTTGCTCTGATTAAAGCAGATTACTGTGAGCTGCAGGGCCTGTGGTCCAGTGGCAGACGTACGTTGCTCTTATAGTTTGTAGTTTTAAGTCAAGATGTCCTGCTTGTGTTTTCAGATGCTCCTAGAAGAGTTTCAGCTGTGAGGAGGAGAAAAGGTACAGTATGGATAATAACTAGTTTAAAGCCACCACACTAAAGTCCACATACAAATAAAGCCAATGTTTAGGAGTGAAGCTGGTGTTTTAGTGTTTCTGATCAACCTGCATCTCAAAGCTGAAACTGAACATGAAAGGCTGGAGCAGGTTGGACTGACAGTAAATGCCGCTTAACACCGCAGCTCTATTTATCTATGACCAGGAGGCGTGTTCGTGTGTTTCAGATGCGTTTCAGGTGGGAAGAAATTCTTCGTAACACGTCAGCATGTCACAGGATGTGTTAACTGATTGGCTGTAGGTCCTCTGTGGTCGCATCTCGCTGCTGCTAACAGAGCGTTGTGAACACACGCCCTCATCCCAGCTACCCTCGCTTTGTCACGCCCCGAGGCATCAGATCAATTTATTATATTTTATAAAAAATTAAATCATAAGAGTTATCTCGAGACCAGGTCTAGACCGCACCATGTAATTTAGAGACCCAGCAAGAGATCCCCATGAGAGAGCATCGTTATGTGACAGTGGCCAGAAAGAGCGTTAGTCTGTTATACATAGCAACGGTCTGTTATACATAGCAACGGTCTGCTATAGATAGCAATGGTCTGCTATAGATAGCAACGGTCTGCTATACATAGCAACGGTCTGCCATACATAGCAACGGTCTGTTATACATAGCAACGGTCTGTTATACATAGCAACGGTCTGCTATACATAGCAACGGTCTGCTGTACATAGCAACGGTCTGTTATACATCGCAACGGTCTGTTATAGATAGCAACGGTCTGTTATACATAGCAACGGTCTGTTATACATAGCAACGGTCTGTTATACATAGCAACGGTCTGTTATAGATAGCAACGGTCTGTTATACATAGCAACGGTCTGTTATACATAGCAACGGTCTGTTATACATAGCAACGGTCTGTTATAGATAGCAACGGTCTGTTATACATAGCAACGGTCTGTTATACATAGCAACGGTCTGCTATACATAGCAACGGTCTGTTATACATAGCAACGGTCTGTTATAGATAGCAACGGTCTGTTATACATAGCAACGGTCTGTTATACATAGCAACGGTCTGCTATACATAGCAACGGTCTGCCATACATAGCAACGGTCTGTTATACATAGCAACGGTCTGCCATACATAGCAACGGTCTGCCATACATAGCAACGGTCTGTTATACATAGCAACGGTCTGCTATACATAGCAACGGTATGCTATACATAGCAACGGTCTGCTATACATAGCAACGGTCTGCTATACATAGCAACGGTCTGTTATACATAGCAACGGTCTGCTATACATAGCAACGGTCTGTTATACATAGCAACGGTCTGCTATACATAGCAACGGTCTGCTATACATAGCAACGGTCTGCTATACATAGCAACGGTCTGCTATACATAGCAACGGTCTGTTATACATAGCAACGGTCTGCTATACATAGCAACGGTCTGCTATACATAGCAACGGTCTGCTATAGCTAGCAACGGTCTGCTATACATAGCAACGGTCTGTTATACATAGCAACGGTCTGCTATACATGGCAATGGACTGTTATACATAGCAATAGTCTGTTACACATAGCAACAGTCTGGTAGAGCTAGTAGAAACCTCAGGGGGAACCAGAACCAAAACCAGAACCAAAACCAGAACCAAAACCAGAACCAAAACCAGAACCAAAACCAGAACCAGGCTCTGGGTGGGCAGCCATCTGCCTCCCTCACTGAGTCAGGTTTAGGAAAGAACTACGTTGTCATGCTTCAGACTCCAAGGACGATACAGTGAAACTGGGACTGAACGTCTCCTGGATGGAGGCCCTGTGTTTGATGGACCGTCCACCTGCCCGGTGCGTCTCTTTCACTTCCTCTGAGCGTTGAATGTTGCTGTGGACGGTTCACGTTGTAGTTAAGGGAACACCCGGTGCCTTTCATACCGGTGCTAAAGGGCGCCTTTGCATCTGTATCGAACGCCACCGGCGTCACAAAGCCATGAACAGGCAGAGTATAAAGATCCTTTTTCAGTATCCATATGTAATCTTCTTTTCTGTCATTTTAAGAGCGTGAAGCTGTGAAGACCGATGCAAAGCCAAAAAGGAAAGGTAACACTGAACACTGAAACATGCATCTGTGATACACAGATAATCCTTCTTCCTGTGTAATCCTTCGTCTTAGTGTGAGGTGATGAATTAAATCATGTGATTGTGCTGCATCCAGCTCTGCCCAGAATTGCAGCTCTGGAGCCACAAATCAGGCGGATCAGGAGGCTTCCTGCTCTTCTCAGAGGTATTTACACATTGACTACCAGCAGATAACGGTCAATTTGGTTATTTACTAGACGTTTCGCCCTGTTTCCAGTTTTTATGCTAAGCTAGGCTAACTGGCTGCAGCTTCATATTTACTGTAAATCAATGAGAGTGATGAACCATGTCTTTAAACTCACACAAATAATTAGCTGGCCAAGAAATAAATATCTGGTCACCGTGTTGTCACAGCTTAAATTAATGGATGTTTTCTCTTTTCATTTCCAATAAAAAGCGAAGAGAGTAGAAAAGACTCCCGCCAAGACTCCCAAAAAAGGTAAGTGGACGAACCAGCTGGCAGCACGTCACAGTCACAGTCAGTTTATATCGGCCAGTATGATCAATCACGAGAGGCTTTACGGTTCGTACAGTCTTCAACCCTCGAATCAGATAACAGTAAAGTTACAGTAAAGATAATCATGTAAGGGATGATGAACAACGACAACGTGGCGACGGCCTGTTTCTGTCCTGACAGGGACACTCTTGTAAAGGAGATTTTTAATCTCAATGAATCCTTTCCTGTTTTAATGAATTCTAAATTAATGAATTAATTTATTAATTGTATGTATTATTAATTGTATTAATTGTATGAGTTTGCAGGACAACAAACAAACATGACTGTTTTCTTTTCATTTGGTCATTTTTCTTTGACAGAGACAGAGACCAAAAAACAGGAGGAGGTCCCAGAATCTGGACAGGAAGGTATAGTACCTGTATATTCATCATGAATTTAAAGTAAATATAGTTGTATTTATGTAGTAACCTGGAGGGACGTGTACTTCCTTTGGTGCGTTTCAGTTGGTCCTTGCCGGCCTGCCCCAGTCTACTGCCCGTCCCCACCTGGCTGGTATGGTAAGTTATCATTCAGGGGAAATAAATATCTGACTGTATTACTCTTCTGCCTCAAAATGTGTATTTATCTTCCAGTTCATCACGTCGTCACAGACAACCCGTATCCTCCTCCGACCGTGTCAGGTACTCACACTGTTGTCACGTCAACCGGGAGTGATGGAAATCACTGTGATCTGGCAGCAATATAAAGACACACATTTGTTCCCAGCTTCCTCTGCTCCGGTTCTGACGGCTCACCCGGTCCATCCCGGAGCTCCGCCGCTGCAGCCTTTTTATCAGCAGCCGCTCTACGCCCAGTACCAACCATATCAACCCATGCAGCCAGTGATGCAGCCCCAACCGGAGCCAGCACAGCCAGCACAGCCAGTCCCGCCAGTCCCACCAGCTGAACCAGTCCCACCAGTCCCACCAGCTGAACCAGTCCCACCAGTCCCACCAGCTGAACCAGCCCAGCCAGAGGCCAAAGAGCAAGAGGCTCCGGTCCAGCCAGAGATCCAGACTGCGGCTGCTGAAGTTCGTCCGGCTGTAACTCCGGTCCAGGGTGAGAACAGATGCTTTAGTCTAGTCTTCTTATACAGTCATGATCTTATTTCAAGTCTTATTTCAGTCATGATTCAGTGATCAGAAGTGAAAGTCAGTCGTTGGTTCTGTGTCACCATCAGCTCCCAGCAGCGGAGCTACGCTGCCGCCATTTTGGACTGAAAGCTACCAGACCTCAGTAAAACGTCCTACAGAGAGACATACTGAAGTAGAAATACATTATTTCTATTGTCATATTTAATGTCTGTACTTCAGAGCCAATGGAGCTGATCAGAACCGACCACCTGGAGGAATTAGTTCTCTTATCTGGGTGGAGATGCGGCTCCTCCGGGCTAAAATACTGCATAGTTTCATTATATATTTTATATTTCATTTGTTCCTGGTGCAATAAATGGTCCTAATTTGACTGCACTGCTCAGGGCTATCGTTTTAATGGATTGATGCTTTTATACGGACAGTTACATCTCCTGCTTTTACTTGGCTGTAACTGTGATTAATGTCCCATGACCTCTTGCAGGTTTGTCCTCTTGGCCTCAAATGAAAAACTGAACTGAGTCTTGTCTTGATTGTGAAGAAATATATCTATGACTTATCTAAACTGTTGTCTGTCTTAAAGCAGCAGAGACTGTTGAGGAGGAGGTGAAGGCTGCCTCCACCAAGACAGGTGCACACTATTTAATTCACAGTCACAAAATTACTTTTCTCTTAATCATTAATGTTAACAGTTATTTATTAATATGTGATATTTTCCAGCTGCAAAGAAGAAAA
Organism: Pterois miles; assembly: GCA_947000775.1. Taxonomy (NCBI): domain Eukaryota; kingdom Metazoa; phylum Chordata; class Actinopteri; order Perciformes; family Scorpaenidae; genus Pterois; species Pterois miles. Next base: position 1,699,766 of record CAMQGK010000634.1, on the reverse strand, counting down.
GCAAGGCTGCTGAAAAAGGTACCTCCTGCTTCTCCAGGTCACTGAACATTTCATTTGTCAGTAAACGAGAGGATTCCCTCATAAATAACCACGGCTGCAGCATTAAACAGAAATGTACACTATGAGGCTGAATGCATTCATTATGGAAAGTGAACTCTGCCTGGTCATAATCGTACTCGGACACCTTGGTGGAGGTCTGAGCTCCCCGAGGTCCGTTCTCATGCTACAGATGATCCACACAGTAAATCTACAGACACAATCACACCTCAGTGAGATATTAATAACATAACTCAACACTCACTTCTCCGAACCTAGACGCTGCAGCTTCCAAAGACAAAACCGACGCTGGTGCTGCAGAGAAAGGTGAATGAACTCTGCAGCTCACTGAGGTTGTCTTTAGGAGTATATCCACTTTGATTTCATATAACTTATTAATATTTATATGTTGCAGAACCAACAGCAAGAAAAGAGAAAACCAAAGCAGCTGCAGCTTCGAAGAAAGGTAATGAACATTTAGGTGGAACAGAAAGTTTCTACTTCACATAGCCTGAAAATGGCTTTAAGGTTGTATCATGTATCTTTGAGATTTAATATCTGTGTTTCTACAGAGCCGGCTGTTAAAGAGAAAACCAGACCTGCTGCAGCTGCTAAGAAAGGTGATGAACATTTTAGTGGAGTATAAAGTTTCATATTTCATAACCTCATCATTATAGTGGTTGTATAAATGTGATTTATGGTTCAGTTTTATAATACAGGTGCGTTGTCTCTCTTTGCGAGCATGTGAAAGCATTGCTTCTGAAAGGCTAAACGCCAACAAATACGGACTGAAGCAGAATATTTCATTAGATAAAACATATAGTGAATTTTGGAAATGATTACGTCTATATTATTTTCTATACATTTTTTTTACACTTATTGGAAATATTTGAGACGAACAAGTCAGAAACAATCCAACGTAGCCTCCACCAGAACCTGATTCTAGGTCAACGTTACGCCACAAATTTCTTCAACATATTAATGCAAAATGTGAGTTTTAGGTTGTAGTGGACACAGTTTTAAAGCTAGACTGAAGATCCTGGTCTCATCTGCTACTACTACTACCTAATACTACTACTACTACTACTACTACTACTACTACTATTACTACATCCTGGTCTCATCTGAAACTAGAGAACCTGATGGATCCATCAGTACCAACCAGGTCAGACTACTACTACTACTACTACTAGTACTACATCCTGGTCTCATCTGAAACTAGAGAACCTGATGGATCCATCAGTACCAACCAGGTCAGACTACTACTACTACTACTACTACTACTACTACATCCTGGTCTCATCTGAAACTAGAGGACCTGATGGATCCATCAGTACCAACCAGGTCAGACTACTACTGCTACTACTACTACTACTACTACATCCTGGTCTCATCTGAAACTAGAGAACCTGATGGATCCATCGGTACCAACCAGGTCAGACTACTACTACTACTACTACTACTACTACTACTACTACATCCTGGTCTCATCTGAAACTAGAGGACCTGATGGATCCATCAGTACCAACCAGGTCAGACTACTACTACTACTACTACTACTACTACTACATCCTGGTCTCATCTGAAACTAGAGAACCTGATGGATCCATCAGTACCAACCAGGTCAGACTACTACTACTACTACTACTACTACTACTACTACTACTACATCCTGGTCTCATCTGAAACTAGAGAACCTGATGGATCCATCAGTACCAACCAGGTCAGACTACTACTACTACTACTACTACTACTACTACATCCTGGTCTCATCTGAAACTAGAGAACCTGATGGATCCATCAGTACCAACCAGGTCAGACTACTACTACTACTACTACTACTACTACTACATCCTGGTCTCATCTGAAACTAGAGAACCTGATGGATCCATCAGTACCAACCAGGTCAGACTACTACTACTACTACTACTACTACTACTACTACTACTACATCCTGGTCTCATCTGAAACTAGAGAACCTGATGGATCCATCAGTACCAACCAGATCAGACTACTACTACTACTACTACTACTACTACATCCTGGTCTCATCTGAAACTAGAGAACCTGATGGATCCATCAGTACCAACCAGGTCAGACTACTACTACTACTACTACTACTACTACTACTACTACTACTACATCCTGGTCTCATCTGAAACTAGAGAACCTGATGGATCCATCAGTACCAACCAGGTCAGACTACTACTACTACTACTACTACTACTACTACTACTACTACATCCTGGTCTCATCTGAAACTAGAGAACCTGATGGATCCATCAGTACCAACCAGGTCAGACTAGCTGGTAGTGCAGGAGGTTAAATAGGGTCCAGACTTGACCTCTAACCTCCAGATGTGTGGATGTAAATGGGTTCTCTGGGTCCCCACCAGTCTCCCCTTTACAGACATGCCCACTTTCTGATAGTCCCAGTCAGTCTGGATCAAGTCCTAGTCCAGTCAGCACTCTGACACACTGACAGCTGTTGTTGTCTGTTGGGCTGCAGTTTGTCATGTTCTGATTGGAGCAGATTGTTGATGCTACAGTCAGAACCTGGGAGGGTTTCTGGACAATATCTGGTATTGATTAGTGTTGTTATTGATTTACAATAATAAATATATACATACATTTACATAAAGCAGCATATTAGTCCACTAACATGTTGATCAGAGGATTAAAAACTGGACTAATCTCCCTTTAAGGGACATTATGAACAGATAAAAAATGTGGGATTTAATATTTTAATTGATTGACAACTTTAAATTCTACAAATAGTATAAAACTAATAATATTAGTGCAGCTGACATATGTATCTTTGAGATTTAATATCTGTGTTTCTACAGAGCCGGCTGTTAAAGAGAAATCCAGACCTGCTGCAGCTGCTAAGAAAGGTGATGAACATTTTCACCTCACACAAACAAATAAAACAAGAAAAAAGACGCTTCTGTACAGTTAGAGGCACCGTACGGGAGGATGAGACCAAGTTTCTACTTCACATAAATAAAATAAAACAGGAGAAAACAATATTACAATATTAGGATATGTGTAGACGGAGAGGTAATCACCATAATGTTAACATGCTTTTACCCCCTGAAAGGTAAAACACCATCATTACAGAAAGCATCAACATTATTGAATCATACTAGAACTGATAGTTCACTCAGAAATAAATTTAGATTCAGGCCAGTAATCCCGACTCTTTCCTGCTATCAGAGCCTGCAGCAGCGCGACACAAGAGGAGATCAGGTGAGTCCACACAGCGGCAGGTATCACAGTACTGAGACAACCATCAGCCACGTCACTGACATGAATGTGTCTGTTGTTGCTGCTCCCAGAAGAATCAGCCGTCAGGAGCAGAGACAAAGCTTCTCCCGCCAAGAAAGGTCTGACGCTCAACAACCACTTCACTGACATCTGAGGTCAATCTTCTCATTCCTCGTCAGCATCGTCTTCTGTTTATACACTTAAATCTTCAACAGATCCGGAACCAGAACCGCGTCCACAGCCGGTCAGACTCAGATCCAGATTAGAACCTGCGAGGAGGCTGAACACGACCTCTGAGGCGAAGGAGAAACCTGCCAGACCTCCGTCCGAACCAGGTACCCAGCACCGGGTCCTTTATGGTTTCATTGTTTCATGGTGGGGCTGAGCACGACTCTTCATTTTCATGTCTTTTTATTTTCAGCCAAAACCAGATCAAAATTACTGGCAGACAACAAAGGTGAGTGTACATGTTGGTGTGTCTTTGTTGGTTTTTTAAACCTCCTCAGAAGAGTCAGTTATTTTACTCTTCTGTCAGTGAAAAGTTGAGGCAGAGAAATAAATGTGACACTGTGAGTGTGACACTAAAACTTAACAAGGCTCAGACACCGTTCACTGCTACACCAGCTGTATATGTAAGTCTGAATCGGCAGCTCCACCTCCAGTCCATCCAGTCCTCCATCGCTCTGAACCCTGGCTCTCCACAGGGCTGTGTGCTCAGTCCCCATACAGAACCGAGGTGGACCGACTGGCTATGTGGTGCAGATCCACCAATCTCTCTCTAAACATAGGGAAGACCAAAAAGGTCTTCACTGACTTCAGAAAGAAGACCACCATACCCCCCTGATCGACGGTGAGGGAGTGGAGAGCTGCTCAAAGTTCTTGGAAGTGCACATTACTGCAGACCTCTCCTTGTCCTGACACTTCACCGAGGACCTCTCCTGGTCCTCCCACATCACCGAGGACCTCTCCTGGTCCTCCCACATCACCGAGGACCTCTCCTGGTCCTGACATTTCACCGAGGACCTCTCCTGGTCCTCCCACATCACAGAGGACCTCTCCTGGTCCTCCCACATCACCGAGGACCTCTCCTGGTCCTGACATTTCACCGAGGACCTCTCCTGGTCCTCCCACATCACCGAGGACCTCTCCTGGTCCTGACATTTCACCGAGGACCTCTCCTGGTCCTCCCACATCACACAGAGGCGCCACAGAGAGTGCTCTGACCAGCTGTATCGCTGTCTGGTTTGGGATTTGCAAGATCTCAGATTGCAGAGACCCTGCAGCAGACAGTGAAGACCGCTGGACCGATCACAGGAAGTGCTCTCCCATCCATCCAGGACATCCGTGATGCTCGGTGCACTCGGAGGGCCACCAGCATTGTGGCACACATCCAGTCCACCCTCCTCCCCTTTGGCAGGAGGTACCAGAGCATCCGTGGTACCACCAGACTGTATAACAGCTTCATCCCCAGGCTGTTAACACTTAACTTAACACTTAACCCCCTGTACAATGTCTGTCCGACTCACCTCCCAGAATCACTCAACATTTCAACATAATGACTTTCTGTTGTCCACTGACCAAATCAAGTAGAAGAGATCACTCGTATGGCTGAACATTTGAAGAAAAACTAACTTTATGTGAGCTGTCATGGACGTGCTGTCTGAGGATACGCTGGGCTCATCTCCCCTCATGTCGTCAGTCATGGTCCAGTATGAATCATTTACAGGAAGAATAATTCAGCATTTACTGAAGAGACTAAAGATGTCTGATATGTTTTATGATTCATGGATGCACATTAAGAACATTTTGATGTTGCTGATATTCACTGGGTTTGTGGGTTTGAGCTCCATCTCCAACATGTCAGACAATTTTTATAAAGCGTCGTTTCCACTGAACAAAGGAATGAAAGTCCTGTAAACAGACGTGGCCGAGTGGAAGAGAAGGCAAAGCAAAGAGACGTGGTACTGACATCTGGCAGGATAAATCACATTTCTTGGAAACATGGGAGCAGATTATCAGATTAAATGAGCTGTTTTATGCTTGATAAAGTTCCAGTTAGGGACAAACCAAGCTGCATCACACTGAGACCACAATAATACTGCAGCGATATCAAATGTGCACCATGATTACACAGTAGAGACACAGATATCTGTCAGGATGCAATAAGGCTGTCTCTCAGTCAGAGAGGGTTCAATATAGGTCTGATCTGGATTCACAGATGGAGGGTCTAATATCTGGATTCACGGATGGAGGGTCTAATATCTGGATTCACAGATGGAGGGTCTAATATCTGGATTCACAGATGGAGGGTCTAATATCTGGATTCACGGATGGAGGGTCTAATATCTGGATTCACAGACAGTGAAAGTGATGAATCTGATGATTTCTGTGGAAGTTTGACACTGATCACCTTCTCTCTGTTTCCTCTCGTTCTGTCATTTCAGATAAAGATAAGCAACCTTCACAAGCCAGTAAGTACGATCATCAGTTATGGTGAACAGCAATGAAAGAAATGTAAATGTCTGACGTTTCTGCTAAAAGACGGCGTTAAAATGATCACTGGGTCAGATATTCTTGCTGTGACTCGGCTGAAAGACATGATAGACAACACATGTCGTCCTGACCAATCATAGCTTGCCATCTGTCACGACCTGTGTGATGTCATCAGGAAGGAGGGGCTAGGGACTGACCTCCAGGAACAAGAACGTAAACTAACAATGGTGTCCTCAGTGGCTGTGTATGTGCTGGGAAAAGCCCAACAAAAGAAGAAATGCCATCAGTCCTCATCATTTTCGCCATGTTTACAGTTGAGGAGTGCTCCTATTGGTCAATATCAAGGCGCACGTCATGGAAATTATCATAACTGTTGGGATTATGTCTTTTATTGGGATGTTGAGAGGCGCCGACCACCATGATTCACTAGATGGGATTGAAACAACTTGTTCTTGCTCCAGACATACAGATGGTGTAGTCCTACGCTTCGAGCTAGGACGCTCTGGGTACTGGTCCAGGGTCAGTTTAGGACGTGTCAGGGATGGCGTCAGTTTCCACCCCTTACATACAATCTCTTTTAGTAGTATAGTAGTCGTATTAGTGTGAAACCCATTAGACTGGTTTATCAGTGTAAACCCATTAAACTGGTTTAACTGAAATGATCTGAAACAAGGTTATAATGGTTCTGAATTTTACATCAATCTTATCTGAGTTTTGACCTTTTGTTTTCATACTTCATCTGCTAGTTTTAGTTTAGTACCCGTTTTTTTTTTTTTTTATTTATATTTACTGTATATTCAGTTTTAGTTTGTATTTGTTGAGGATGAGGATGAGGAGATGTTAGCAGGCCCAGTTCAGTTATTAAATCCTGACAGACACTTACTGAGACCTGAAATGCAGCCGATCCAGGCAGGAACAAAAGGTCAGCAAGGAAACCAGACAGCAGCCACACCAGCAGAGAAACACACTCTAAATACACTACACAGCTGCAACACATCAGGGCGGGGCTCACAATCACAAAGACAGGAAGTACAACCAGACGTGACAAAGACCTGAGTGACTTTCAAATTAAAACAGGAAACACACCACAACCAAAACCCAGGACCAGGACAGACCAGCTATAATGTCTCAGACGTATGTAGCTGCACATCCATTTAAAATATGGAGAACTGTGTGGGAATGGACGTACGCAGGACACTCGCCTCAGAAAACAAGACGAGATTAAAGTTCACAGTACTTGTAGTACTTCTAGTACTACTTCTAATTAAACAGAGAAGTACCTGTAGTATTTCTAATGAAACAGAGAAGTACTTGTAGTACTCCTAATGAAACAGAAGCACTTGTAGTAGGATGACGTAGACCTGAGCTGGTTTCCATGTTTTCTGCTTGTTGTTCATAGAGATTGGGTTAAAGAAAAGGAAAAGAGCTTGAAGTAAACCTTAAAGGTATCACTTCATTTCCATCATCGTGCTGCTGGTTGACTCAATACGAACCTGCTTTAATGACCTGAACAACATGACACTAATCAGACCTTAACGAGATGAGCTGATTGGGACAGACTGTCGGCCGTTTGACTATATATACATATAACAACAACAGCAATAATTACTGTGTGTATAATTAGTTTTAAACACATTTAAACTGGTTTATCAGTGTAAACCCATTAAACTGGTTTATTTTGTTTTTTAGTTAAACCCATTAAACTGGTTTAAACATTTTTAAACTGGTTTATCAGTGTAAACCCATTAAACTGGTTTAAACACATTTAAACTGGTTTATCAGTGTAAACCCATTAAACTGGTTTAAACCCATTTAAACCGGTTTATTAGTGTTCGTCTTGAGTCATCCAGTGCAGCGTCAGCCCCCCACACCTCCCTGATATTAACGTCTCACACAGTACTTCCTGTTTCCCAGCGTGTGATGTCTCCGGTCCAGTGTCGAGTCAACAGGTTTAATGTGTTTTCTGGCGGTTTGGCTTGTTTCTGACGCCTACAGCAGACGAGACAAACATCCATGTAAACGTGTAAAGACGTTTTATTGGTTGAGATGTCACAGACGCTAACAACCAGTAGTCACATGGTCATTTTTGTGCCTGATGAAACTAACCAACATTTATATCTCTGGGAGAAAAGCACCTCGTAAAGTTTACAGAAACAAAGAGAACAAGATTTCTCTCAGGAATCCTAGTTCAGGTCAGAGTGAAATATGAATCCTCCTCCCTGCTTGTGTCAGATGTACCTCAGTAGTTATAGCAGCTGGTTAACTCATCCACAGGATGTCCATAGGAGAACCTCAGGGACAACATCCTCACTGTCTCTTTAACAGTCACTCTGGTAGTTTTCGATTTGGACTCTATTCTGCTGTGTCTTTGTGTCTCAGTGACTAAAGGGGACAATAATCTGTGAAAGTGGTCCAGTATTGAGCTGTGATCAATATGTGATCGGCATCAATACAGTATAAATAATAAAGTTATAATAAGGCTCAGATAGTTATTATCAGTGTCTGACAGCTTCATCTAAAGGACCTGACAGAGACGTAAAACCTTTTTCTGACCTTTCTCTTGATCCTGTCTGTCTGTTGTTGTGTCTGGTAGTGAAACCTGGATATCTGTGTCCTCTGGCTCTAATAATGATGAACTCAAAGAGCTCATCCACGTTGTGGAAATCATGTGAATATTCAGCCATGACAGTGTAAATCTGTCAGATAACAACATGGATGCATTCACTACTCCATCAACACGTCACCACGGCAGGTTTCACCAGCAGACCACGAGGTCAGACACCAGAATCACAATCAGAGCCTGTCAGTTAGTGGACCTACATGATGGTACCAGACCGACCCAACAGCAGGTCTGCAGCGGTCCCCCCTCAGTACTGGACTGCTGTCTCTGTTCAGTCAGTTAGACACAATAACATGGATGAAAAACAGCAGATTTACCCTTTAATGCCAGCTGGCACTAATTACTTTCACAAGTGAGAAGAAATGGAGGCAGATTTTAATTTCAGCTGGACTGAACGAGCACAAATCAAAAGGGCTTCACAACCCATTTAAATGAAACCTTTTTCTCTGTGTCTTTCCTGCTGACATGCATGTCATCCTTCGTCTTCCTCCTCTCGCACAGACTCACACTCACATACCAACAGTCCTGTACAGACCATAACGATGTGTTTTATTCCACTTGTTACAGAGGAGCCTCCGACGGACGACAATACCACAGAGAAGAAGAAACCAGGTAAGAGTTGCTCAGGTTGACACTTTCACATTATTTCCTTGATTAGCTGTTTGGTCTATAAAAGCCATCCATCCATCGTCAACCGCTTATCCCGTTAGGGGTCGCGGGGAGGCTGGAGCCGATCCCAGCTGGCATTGGGTGAAGGCGGGGTTCACCTAGACAGGTCGCCAGTCCATCGCAGGACACATAGAGACAGACAACATAGAGACAGACAACCATTCACACTCACATTCACACCTACGGGCCATTTAGAGTGATCAATTAACCTAAACAGCATGTCTTTCGACTGTGGGAGGAAGCCGGAGCACCCGGAGAAAACCCACGCTGACACAGGGAGAACATGCAAACTCCACACAGAAGAGTCCCAAGCCGGTATCGACCCTGCGACCCTCTTGCTGTGAGGCAACAGCGCTAACCACTACACGATGCAGCCCTGGGCTATAAAAGCCTCCTTCATAAACCAAAAGCTTCCTAAAGCCCAACGTGACGTCCTCAAATGTCTTGTTTTGTCCGCAACTCAACGATATTCAGTTTACTGTCGTAGAGGAAAGAAACCAAGAGATTTATTATCATAAAGTGGGCATGTCTGTAAAGGGGAGACTGTGGGGACCCAGAGAAGCCATTTTATCTGTATCTGTGGCTCTAAAACTGAAACTCAAGCTCGGGGGCCACATGGAGGGAAATCTATTACTATGAGATAAAATCATGGCATAATAACTTTAAAATAACGACAACTTCAGAGTGTTTCCTTTGAGTGACTCCCTGCCTTGTTGGCTACACTATTTATTGATAGAAAAATAAAAGCTGTGCAATGCATGAACAACTTCAGAGCAGATCAGAGGCGATCAGGTTCACAGTGAGTCTTTCTCCAGTTCGCCAAAAATCTGAAAGCGTTGCCTGTTAGGTCGCCCACATCTTTCTGACGAGGAACGAGAGCAGCGTCACCACCCACCGGTTTTATCTCCCACAATGACAGCTTCAACCTGAACACACACATGCCGTCATGATACTGGGTGATAACTTCAAATTATTCAAGCGCTCTGCTCAAAGCAGAAGACATAATAGGCAGAACGACGAGGCAGCTCCGGGCCGGCTGTCAGGTAGAGCTGCTCAGCCCTGGTTTAACACTGTACTTCTATCCAGTGGACACATCTAGAACAGCAGCTTCTTTCATTGAAATATTGCAGCTCATTTTTATACTTTGCAAAATCATCTCATGGGCCGAAATTAAACCCGTTCAGGGATCAAGCCTGCACGCCGTACGTTTGACACCCCTGTACTAGATCCTCTGACAGACAGTGAAGCCTGTCCAGATCGCTGCAGTCCTGCAGGTCTCAGAGGGTTAAACCAGCCAACAATATATAAAGGAGTTCAAATGAGCAACCATCCTGTTATCGGTTGTCTTTACAGGCCAGAGATACTTCCAGTGTATCTACGTCCCTGGAAAAAATGCACAGTACCCCCTGCGACCTTTCACCCCGGCAATGTCCCCCGCCATGATGTCCCCCGCCCTCCGGTCCATGATGGAGCAGCAGCAGCGAGCGGCGAGGGCGTCGGGCCGATAGGACAACCTGAACTCTGTCCTCAGGCTGCGACCTTTGTCAATCTGAGGACAATCCACAAACAGATAAGAGTGGACTCAACTAGACTGTCTATTAATTTATTCATGTATGTCTTTTCTCTCTGTGTGGTTGAGCTCCTGACTTCGATCGCTTCCTCAGCAGTCGCCACCGCCACGCCTCACCGTGCCTTAGATATGAGACAATATCTGCACACCAGGAAGCATTTATCTCATTATTCTCTACTCACTATAATATACATAACGCTGATATTATAGGCTGAAATAAACACACACACACACCTCTGGCATGTTTTCTTTTTGCAGTCCAGTTTAATATAAGTACTCTATCATGGCACCTTATTTTGTTTCATTTAGCATTTATACTTTAAGGCATTTATGCTGAAAAATAATTTTAAAAATTAAAAAAAATTAATATTAATAATTACTTTTACTTTTTAAAGACATCCCTTTTTAAAAATAAAATGAAGCCCAGATCTGCGTCCTGTAACAGGACCAGGTGTGTTTTGCTGCTTCGCTGCTTCGCTGCTTCGCTGCGTCTGCATCAGATTAGCATGTAAATGTCTGGAGGTTAAATCCCAGGAGCTCCCACCTTTAGATCCCAGCAGCCTCCCTGTCTCTGACCACCAGCCTCATCAGCCTGGGAAATGTTGATTAATGATGAATAATAATCATATTATCTATCAGACACCAAGCTGAGCTCAACAGTGTGATAAACATGCTCCACTGAAACTAAAGGCACAACATGTTTAGATACATACTCTGACATGTTAAATGCTAATTGTTGGATGTTTTTCATTCCCAGACGCTCCATGTTGAGAGGAAATTTAAAGGTGTCCTTAACTTCAGCCAGGTGAACATCAGGGCTAGAAGTTTAAAGTATATAGACCCCTCATCTAATATCATCAATAGATTTAATACTTGAATTTTGTATAATTGGCCTTTCTTTTCTATTTCCTATGCAAATCTTTAAACCTCAGAAGTCGCTGATAATAAGTCAGCGTTTGTTGTTTTATTTTGAGTTCAGTTCATAGAATCAGTGGCATCATATTTCTGTTTATCTGTTCACATAGAGGATGATATATAATATAAAGATAAAGAAAATTAAAGATAATGAGCTGTCTTAGTTAGTGTGTTCAGAACATAGACTGTAGATAAAGATGGACGACGTGACCGCTCCACGAACGTGAAGCCAAATCATCTGGATTGCCCCCTGGTGGCTGGCTGCAGTATAGCTCATAAGCCCCGCCCCCCCTTGTTAGTGGATGGATCAAATAAAAAACTAAAAGTCAAATAAAGACGAATAAAGGTCTCTGTCATTTCAGGCTGTTCTCGTCACGCTGGTGTTTGGTCCTTTTTCTGATTGGTTTGGTTTTAATTTGATGCTATAAAAAGGGGGCGGGGCATCATGATTGACAGCTGTGTCTCTGGCTGACAAGCTGCGGCCATGCTTGGCTCATGATTGGTTCGTGTGGGCGGAGCTCCACCTCCCCGTCCCATCCCCCGTCATCATCTCCATATCCATCCATCCATCCATATTTTGGCTTTACTTGCGTTCAGCGGGAGGAAGTGGAGACGCGTCGGCCATCTTTACAGTCTTTGTCTCAGAGACAGGGATTCTGCTCTGGACAGACGATGTGACCAACCAATGAGACGCTGTGATGTCTGCTGCAGTGATGCTACTGTGGATAAATGTTAATCAGCAGCTTATTTACAAAGCCTGATTTCTATCACGTCATATTTCCAGTTACCTCACTCGCTCTGGGTTTGTACCTGAACATGAGCATCATCAGCTGTTTGCTTTCTGTCTTACTGAATGAAAACCTTGACTACAAAGAACCAAAAGGGCCTTTCACTGTGTAGGCTCCATAGTCCTGGGATAAGACCCACATTAGTCCTCCAGGGCCTGCTGTGGTTCACTTTATTCACACTTACAGCTCCTATACTGTAATATTAATTCCTAAAGCACCTGTATGTTGCAGTGGTTGCCTACAGTTTAACACCTTGTGGATGGACTGTAGAGTGATGTTTGTATCTTTAACCCACAGCTTCCTCTTTGTACTGCAGGTCTATCCACAGTCTTTCAGGGCTACCTTCAGGTCAGCCTCTGGCTCTGAGACGTGAACGGCCTTAAACTGTCGTCCTGTCTACCAGCCAGCAGACTCCTCTGCTTCTGTAGAGGTCAGATTGAATCGGACTGTTTGAGTAGCGTTTGCTAAGAACTACAGTGACCAGCTGTAGATTATTCAGCCTCTTTTACATCTTGAACTACATACAGCATGTTTAATTGTTTTTAAGGATTTACTCCTTTGGTGGGATCTGGTGTGCTTGGGGCTGAGAAGGCTGAACATATTTATAGAGGGAATAATGCATCGTTGGTTTCAATCTTTTCATGAGATTAGTTCTAAATATGACAAATATAGATGTCACATCCTTTAGCAATAGCAAGGAAAATATGTGACATATCTGGGAATCAAATACAGGAAGATGCATGAACACAGATTTAAGATTCAAGACGCATCATGTAGAACTGTGGTCACAACAGCAGGCAACTGAAAAAACTGTAAAATACTCCAAAGCTGAAGAGCCGTTAACCTCCATCCTGTCTCCAGCCAGCAGGGGGCGACTCCTCTGAGTCTATAGAGTCTCTAGAAAATGATCCTCCTCTCTGATTGATTACCTCAGTAAACACTGGAAACACCAGTTTCTGGTCTCAGTCACTAGTTTCAGTCTTCTTCAACACAGCAGGATGATCATTTAGTAGATTATGGTCCATTTAGAGTCAGATAGACCAGAAAGTAGGGGACGCTTTAGGCTTTAGGCCTGCTGATTGACAGGTCAATACCACCAGGGTTGTTCAGTTTGGAAGTTGTCCATGTTTTCGTCTAACATCTTTAACCCTTTCACAGTGTGTTTTCATTTCATCAAAGTTAATTACAACATTTTCCGTCAACTAAAATATTTTATTCAGCATTCAGTTGTACTTAACTCCACCTTCACTTGTGGTTGCAAAACACCAAGACGGCGACAGCCTAAAGCTGATTTCAGAGGTGATGGAAATGCATCTGAAGTCAAAGGAAACAGTTACAGATTCAATAATACGATAACTTTAAACTTCTGAAAAGGCCTCTGTTGAAGCAAGAGAAGTGCAGTCACGCTGCAGCTGCAGAGACAAGAAGACAAACAGATAAAAAATAACAGATAACCAGAGTTCCTGTTACTGTAATGTTGCTATCGAGCTAACAGCACAGGCCCTGTGGAGGGTGTCAGTGAATATTTGCGCACAATAAGGCAAGAAAAATGCTTTGAGTTCACTCTGAATGCACGTTTAAAGTGTGTGAATGTGGGTTAGAGCCAAAGCAACCTCAGCTGGTTGTCTGCTGTTAGCATACTGAATACTGAACCAGAGGCTTGATGTCAACTTGGGGTTAACGAGTCTACGTGTGAAACGAGGTTAAACTAGCCCAGGGTCACTTCCTGTCGCCCGGCCTGAGAAATCGAAGCGTAGAGATTCGTCTTGTTTCAAATGACTCCTAATGTCCATTTACAGTCTCCTGACTGACGTTTAAAAGACGCCTGGCGTTGGCGTCTACTTCAGGTGTTTAGTTCATAGAGGGATTCTTCCAGTGGGGAGATGCAGCAGGACGGCACAGGAGGCTGCTCTGCTCTCATATATTATCATATCATCACACTGCAGCTCTGGTTTTACATCTACACACTAGACGCAAATGTACTTAGTATGTTTCACTTTACTTTTTACAGCCCAGGCACCAGAAACACATTGCCGTTGTACATGAACCACAGGACACGATGAATGTGGACGTGTCTGAACCAGAAAACATTTATGAATACGTTTCCTATCAGCCTCGTAGCGTGCTCGCAGAAACGCACAATGAGATGCCGTTTGGTTTGATTTAGGCCAAAAAACTACCTGGTCAAGGTTAGAATAAAATCCTGGTTTGTGTGAACAAGGTAACGTAACTACTGTACCTATGTAGATGATATGTCAAATTTGGGGGATTTAAAAGCAGAGTTGTGCCATGTGTGAACCCTGGAGGAAGACGAGGAACCTGCTGTAGCAGCTGCAGTTTTCTCCTTTCAATCTACTTTTGAAAGGACTTTGTAAAGATTTCACAAGTCGTTCAGAGGTTACTGAACATCATGTGTGTGTTTTTGTGAATGAGATCTACAGCAGTAGTTTTAGAGGAGATTTAATGTCGGTGGGAAATATGATGATTGTGTTGCCATAAGAGAGCAGATGAATTGCTGAAGATGTTTTTTTTTTTTCTCTCCACTGAAAAAACATGTTTGAAGTTGTTTGGTGCTTTTATTTTGTTAATGATTTCTTACATTGATATGCATGATGGTGTATTTTAAAGTTAGCAGAGCGATAGGTCAGCCAGCCAGCGGCATCAAGACTGGAGACAAGAGTTGATTTTATTTATCGCTGCCTGGAAGCTGACAGAGTCTAAGAGATAAAAATACATTCAAACACTTTTTGTTGAGGATATTTTGTGTTGTTCAGCATCATCAATAGACAATAGAGTAATGTTAATTAAGTCTCATAAGGAGACAGTATAAAGTTGCATGTATGATAAAGCAGAAGAATATGATGTCGTCACAGTTTTTAAACATTTTAGGAGCCAAATAAATGTCAGAGGTGACATTTCAGGACTGTAATGACGTCTGCTGTGTATAATATGCAGATTCACCAAAATACGCATTGAGTCAGAATGTCAATAAACATTTGCAGAAATTTGAGGCCATTACTGTCTTTCTTCATATTGTTTCCAAGCCCGAATGATGAGCGAGACCTTGTCGTTACGAGGACACAGACGGACCTTTAATTCTCCTCGAACTGTTCATTTTGCATCTTGAAGTCATTTTTCGGTTTCAAATTTTCAACCTCTCTCAGCAGCATCTGAAAGATATTTCTTAGCAATAATGAAAATGGTGAAAATGAATCAAAGGTTTAAATACATGTTGACCCCTATGTATACTATACATACTATTTGTGTATATGTATATGGGGTTTTCACCCCCCCCCCCCCCCCCTCACTCTCTTATATTTGTTTTTTTCTTTTTTGTTTTAAAGAGTATATATTATTTTTCCCCTTTGTGGATAATAAAGTAGATCTTCTTCTTCTTCTTCTTCTTATCACTGCTTCTACAACCTACTCTCCAGAAACACATCTACTATTTTCAGTCAGTGCAAAGTGTGTTGAAGCTGCAGCTTTAGAGAGAAAAGGTTTCAGCTTGTATTTGTGTCCTACCTGACAGGTGATCGTATTGATTACTGATTCTCCACAGCTGCAGGTTGGATCCTGCTGCAAAATACTGCAAATAAATACTGCACTAATGTTAAAAGACAGCATTAACTGAAGAGGTCAGACTCAAAAATAAGAGAAATGTGAGAAAATCTACGTGTGTCCATATTTATTTTGCTTGTTTTACATGATGCATTTCAGCAAATTGTCTTTGAGGACATTTATACATTTAACACCTGCTAACTCAACAGTTTGTTTGCTCCTATTATATACTGGTATCCCATAATAACTTCACTATTCAGTTTGTAGTCTGGTCTCCCCTACAGCTCCTACGGTAACTATACAATCAAAGAACAGTCATATGAAAATTAAATCAATATATAACCAAATCAAAGATCTGCATTCATTATCAGGAAATGATCAATCATGAAAATCATTCAGCGTCCATAATGATAAGAACACATCAGGCTGTTAATGGACGATGTGGCTCAGTGAGACATAAATAATTATAAAGACGGGACAGTGACAAAGCTCCATCATGAAGCAGTCAGAAATGGTGTTTTTATCACAAAACTCTTCATATGAACATTTAAATACTAACTAAACTGATAGTCTGTCACTGGTACCGCTATGTTAATCCATTTACACCACTGAAACGATACATGAAGTTCACCTTTTACACTTTTTATCACCATTCAGTGTCAAATATATGAACAACACATGTTTCTATGGATGATGGAGCATGTCCTGATTTACCTTCTCATCGCTCCTAACTGGGATTATACAGAAAACATCTGTCTGCTGAGCACATCTGGCACAGTCATGGAGGTCTGCTGGACATTTACTGCTCGTCAGCATGCACATCCACAAGCAAACCACAGGTCTGACATGAAATGTAAAATCTGTTTTCACCGTTGTTCTCCCGTACGGTGGGGGGTTCACACACGGTTTCTATCCACCTCTCTTAATGCACATCTTTAATTTGTGCATAAAAAAACTTTTAAATATCACAAAATAAACATTCAGCTGAGGTGCAAACGTTTTTGTCTTAATAAGAATAAAATGCAAGAAGCATGTGACTTATTTCTGCTTTCATCTTTTGACAATTTTATTGGGTTGAAATTGGATTTAAATTTGTGCCACATTTCTGCGGAGACTGAACTGAAAAGGTCTCTGATGGAGCTTCTAGTGTTTTAGTGTGAGGCGATTTTTCAGGTTTGCATCAGGTGTGAGCCGGTGTGGATCAATCCCACCTATCATAAAGACATAACGCAACATAGATCAGCATCATTTTCTGAAGGTGCATTTCCTCTAATGGCCACTAGATGGCGCCATCAACACTCTGTGTCACAGTAGCAGGAAAAGCCAGAATAATCTCTAACAGTATAAAGACAGTATACAGTATAAGTATGAAGTATTTTTCCCACAGAGTTTAATTTCACATCTTTTTCTTGTTTCTAGGCGATTGTGTTTGGCCTGATGTTGTCTGATGGACAGGAAAGGTGGATTTTGACCACAAAAGCATTTTACTGCTTTTGTTGAATTGCAAATTGTGGCGTCATCATACGTCACAAACTGCAGTTGAATTTGTCTTTCAGGGCTCTTCTGTGCTCCTGCATGGGCCACAAATATTATAAAGCATTTGTTTTTCATTAAAATAAAATGACCAGAAGAACGACATCAGCTTCATGTTTATAGTCTGAGCGTCATTGTGAGATGTGATTTTCACGGGAGAATAACAGTAAGTTAACGCTTCCTGTCAGCGCTGCCAATCTGAATAAACACGTTGGTTCACTGTAAACTCACATTACTGGTGACAGAAATGCAGAGTTTCCAGCAGATGAATCATTTGTGTTCACTTTGAGAAGGTTGAATCAAAATGTTTAGTAAAATAACTGCGGACCTCCAGGACGGCCGATAGAGTGAACGCCATCATTACGTCACCGCTGTAAACTGGTGTGTCACAGCTTCAGTGTTCAGCAGCAAAGTCAGCGGACAGACAGAAAACACAAAGAACATTCAAAATGCTGAATTTCCTTAAAACAAAAACAGATTCTAACTTCAATTTTCTGTTCACAGTTCATACAACGTATACCAATCTGTCACCTGCGTAATAAATAAGGTAGATAGTATTTTTAATAAAATACTGACAAGAAATTAAAAAAGTCTTAAATGTGTTAAAGCACAGAGCATCACCCGATAAAGCAAATCTTTACCTGTGTGTCACTGCGTTTCAGTTCCTCTACATACATTTTAAAAGAGAACGAAGCAGCCACCCTTTAATACTTTACCCTTAAAAATAGCCTTCTGTTCAGGTTTGCTATATTCAAGCAGTATACAGATGTTTAGTTCATGTAAACATGTAAACAACCGGAAGCATCTACAGTGGCTGTGTGTGTGTTGAACTGTGGAAAACAGACCTCAGATATCTACCGACGCACTAAAACACCTGATCGACATGTTCTGGTTTCACACTCGACCCACAGTTTATCACCGTCTCTCTGATTGCACAAAACTGGCAGTAGTACATTTCCCCCAGAAGTGATAAAATAACCCGTCTAACGCAGTGATAAGAGAGTGGCTGAAAACTCCCAGCGTTAGTTTGTTCATTTTAGAACATGAATAATAAATGATCTTCATGTTAACCTTAATGACGTTTGAGGGAAGAAACAGGTATTAAGTCCAGTCACATCTGAAAAGCATCGGTAGTGATGCTGATAAAGTTTGGGATTGAAGACGTATTTTGCTGTCAATTCTCGTAAAATGCAGTCGTATCTACTGTAGAAACCACATTCTGTTCAGCAGTAGTGTTTGTGAGACGTTATAAGCCGTTTTAAAGGAGCAGTGTGTGGGATCTGGTGGCATCTAGTGGTGGGTTTACAGACTGCAACCAACTGGAACTTTTCCTGCATGTAGGAGAGAACTATGGTGGCCGACTAGACGACGTGAAAACGTTAATGTGCCTCTCTAGAGCCAGAGTTCGGTTTGTCTGTTCTGGGCTGGATCTGGATCCAGTGTTGGAGGCTCCCGTTCATCCCTATGAGAGAGTCTCAGTGGAGCCTGAAGCCAAAATGGCTCGACAGTCGAGTGATAAAGTAAGCCTTCCTCATCCATCGGGTCCACAGAGCAGATGCTGTAGAGTTTCCTTAACTCCACCTCCCAGCCCTCAGTCCAGCCTCAGTCTGGGTCTGGGTCTGGGTCCTCGGTCTGGGTCTGGTTCACATGAACGAGGAAGGAAATAACTCTAGATTCAGCTATTAATTCATTTTACAACTTTTAGGACCTAAATAAATGATCGTCTGGGAGTTGTAGTACCGCCGTCTGGACACGCCGAACGTTTGCATCAACCCCCGGCGCTCGTCCTGAGGACTAAAGCAGCGGTAGCGCTCTGCACCTCGGTTGTCGGCCTGAGGGACTCTTCAGAAGTATTGTGGATTTTCGACAAAATCGCAGGATTTCTACAGGAAGTGTGGCTTGGCTGGCGCCGTTTCCTCTCGGCCTCACCCTAAAAGGGACTCTGCTCAGCACCAACTCATTTTTATCAGGTTTTCAAATATTTTCCTCAATTATAATAAGTCATAATTTTGTCCAAATCTTCAATTCCAATCATTGAACTTTTAATCATTTTTCAGTTGTATGCTTTACCCTGCTTGATTCTGCAATAAAACCACCAACTGCAATTAAAGTCTAATTTTTGGACATTGAATTTCTTAACTTCTTAAGGACTGTGGTCTCAAAGGTATCGTGTGTCAACATCTCTTATGGTTCCCGTCGGTTGCTCTGCCAAGCAAATTAACACATTGACCAAGAGTCCGAGAGTCCGAGATCGCGGACCCTTTAAACCCAGAGCTGGTCGGTGTATCCCGACCTGCCCCCCCGCAGCTAACACATGAGCTGATGCTAAATGTGAAGCATATGTTGGTAGTCAGATGGAGCTCAGAAATGGAGGACAGACTAGTTGATTGGTTGATTGATTCATATAACGCCTCTCCATGACTTCATCCATCTGAGAACTAAACTGTTCAAGTTAACACAACATGTCGTTTCTCACGTTTTCAGCATCTGGTAAGATCTCTTAGCATCGGCCAGACTTCAGATAACAAGTGTGGAAATTTTGAAAATAAATTGGGAGAAATGTGACCCAGGAGGAAACCGGGAGAGGGGGATGAACGGGAGTCTCAGTTGAAGGGGAAGTTTGGAGGATTCATAATGACAATTATGGTGGAGGCAGCAGACAGATCACGCCGAGGACTCGATGTGCACGGCAGCCTCCGAGTCGTGGTAAGTGGGGTTGACATGTCATGAACGCTGCTGTGATAGTTTCACATTCCAGCTGTCGGCTCTCGTGGCGGCCGGCCACCTCACACTTCCCGCCGCCGGCCTTTCTGTCAGCTGCTCGGCTGTCTGCTTCCCAGCCTGGCTGGCTTCTCCTGTGCTGCTCTGCCCGTCATCCTCGCCGTTTCCTGTCTAACGTTCGGCGGTCAGACCTTCTGGTCCCTGCTGATTTGGAAGAGCCGGTATGTCAAACACCTCCAGCTGGTGCCGTGGACAAGTAGTTCAGGGAAGTCAGAGCATGAAAACGGTGATGGGAGCAAACAGAAAGAGTGTTTGTGTCATTTTAAAGATCTACACTGCAGCTGTATCTTGTCTAAGTGCATCATTTAAATAAAATACTGATATCTGAACATGTAAAATAAACTTTTCTGAGATAAAATGACATGAATCTGAACACTGCCTGAGAGAGATGCTTTATCACAGTGTGTCATTATCAGCTTCGTCTGCAGGTTGGTGCATTCAGTGTCATCGGGAAACTCTGACATTTGAGACTTAAAGCTGCCTTTGGAGTTTTGTTCATGTTCAGTAATATTCTCTTAAATTTCCCCTTAACTTTCTGTTAAGAGAAAAATAAGAGAAGTAAACTCCAGATGCACTGAAGTGATATTAGAGCTGTCAGAAATAAGAACAAATCTTTGCTCTGATATATCTATATGAATGTCTGCATCCTCATGGTCAAAACAAACGTGTGCAGTGATTTCACTTCCTCGTAAAACATTTTCAGAACTGATTTTTTGTGAATATTTTACATTGTGCATGGTTTACGACAAAGTTAGCAAGCGAGCGACTTCTTTTTCTGTTCCTTTGTTGGTGCATTATGACGCCTTGTTCGCCAACTGTCGGCGAGGAGGCGTGAATAGAGACTAAGCCCCGCCTCTTCCTGTGACCACGATGGGATCTTATTTTGAAAAAAATAAGTAGTCAGAACAGTAGTCAACAGAGAGAGAGACAAATATTATTATTTGATCGCATTTGAATTGATCCACGAATCACACAGATGATATTTGTCAATTTAAAAGATAATTTATCAAGTTCGGAAAGTCTCACTTTGTTGTTGGTTTGTCGTAGAATCATTACGTTTAATGTGAAACCGTTCAGTGAACTACATCTCTCCTCTCCAACAATATACGTCCATAGCTAGCTAACTAAGCTATGTTCCATGTCACCAACACTAGTTAGCTAGCTAGCTAACTAAGCTATGTTCCATGTCACCAACACTAGCTAGCTAGCTAGCTAGCTAACTAAGCTACATTCCAAGTCACCACTAGCTTGCTAGCTAACTTAGCTATGTTCCATGTCACCAACACTAGTTAGCTAGCTAGCTAACTAAGCTATGTTCCATGTCACCAACACTAGTTAGCTAGCTAGCTAACTAAGCTATGTTCCATGTCACCAACACTAGCTACCTAGCTAACTAAGCTACATTCCAAGTCACCACTAGCTTGCTAGCTAACTTAGCTATGTTCCACATCGCCAACACTAGCTAGCTTAGCTATGTTTCACTTCACTACTAGAGGTCACAAACTCAACACAGCACCTTTAAGGTCAAAGAGCATTTCCTTATGTAGTTACTGAAGACAAAAGGACAAAAATGTGAATTACTGAAGTAATTTTCTCATCACATGATCTCACATTGATTTTCAATCACATCTAAATGAATAATTAAACGTGAGATGCAGTTGAAAGCTCAGCTAAACTAATACTGATTAATGTAGCTTTTAGCCGCATAATGAACCACCAATAGCATATTGAAATATTGCAAATAAAAGTGATTCTTAATAAAACATGCAAAAAATACCAGTTAAATCTTAATACTGACATTTCAACACAGATACTGTGGTAATGTTTGGCCTTTTCAGAGGGGAGATTATTATTGCCAGAAATATAACAAATATGTCAAAAAGTCACAGCAGAGGGTGATAAGTTTGCCCTTTCTCTGCTTTTATAAAAATTTTATTTTGGCTTATTTATTGGTCTGGCTAGACATCCTAAATTCTCAAAATATATCTTCTGGTCATCTTCGGCCAAACATAATGATGTGAGTTTAAAAACGTTCTTAATGACAGAAGAAATACTGTATTCTGTGACATATGGATCAGAAAAACACATAATTCATAGAGCCAGCTGTTACTTTAAAGGGGGGGTTGCTTTTCCAAGAGATACCTGAAGCGAGACCAGGAGAGATGCCCAGTAAACCCCCAGTAAACCCTCACTAAACTCCCTGTAAACTCCCAGTAAATCCCCAGTAATCTCCCAGTAAACCTGCAGTAAACTCCCAGCAAACTCCCAGCAAACCCTCAGTAAACCCCCAGCAAACTCCTGGTAAACTCCCAGTAAACCCCTAGCAAACTTTCAGTAAACCCCCAGTAAACTCCTGGTAAACTCCCAGTAAACCGCCAGTAAAGTCGCAGTAACCCCAGTGCTTGCCTGCCTGTCTGCCAGTTTTGTGTCCAGGAGGTTGAACCAGCTCATTATTGTCACTAATCCTGAGCGGTGCTTCTCGTTTTCTTCAGATTACTGTACAGAGATGAAGAAGAAAAGCTGGGGACCGGTGGCCCCGGTGGGATTGGTGGCCCCGGTGGGATTGGTGGCCCCGGTGGGATTGGTGGCCCCGGTGGGATCGGTGGCCCAGGTGGGATCGGTGGCCCCGGTGGGATCGGTGGCCCAGGTGGGATCGGTGGCCCAGGTGGGATCGGTGGCCCAGGTGGGATCGGTGGCCCAGGTGGGACCGGTGGCCCCGGCGCTCTTTGAAGGATCATTTCCAGCTTTTCAAACTGCCCGTATATGATACAACTGGATGTGTTTTCCCACACATATGGTAACTGTTCGCCTTCCCTGCTCCACACTGAGCGGCTGAATTGTTCAAAGACGGTGATTTACAGTTTTCTGGAGTTGGCACTTGACAAATAACTAAATAAATAAATATATAGAAGACCATCGGTAGCTCTTAGGATGCCCGTCTATGTGAGGACACGTCCTTCTTGTCTCTGGCTGCTTCCCATCGGCTCTTTTATATTTTTCCTGGAGTTCAGGAGGAACAAGAATAATCCAGCATCGGCGGCAGCAGCAGCATGTTCTGGAGGAAGGTGTTTCCTGACAGTAGGTGCAGAGTAAGTCAGTGAACACTGATTACGCCTTCAAGCTGTTGTTGCTTTCATGTGGTTTAGTCCAGAGACAGCAGCGGCTGCATGTTGTCCTCTTCACTCTTGACTTTGTCTGGTCGTTTCAGGACGCCGGGTTCCACCACCGACTGAGACCTGCAGGGAAACACAAGACCATCAGCATTATAGTGTACCAGAGGTCTTCATGGACAACCCCGTCGACGCTCCCGTAACTAAACCACATAGACAAAATACCGTTTGAGGAAAATGTATTTTCTCCACCATTTTAAACAAATGGTTAATACTAGAAACTGAAACAAAACAAAACACAATGAACTGCTTAGTAAGGAAAAACTAAGAAAAACTAGTGGCTCATATTTAGTAAAACAAAAAAATAGAGGTGTCAATCAATTCAAATATTTATCGCAATTAATCACATGATTGTCCATGATAAATCACGAATGAATCAGTTTTTATCTGTTCATAATGAACCTTAAAGGGAGATTAGTATTTGTCTGACCTGGCTGGTACCGATGGATTCATCAAGTTTCCTAGTTTCTTATGATACCAGTATCTTCACTCTAGCTTTAAAACTGAGCTGAGAAAAATCACATGTTGCGTTAATGCAATAAGGAAATTAGTGGCGCTAAAAGCAGCACATTCCCTTCTATAAAAAGTGAAATTAAAGCCGTACAACAGTAACGTCTACAGATGACATGAGCTGACCTCTTCATGGTTTTCGGGGACAGGTTTTTCTCCAGGTCTCTCTCCAGGTCTTGTACTGACAGGGTGTAGGACTCCGGACAGTAGTCGGTCTCCTCGTCGTAGGCGTGGTCCAGCAGCGTTCGCGCCCACGTGCCCATATCGTACGGTGGCATCATCCCGCCGAGCTCCGACGGCAAGATCTCAGGATGGATCAGCTGGTGGAGGCTGTTCAGGTTGTTGCCATGCATGAAGATCTGCAGAGGGAACGGTGAGACTGTTCAGAGCATTTAGACAGTTTAGATCATACGTGTCAATCCCAGAATGCTCTGCTGGTGCGTTGGCTCGTCAATGAAGGCGGGAAAGCCACAACTGACATTGTGGGAGGAGACTCGACTGACATTCATTAGCAACCTCATATTACCGAACACTGAAGCCACCTCTCCCCAAAGATGGACAACAGGAAGCTTAGAGACAGGAGGGAGGAAGAATATTAGTCCACCATGTAAAGGACCGACCTGAATATTAGTCCACCATGTAAAGGACAGACCTGAATATTAGTCCACCATGTAAAGGACAGACCTGAATATTAGTCCACCATGTAAAGGGCAGACCTGAATATTAGTCCACCATGTAAAGGACAGACCTGACTGGTGGGAGGATGAATATTAGTCCACCATGTAAAGGGCAGAACTGAATATTAGTCCACCATGTAAAGGACCGACCTGAATATTAGTCCACCATGTAAAGGACAGACCTGAATATTAGTCCACCATGTAAAGGACAGACCTGACTGGTGGGAGGAAGAATATTAGTCCACCATGTAAAGGACAGACCTGAATATTAGTCCACCATGTAAAGGACAGACCTGAATATTAGTCCACCATGTAAAGGGCAGAACTGAATATTAGTCCACCATGTAAAGGACAGACCTGACTGGTGGGAGGATGAATATTAGTCCACCATGTAAAGGGCAGAACTGAATATGAGTCCACCATGTAAAGGACCGACCTGAATATTAGTCCACCATGTAAAGGACAGACCTGAATATTAGTCCACCATGTAAAGGGCAGGCCTGAATATTAGTCCACCATGTAAAGGACAGACCTGAATATTAGTCCACTATGTAAAGGGCAGACCTGAATATTAGTCCACCATGTAAAGGACAGACCTGACTGGAGGGAGGAAGAATATTAGTACACCATGTAAAAAAAAAAAAAAAAAAAATGGGGGCGGCAGTAGCTCAGTCTGTAGGGAGTTGGCTTGGGAACCGGAGGGTCACCGGTTCAAGTCCCGACATGGACCAAGAACTGAGTGTGAACTGGTAGCTGGAGAGGTGCCAGTTTACCTCTTGGGCACTGCCGAGATGCCCCTGAGCAAGGCACCAAACCCCCAACTGCTCGGGGCGCTTGTCAGGAGCAGCCCCATCACTCTGACACCTCTCCATTGTTGCATGTTTGTGCATGTGTGTGTTCAGGTCTGCATGTACCGTGTATAAGTTAACAACAAAGTGAAAAAATTGAATTTCCCCTCGTGGGACTAATAAAGGACTATCTTCTTCTTAAAGGACAGACCTGAATATTAGTCCACCATGTAAAGGACAGACCTGACTGGTGGGAGGATGAATATTAGTCCACCATGTAAAGGACAGACTTGACTGGTGGGAGGATGAATATTAGTCCACCATGTAAAGGACAGACTTGACTGGTGGGAGGATGAATATTAGTCCACCATGTAAAGGACAGACCTGAATATTAGTCCACCATGTAAAGGACAGACCTGAATATTAGTCCACCATGTAAAGGACAGACCTGAATATTAGTCCACCATGTAAAGGACAGACCTGACTGGTGGGAGGAAGAATATTAGTCCACCATGTAAAGGACAGACCTGAATATTAGTCCACCATGTAAAGGACAGACCTGACTGGAGGGAGGAAGAATATTAGTCCACCATGTAAAGGACAGACCTGAATATTAGTCCACCATGTAAAGGACAGACCTGACTGGAGGGAGGATGAATATTAGTCCACCACGTAAAGGACAGACCTGAATATTAGTCCACCATGTAAAGGACAGACCTGAATATTAGTCCACCATGTAAAGGACAGACCTGAATATTAGTCCACCATGTAAAGGACAGACCTGAATATTAGTCCACCATGTAAAGGACAGACCTGACTGGCTGCAACCAGAGAACATTATCAATGAATAGAAACGACGATAAGTAGACTGTAAAGGAGCATGATTTATAAAGTAGCATAAAATGTTGAAGTACAAGTACCTAACCACCACTGTTTATATGTTCTGCAGTTATGCATGAATGTTCATTAGGAGTTTTTGTGTTTGTTTCTCTCTGTTTGCTCTGTTTTTGGTCTCCACCACCTCCTGTCTCTTTATCTGCTCATTGTTCCATAAAGTTCACCAGCTGCTCTAAGTAGTCATTAATATAAAACTATTGATTAGATACTGTGTGTACAGCCTGTTTAATGTAACACGGTGTTACCCTCTTCCTGGTCTTGTCCTTGAGGAAGGGTCGTATCACGGTGTAGAGAGCGTGGATGTACCAGGGCTGGTTCACAAAGTGGATTCCTCCAAATCTGGCTGGAAAACTGTCCTGTTGGAAAAAGAAACAGAGGAGGATAATAGATGAGGATAATTAACGACGATAACAACGATAATAAACAAAGATAATGAACGAGGACAACAAATGAAGATAATCCCGTTATAACCAGATGACTTAATGGCAGCTGGAAGATGCATAATATCTGTTTTCTATCACAAATAACAGAATTAAGAAGACATATTTTTCTGTCTTCTTTGAGTTCCAGCTAATGAAAAATGACCTGTGTGAGCTTCCTGTCCCGTTTCATTAGATTAGTTTGGTAAATGGGCTCTAATCTCATGGTCAGTAGGAAATGGTCCGGTCACCGGTGGAGAAACGAGTCCTCATTCATCCAGGTCGGAGTGTGGAGTCTGGGCCTGACACTGTTCTGATAATTATAGTTTGCTGCCAGAGTGGTGATGTGGCCGCGGTCCAGCAGGACGCTGACATTATACTCTGACATAACCAGCCAGCTGATGAGCTGCCGTTCGTATAAAAACCGGTAGCAGTGTTAGTATGGGAGACACGGCGAGAGGCTCTGAGGTCGGGCCAGCTTTGTGAAATAGGATTCGAGCTCTATGAGTCATCGAGGCCGAAGACGCTGCCAGAGGCTTCAGCTCCGCTGGCAGCAATGCTGGCGAGCAGACTGTC